>OY735218.1:48575179-48810179 GCA_963457665.1 Thysanoteuthis rhombus
AAAATAAAGATTCAATAATTTGGGGAGAGGGCAATCTTACTTGTATATATTGATTCATTTGGCTCTGTGGACTGGCAGAACAATGCTACAGGGAAAATTAATGTGTTCTGATAATCTTTTTGGAAGGACACCAGATATGAATGAGAATGAGAACACAACATCATGTACCTCTGTTATGAAAAAACGGTTTTAGTCAATTTTCCTATCAGTTAATTGACTTGTCCTTGTTATGGTAGAAAAATCAAGTCAATTCTGATTTGGGGGTTTGATAAAATCTGTTAAGCCTGTTAGTATGGGATAATAGAGTCTTGGCTGATGCTGCTAACATTCGTTTGTGAATCCACTTTCCCCTCAAATAAGGGTGAATAGCCAAGGGGTTTGGCCCATTAGGGGCCCATTTTGGGTGTGGAGCTAACAATTCTAATCTGTGAAACCTACTTGCTTCTGGAACCACAATGGAGTCCTATGCTCCATAAGAAGTCTTCAGGTTTAAACAAACTGCTTGTTTGTACATATCTCTCTGTTTACTTACTTTCATACCTACAATATACCTAACTCTTCCAAACTGTCTCACCTGTCATCAGCTTTGACAATTTCTTGTTTCATTACCGAAAGCAAACAATCTAAGCATTAGAAACCGTCAACCAAAACTATCATCAAAACTCTCAACATATGTTTCTTCAGTTTTCAAGTTAATCCGACTGATTGACTGGCTATGTATGCATTTATTCATATATGTATCATGCTTACAGGGGCTTGAAAGCTGAAAATTTAGGTATTTACTCCTTATTGTACTAAAAATGAATATTTTTTTTAATGTTTTAAAATGGGTTTTCAGTAAGGATATTCAATTTACAATGTAAGTTTATGCTAAATTGGAAACTGGTTTGTGTGCACTTGTTCTATGAAAATTCAAACTGTTTAGTGATCCAACTAAAGATGAAAGAAGTTATTTTTCAATTGATCCCCCTTAACAAAGCATGCTGTCGGGCAGTTTGTATAGTCTATAATGCCTTCAGTATTCTAAGGGAAGAATTTATGCATTAAAAATCAAAAGGTCGGCTAGAAATAGTGAGGAAAGATGATTATGTTTTGGTTTTTGATGAGTCGCCCGGAACTAAATCTTCTGGTTGAAGGTGTTTGACAGGAATCTCTCACAGGATGAATATACAGTTCTATCACTTGGTAGAAAGCATTCCAAAATGACAAACTTGTTTCTGTTTATTCCCAGAGGCTTATATGTAGTAAAGACCTAGAATCTCTCTACAGCACATTTAGTGGCAAGTAAGTTTTTAAAGAGTGGATCTGCTCGCTACATTCCCAATCCCCCTCCTTAAACCAGTTGTGGAACCAGCTATGGCGACTGCTAAGCATGAGAATTTTTGTCAGAGCAGCCATCGCTTTGACCAACAGAGCCAAAGGACTCTAATTATACCCATAGCTGGAGGAAACTTTAATTCATGCCTTTCCTTAGGGCATTAATGCAAAGTTAATGTGAACAGCTTCGTCCAGAATTTAACATAGCTTGCCGATTAAGTTTTCCAAGCAAGTAACCATTACCCTATACTATAAAATATATACTAGAGGAGAGCTTTTTATTCTTTCAGGAATCACTGGTACTGCTTTTTCTGTTCTTCAAGGATTTTTGACAAGGAAGGAGAATAACTAAAAGATGCTTATATGGAAGTGTTCTTGCTACTTTTTTCAAGATAGAAAATGATCTAATTTGGATTGATGTTACATCTGTTATTACGCGCTGATTTCCATGGACTAGCTGAGGCCCATCCAGGATTTTTAGCTTAGATGGGGTGGGTACAGTAGAGCGCAGAATGTTAAAAGATCCAACCACAGGATCCAAATGGAAAAATTTATATTTAGGCCTATGATGAAAATACTTTAGATACAGGGAAAATTTTCAAGACTTATTTCAGGAAAAAATAGTTTCTTTGACATCAAGAAATATCATTTATATATATATATATATATATATATATATATATATATATATATATATATATATATATATATATATATGTGTGTGTGTGTGTGTGTCTGTGTGTCTGTCTGTCTGTCTGTGTGTATATACATATATACATTTATATATATATGTCTATATATATGTGTGTCTGTGTATGTATATATATATGTAAATTTTTGTTTTTTAAAATAATCTACGATAATACAAAATTTGTTTCAAAAATAATCTATGATATCTTGGAACTATCAGAAACCTTGGATCAATACTGTCAACATAATTTTTCTTCAGTTTTTAAGTTGGTCTGGCTAGCAAGTTATCTAAGCATGCATGTATCATGCATACAGTCTGTACTAATGAAGCTAGAGAGTGGAAAATTTAAACATATACTCATTATTATGACTACAAAATACATTTTTCTTTTTGTTTTTTGATAATTCCCCCTAAAAGTTTTTGGAGTGGGTTGGGATGGTTCAATTTGCAATGTAATTTTATACTATATAGCTCCCTTACTTGCATTTGGTAGCATTCACACTTGTTTTTTCAAAATTCAGACTTTTGTTTGTGATCACCACCCAACAAAAGTCAAGAGAAGTAATCTTACTCATTGATCATCTTTTTTTAAATTTTTTAATTGATCACCTCCAACCTGACATGCTGTCAAAAGAGGTTGGTTATGTGATGATTCCTATTGAATGACTAACCAGATCTGTTTGTTTTTTATCCATTTCTCTATTTTTTGTTTTGATTGGTTGGGGGTGGGCCTGGATTCCTCTCCCCCCACATGGATCCGCCACTAATTTATATCCTCATGTCTGTTGTTATAGGTGCTGTGTTTCAGCTGAATTGAGTAAAAGGTTTGGTTTTCAATTCCCAGAAGGTTACAAACTACAAAAGACACCTGAAGATGGTAGGTGAGTACAACAGTCAAAATGCTGTGATAACAACAATGAAATGATGGCAAATTAGTTTGAATAAATCAGAGCATATCAACAACAATTCCTTATTTCAGAAATTCAGACAAAGATTATTTCTACTGTTTGAATGCATGACTTTGGTAGGTACATAAGTAATGATTTTTATTTGACAAGTTCAGGCCTGTGATTTTCCAACAAAGTGGGCATCCTAGCCAAAAAATCGAAGAAATAACTGTTGCCAAATTTGGTTCTGATTCATAGCTAAAACCGCCTTAAAAATAGCTAAAGTCAGGTATACATTTTAGATGTTATACTCATTTCAAGCATATTTGTCACATAAAATAAATATATGATCATACAAGAGAATGAATTACTGATAAAAATTGCACATTTATTTGAGTGGATTTTCAATGGCTTAATTGGAAAAATTAGCCAGATCCAGCCAATGGCTTCTTTGGCAACCCTAGTAGAACTTTGCTGACAGAAAGAGCTTTGGCTTATTATACAACTTTCGCTCTGAATTATTTTATCTATCATCACTTTAGTTGAATATACATCTTTGGACATCTAAGGCAGTACTTTCATTGTGATTTTTATATGTATCAAAAAGCCATAAAGTTAATGATATTACAGGGACAGCTCCTACTAAATTATCTTTGTAGATAACCAACAAGTTAGACTTCCCAAACAGAAGATGATAAATATTATATCATGTTTCATGAAAAACTAATTAAATCTTGTTCATTTAAACGTGAAGAAATACTTTTCCCAAACAGGTGCAACATCCCTCCCTCTAACCTGGAGTTAGTACACCCTTGGATAAGTCCGCAGTCTAATGATAAAAAAGCATTATTTTTCAATATAATCTCATTCCTTGTGAATGCACAAGATTCAATAATGAATATTGATGACTTGAATCGAACATTATACTGTGTGAATTTTAGATTAGAATTCAATTTGGCTAATAATTATGTTAAGCTATAGATTTATACTGAGAATGAACTATGTAATTCATTCAGAGGTCATAGACAGGTGTTCAGATTACTTGCAAGCATAAATTACCTTCCTCTGAGTTAAGGATTGGCCGATGACAAAACTAACCTCCGATCTGTAGGATACAGGTTAAATTTTCGAGACTTATTTTAGGAAAATAGTTTTTTTGATATCAAGAAAAATAATGTACATACATACATATATATATATATATGTATATATATATATATATATATAAATATATATATATATATATATATGAATCAGTATATCATCAATAATTCAAAAGTTTTGTTGAAGAGATTAAGTTGTGACTTTGAGACATTGAATATTTTACAATACAATGAATTATCAATGGTATATATCAAGTTGCTGCTGCATCTGTTTTCTTAGTGTTAGATTCAACTACTAAAATATGAGGGTAAGTCAAAATGTATTGCTACAAAATCATAAAAACTTAATCAAATACTAATATCAGTACACACAGACATATCCATCATATCGGTCTATACACTTCTGGAGGCAATGTTTCCATCTCTCTGACCCTCCACTGAAGAATTCTGTGCTCTCCAATTTATTCTACGTCAAAACGACAGTTCTTACATCATTGATGGACTCAAATTATGTTCCTTTCAAATGTTTTTTCTAGTTTTGGGAACAAAAAGAAGTTTAAAGGGGCAAGATCAGAACTGTAAGGTGAATGCTATAAGGTTTCCCAATATATTTCTCATAGGACAGCCCTTGTTACCCTCAAAGAATGGGAAAAATTCCTCAATGCAACAACGCAGCTTTCAATTTTCTTTGAATTTTTTCATAATAAACCTTATGATTGTCCTGTGTCCTTCAAGGAAATCTATTGAGATTACTCTCCGCTTTGAATTCGACTGGCCCTTCTGGTAGCCGCTGTTTTGATTGAATCTTGCTCCCTGGATCATTTTGATAGGCCCAACTTATGTTCCATAAAATTGTCTTCATCTGCTTGAAGGAGTTGGATGATTTTTGTAGAATATTTTTTGCACTCATCAAGCTGAAAGCATGCTGAAGACAAGAAGTTTGTTGATAAATGAAAACGCAGAGCCATCTGAGATTCCTACTTCGGTACCTGTGAGAGAAAAACATGTTGCAATACATTTTGACTTACCCTTGTACAGCAGTATTAAGAAATATCTTATCCACAGTTCTAGACAACATTGCTCTGTATTTTTGCTTTGGGATTAATTAGCAACAGCTCTTAATTATCATTAACAAAGAACAACCGAATTTTCAGTCAGGGAATGATAGCTGAGAATGTAATTAATGAAAAAGATTATCTCTTTTCATAGAATTAATTTATTTAACCGAAAAAAATTCTTTTAGGTTATAATTCAAACCATCACACAATATGTGAATGACAGTCAAAGTAAATCTATTGATAATCATAAGAAACCAGAAGCCTCTCAAATCATTGAAATACTGTTATTCTCAATATTCTTCCAAAAGTTTGCTCCGCCTAACATATCATCATTATCATTTTTTGTCTATGAATGCTCAGAAGTTTTTTTCCACTTGAATTAATGATAAATGCGCTTCTGATTTGTGCAGAGAAGCTCTGCTCTAATTTAGGTTTACAAAAGGTTTTTATAGAGACATTTTACCTCTGGATAATAGGGGCAACCTGCAAATTTTATTCCACAATTTTAGCATGTGACATGATATTTTGATTTTTTGTCAGCCTTGGATGACTGTCAGAATAAATATTTTTATACATCACAAAAAAACAGGTTTTCTTACATTGGAATATCCAGTGACTTCATTACTATAAAAGAAAAAAATCTATTCATGAGAACATTTTTTTTCAACTTTTTTTACTCATTGCTACCCACAACAGATCAGTTTAAATACTGTGGCTGAGTTCAGGTTATTCATGTGTTCTGACATTTATATCTATCCATGTATCAGGACTTGGCCAAATCCTTAGAAGAAACCTGAAATTTTGACCCCAAACTCTCCTCAATGAGTAAGGAAACTGTCTTATTTTTAATTCTCCATACAGAAAAGGTTTTTATGGGTTTTTTTTTCAGACATTTCAGTGATGCAACAAAAAGTGAGAGTAACTTATTCATTGATCATTTATTTATCATATATATACATATTTTTTGTTTTTCTCTGGCAATACTTCAAGTCTTGATTCTGAAGATAATTTTAAAATGATGAACAAGATGTGTAAGAAAATTTATGATGAGGATATAAACTTCACAGTCAAGGATTGAACAACTGTAGCGTCAAGGTTTGAAGGTATGTAAAAGAATTACATCAAAGAATAAATATGGTTAGAATAAACTCTATAATGACATCACAGGCATTTCACACTGGAAAGTATTCAAAATACTGTAAAAAGATATCTACAAACATGTGGCTTCTGGAGAATCTAGAAGTCATTGAATCTATCAGGATGAGACCCTAAAGATCAAGGAAGCTTTTTTCAACAATAATGAAAAAAAAATTTTCAGAAAGGGTCTAGTGGAGTACTGATGCCAATTTTCAAGTCTGTTGACAAAACAGTATGACCAGGAACACTGGAACACATAAACAAATGCATGTGCACTTATCGTAGAGAATAGAACCCTCTGCCATCTTTGATGGCTACAGTTGTACAATTGAGGAAGAAAAAGCTGTGGCTTAATTTTGTGTTTGTTTGCTATAAGTGAACAATCGTTGGCATTGAAACTTCTGAAATATGTATTGGTAAAACATATTAGAAGAATATGATCATATTGAAATGATGAAAAAATTGTGTCAGTGAAAAAGACGGATGCCAGCACTAATTATTAATGATGCAATAGCACAGCTGTGCAGCTGTTATAAGGTTGATACCTATGGCATCCTATGGTCATAGGTGCATCCATTCCATACAACAATACTGTATCAAGTGTCATTAGTGCTTTGTATCTTTGGTGTGCTCTGTGCTATGGATGCACAAAAATGTTTAAAAAAATTGTATTTATAAAAGCAATTGAGAGTTTGGGCTTTTTGATACAAGGAAAGGTGGTTCCGATGGTATAAATTAGAGTATTAATGGAAAACTCAATTTGGATTATACACTATCATTAGCGAGTAATAGCGGGTATAATAAAAATTTTGTTTTCCCTTCCTCTTATTTCTTTTTATTTGTTCACAGTTTGTAACATCAAATATGTGAGGAGTTGAAACTTGACAATTCACAATTGAGACCACCTTCCTTACATTGTACACTAAAATATTTTTGTCTTTGTGCATCGTAGTACACACAAGACACAAAGCACCATATGCCTCTTTAGGACAGTATTGTTGTATATAAGTACATTAATGTCCATAGCCTAAAGAGAAAAACAACATCTACTTTACACAATTCTTTTTTCCTCAATACAATATACGTTCCTGTCAATTCATTCAATTTGGTAGTGGATATTAATCACATAGATCAAACATTACCTGACAAAAATTTATTTACATTTTTTTTTAGCTATTTACATCTAATTATGATATAAATTCTATAAATATTAAGTGCCTTGACATTGTGCCTTATGTCCATAGAAATCATTATTGTTGGACATAGACCTTGCCCAAGATTCTATTTACAACTATGATATAAATTCTATAAATATGAAGTGCCTTGACATTGTGCTTAATGTCCATAGAAATCATTATTGTTGGTCATAGACCTTGCTCAAGATTCACTACAGCTCTCTATTGCAATACTTTCTGAATTTGTCTAGTTCGTATCTCCAGTTTGTATTCTGCTGCTCTCGGTTGCGCATGTGATCTCTCGGAATCCATGTTGGGAGTCGTGAAGTGAGTATGAATGAAGAATTGAAGTTTTGTTTTTGTGGCTGAAGTTTTAATTTTTCTGGCTAAGGGTCTGAGCTCTCCAGACTCTAAAAAGAAGTCTGTGGAAAAATCTATAGATCGTTCCCATTAGAAAGATCTGGTTGCATTGAAATTATAGGAAACAATAGGGCCACAGAAAAGACTGGTGCAAGCACTAACTAATGATAGGTCTGGTTAGTCACTCTTCAGTCACGTGATCAAAGTCTCCTGGCAGCATGCCATGTTGAGGGTGATCAATTGAAAAATTTGAAAAAGGGGAGATCAATGATCAATGTTAATTCTCTCGTTCTTTGTTGGGCACTGATCACTAAAAAAGTCTGAACTTTAAAAAAAAACAAGTATGAATGCTGTTAGACAGAAACTAAGCAATTTAGCATAATTTCTTATTTCAAATGCCCTCCCCCATACACACACACACACTAATGACCTATTTAGGGGATGATTTTTGTAGACATGATAAAGAGAAAATGTTTAAATTTTTCCCTCTCTAGTTCCAGTGATAAGGCCCATACACATGATACATACATACATGTATAGTCAACCAGCAAGACCAACTTGAAAACTGAAGAAATCCGTAGTTTTGGTCGATGGTTTCTGATAGGCATGGATGCTGGTAGGGGGTTCAAGGAGACTGGACACTCCCCTGCTCAGGTAAAGAACAATTAGAAACCATCAACCAAAACTGTCACCATTATTGTCAACATACGTTTCTTTCAGTTTTCAAGATAAACTGGCTGGCTAAGTGTTGATGTATCATGTGTACAGGCTGCACCAATGGAACTAAAGGGCTGTAAATTTGAACATTTACTTCTCAAATTTAGAAAAAAATGTTTTTTTTGTTTTTTCATTATTCCCCCCAAAAAATCTTTCTTAGAGGTGTGTTCAGTTTGCAATGTAAGTTTATACTAAATTATTCACTTAGTTTGTGCTTGAATATTTTTTAAAAATCCAGAGTTTTTTTATAATCACTACCCAACAAGATAAGGGGTGTAACTTATTCATTGATTATCCCTATTTCCAATTTTTCAAACTGTTTACCTCCACACAACATGCTGCCAAAAGAAATCATTTGAGTGATGGTCTCTATTGAGTGACTAACAAGACCTTTTTCTTACTTATAGGTTTTGCGGTAGATTTCTTTGATCATTTTTTTTACTTGATTCTTTATGTCGATTCTTGTGATAAGAGTTACGACTCACAGGTAAGTGAAAATGCAGGATCACATATTCCTTTCATTTTATCTTTGATGTCTGAGATTTGATTTCTTTTGCCCATGTTTATTTCCAAAAGCAATTCTTTCCATTTGGATTCAAACCTGCTCCAAATGCCGGATCTGACTCATACTGACACAGATGAACAGCTGCTGATTGGCTGATACTCAACATAAAAGAACAGTCAATTAACAGCAGGTGTCTGAAATAATTAAACAAACTAAGGTGTAGCTAGAGATTTGTGGGCACAGGGGACTCCTTGTGGCACCCCCTCCCTGCATCATTGAATGCATTGGACCCCATCCAGGGGACCAATGAAATACCAAATGGTCCACCTATGTATTACCGGGGGTCCATAGTCAGACCTTTCAAAAGCCTGGGGTCTATGAACTTGTTGAGTAGGCAAAACTTTCAAAGGCTCAGCTAGAGATCTGAAAGAATGGATTAGGGCCTTGGTTCTTAGATGGGTATTCTCCAACATCTAATGAGATTTGTTAATGTATAATGTTAGTGAAAATTCAGTTGGTGAAACTGATAAATGCAGTTGGTGAACTCATAATGCTCTTTGGGGCCTGGGGTCAATGCAAAATGGTCCCATTTATCCAGTTACACCTCTGTAGACAAATGTGAAAATGCTGTTATAAAATAGTTTATATTGTAAAAAAGTTGTTTTGTTTATTAAGAAAAAAAAAAGACATGTTTTCAAGATTAACTTTATTGAAGAAAATATTTACCCTTTTCTTCTAGAATATTCAGCCAACCTTGATGCATCTTTATAATCCCCTCTTACCACGATTATTCAACTTTCATGTCAGAGGAATGCTTTTGATTCTTTTTGCAGTCTTCCAGAGAACTGAAAACATTTACAGAATTTTGTAAAAATTGGAATAAATGGTAAATCAATGTACTTAATGATACAATTGGGAGGTTTCAACAAGCCAAATCCCCAGTGCCCATAAATCTCCAGCTATGCCTCTGTTTGTCCAACTATTTCAGATACTCATTGTTAGCTGAGTATTCTTGAATAAGTCAATTATCAGTATCTGTTGAATACCATGAATGTGAAAAACTCCTGGTCAAACTGTGACATTTTTTGCCTGGTTTTTAAAGAAACTTATTGTTTAATATTATTCCGATAGAATATTATACCCTGCCTTTAAATACATTCTAGATTCTGTTCGTTGATTGTTGCCCTCAATTGGTCAAATTGGGAGCAGTACTTGTTCAAATCAATCAATTAGTTCTTTAAAAGAACTTCATAGTAAAGGATTCCTTTTTGATTCCATCATTTACTGTTTGTTTCAGTAAATGGTTGTTCATTTTGCCTTCACCCTGGTATCTTGCATTCCTCTTTGTTGTAAAATATCAAATTTTTATTGCTCATTGCAAGTTGTCAAAAAAACTTGAAAGTTCTTTTTGCATTGATTTCATTTGTAACAAATTCAATCTCAATGCCCTACAGTTGTGACCATTGTCCCAACTGAGTAGAGCTTATTGAATAACTTTTGATTACCGCTCTGTGGAACAATAATGAGAAAACCAATCTCACAGTCTATGACTTTCAATCCGCTCATGTATACAGCATTATCCTCTTTGATGGAGACTGGTTTTGATACAGTTGTCATTAGGATCAAGGTTACTTAAGTATTTACCATCCATCTGATTCCTTCATTTTCCCTGTCTAGTTTCCTGAAGATCATCTCATGGCTTGCTGTGTATTTAATGAGCTGGTATTATCTTGTCTTACCCCTTCCTCAATGCAGCCTGACCAAGAAATTGTTGCGTGACTAGATATGTTTCAAGATTCTGACAAATATGGGGTCTATGCCTTGTTGTATGATGGCTTCAATGACCCTTGGGATTTCAACCGAATTGAGGGCTTTCCTGAAATCAACAGTGTGTGGCATTTCATATACTGATACTTTCTTTATTTAATTCATAAAATAATGATGGTCTATGATCAAGTAATTTCAAAGGTCAAGTAGCTTCTTCTGTACCTAATCAGTTCCTGTTGTTGGTTTTCATCTAGTGTTTTGGTGATTCAGTTGGAGATAATTTTAGTTAGTTCATAGATGCTGTTGAGTAGGATCATTTGTCTGAAGTTTTCAAGGTCTTTAGTGTTCCTTTCTTTAAAATATCTATTTGTCATTTCCCATCACAATTTATTTCAAACTCTTTTCCTTCTCAATTGAAAATTAGCCTTAGATATAGATATGAACACAAAGACTCCTCAACTAAATAACCAAGTTAATGTTATTACAAACCATCAACTAAAAAGGTTTCTTTAGTTTTTAAGGGTGTCTGGCTGGGCTTTGTATACGTTATATGTACAGGCTGCATCAATGGAGCTTGAGAGATGAAAATTTAAACATAGACTCCTTCTTTAGTCAAGAAAAAAATGAAGCAATTCACTGTTGATTACTCAATCCTGTTTTAAATCTATCATTACGATTATTATGAAGATGGGGCTTTGAAATCCTCTGAAATATTTCCTAAAAATGAATGATGACAGTCAAAACCCCTTAAAAAACTTTTGTACAAACTTTAGATTACCCCCTCATCTTTGAAATCCAGAAAAAAAAAAACATGTTTGTGAACAAGGAAAATTAATGAAGAAAGTTTTGTCAGTTATTTTCTATGTTCAATATATATATATATATATATATATATATATATATATATATATATGCATTAATATTTTGTGGATTATTTTTCAACTGTGAAAATTGATTTATATTTGTCTTTTTTTTCCCTTATTATCTGGATTTGCATTGCTGGCAGTTTAAACCAGAATAAATTCTTTCTGGTATCCTCAAAACTCCATTTTAAGGCTAACAAAATAATTGCATATTGGCTGGATTTCTCAAGATTAATTGAACACTTTAAGAATGTTTCAGATTGATTCAACTGAAATTTGTGGTTATAACAAGAGCAACTAAAAGATACAATTAATCATCAGCTCAACACTATGAGTCATAAAACTTTATCTTATCCTTATAAAATCCATGAAATATGATATAGATGCTGTTGAAACTTTCGATTTATTTTATTTGAATTGTTGTTGTTTATTCATACAGTCTCTGTGTCGAGCAAAGGGTGAACATAAGGCCACCATCACTTTCATACAGTAGAAAGTAGGTTTTATGAAGCGGAGTTGCTATTCTCACACTCAACCCACCTCAAGAACAGTGACTGCCAAGTTGTAGAATTTTTTTTTGTCAGGGTGACCTTCTCTTCGATGGACTGCCTTACAGGGCTGGAGAGCATGAGCTATTTATCCATAGCTGAGGGGAGATTTGAATCCATGCCTTTCTGAAGACATTAGTGTAAAACAAATGTGAACAGTATCCATCAAAACTCATAGTTGGTCTACCAATTCTGATATCTGGGCTACTAGTAACCTTTACGCCTCTTATCACCTCTTTTGTTTTCATAAGTAATTAAACATCAAGATCAGCCTTTTTAGCATCCGTCGTTGGACATAGACCTTCCCTAGGATTCACCAGACCTCTCTATCATGGACGTCGCACAGCCAATACTTTCAAAACTTTTCTATTTCATCATGCCTCCTTATACTTTGCCATCCACATATGATCTCTGGGGATTCACACTGCGAGTTGTGATGTGGATTATTTGTTGGACATTCTTGAAACAGGACCAGCCCATTGCCATTTGACTTTTCCAATGGATTCTACGATATCTCTGACTCCTGTTTTTCCTCTAATACACTGTGCTGTTTTGTGATCTCTTCATTTAATCAATATTCCTGTTGGGTCTGATCTTTTAGCTCCATAGGAGTCTATCAAAGGTATTCATAGGTAGTAGATCTTTCTTGTTAAGACTAATGGGATTTTTTTTGTTCATTGAGCAAGTGATTCTCCATTTGATTTCTTTTTCTTTCAAAGATTTCATTGAGATCTGTTGTCCTTGATAGATAAAGTGGGCTTTCTCAATATTTGATTTACATTTACTTTGAAGCAATACATTTTCTTTTGAAATCATCTAGGGAAATTCAAACTAAAATTAACTCGAGCAATGCAATAAGTTTTCATCTTGTTTTCAAAAGTCATAGAAATTGAGAAAACATTCCTAATTAACAATATTCATATTTTACACAAAATTTAATTTTACTGCTGTCAAGTCTTCAATACAGAGCAAATTTGGCATAACATAATTTTTGTTACACATGACAATCAACTGATTGAAACCTGAGAAAATATACAAATACCTCATTAGTAAAAGATTATTAGATTATTTTGAAATTTCCATTCTGCACATTCTTGGTTAGATGAGAAACAAACAATAGTCATGTATTTGCCAGGTATCATCTTTAAGCATTTTAATTAAAACAGAATTATTGCAATTATATCTGTGAATTATCAGCTGCAAATTAGGAATATAAAAGTTATTTGTCGTCACAGTCAATAATTGAATAACTGTTGCATCAAAATTTGAAGACTTTTGAAAAAATTCTCTCAGAGAATAAATAAAATAGAGAAAAAATTCTATTTAAGACATCACTGGTGTCTTCCACTGGAAAACATTTGAAATAGAACAAAGAAAAATATCTGGGTCCAAGAGAATTTAGATATTATTAATGAACCCGTCAGCATAAGACCCTTACAAGATCCAATTTTTTTTTCCAAAATGAGAAAAAAACATTTTTAGAAGTGGTTTAGTGGAGTATTGATGGCCATTCCCAAGTTTGTAGATAAAATGGTATGGCCAGGAGTGCTTGAGTGAGCGTGTTTTAATAATGTGTCATCTGAAAGTTTGTTGAATTTTTCTATCTAAATATTTGAAATGAGAAATCATCACCACATGTTGATCTTTTTGGACTGTTGTCCTCATCTTGCTTGTTTTTTTTCATAGAAAATTTTGTCTGTTCTACCCAATGTCCCTCTTCTGGTGCATTTTGTCAGTGGATGATTGGGGTTTGCAACATTTGGACGGCAACTTCCTTCCATGTTCAAGGGGCAGAATGTCTGCTTTTCATGTCTCGATAGGGTTTTGCACAAGGAAATGATGTTCATGATGCCAATTAGAAACCATCAACTAAAACTGTCAGCATAGATTTCTTCAGTTTTTGAATAATTCTTGCTGGCTGTATATGTATGTGTTTCTTTTACAGATTGTGCAAATGT
The DNA here is from genome assembly GCA_963457665.1 of Thysanoteuthis rhombus. NCBI lineage: Eukaryota > Metazoa > Mollusca > Cephalopoda > Oegopsida > Thysanoteuthidae > Thysanoteuthis > Thysanoteuthis major. The sequence continues at coordinate 48,589,266 of OY735218.1, forward strand.
ACCCAGAGACTAAAATTCCATACATTTGCTCTTTATTATGTCTAAAGAAATGTTTACAATATAAGTTCATGCTAAATTGGTCACTTAATCTATTTCCAGCTGAGTTCAGATTTTTCATTTGAAAATTTGGTAAGGGTAAGAGGAGTAACTTTTTTTTTATTGATCCTCTCTTTTTCCAATGCAACCTGCTGCCAGAAGTCATTGGTCATATGATGGTTTCTATTCAGTGACTAACCAGACCTGTTTTATTCGATTAATTTTTTTTTTCAAGATAACAGAATAGAATTGAGTTGTGAATTTATTGCCCAGACTTCTTTTGAAAAAATTCATCAGGTTCCTTTCACCAACAAAAATTGCAGAGATTATGACTTTTTGTTGCTCTCTTTTGCAAAAATTATCAATTGTAGCTATTTTTTTTTTGCTCTGTAGTCCTTATGATTTGATAATAATTGGATACTTGATTATACCCATGATGTATATAAGTAAAATATTTATGTATGTATGTATGTATGTATGTATGTATGTATGTGTATATATATATATATATATATATATATATACATACATGTATATATGTATATATATATATATATATATATATATATATATATATATATATATATATATATATATATATACTTGTATATATATATACATATATATGTATATATATATATGTATATATATATATATATATATATATATATATATATATATTATATATATTATATATATATTTACTACATATTTCTTGGTTCAACCATTGATCAAAAGTGGTGGTTTATTTTTAGTTTCAATCTAATTACTTTCATAAGTATTCAAAATTCAAAATTCAAAATTTAGCAAAAGAGATTTTAATATTTGGATTTCACTCATGAAAAGACTGGCAAGACAATATCTTTTTAGTATTTTGTTCTATATAATGTAATGAAGACTTTGAGCATCTTTTATTTTAATTCAATGTAAATAAGTTCACTGTTTACAGCAATGGATACATCATGTTAAAGGTAAAAATTATGCTGATAAAAATATCTCCTAATTATCATTCGGAAGAAAAAAAACTATTTCCCACTTTTCCTATCGATAACCCTTATATGAAATATCATTGAAATTCATCAAGAACTTCTGGAGATATGGTGTCAACAAATAGGCCTGCATGAGTGAATCAATATTTTGGACTACTGCTCTAATATTTGAAAAAAGTATACCAAACAATCAAAATATATTACTCAATATGCCCCAAAATGTGATATTTTTTTTTAGTATCCTTGAACATAATGACATCAATATTCATTGAGAACTTTTGGAGATATTGGGCAGAAAAGCAGACAAACATAACTGAATACATATATATGTTCCAACTTTGTTGGCAGATGGTAGAATAGAAACTGATGATTCGTATCATTGGTATATCCTACGTATGTCTTCACTCGTGTGTGTGTGTGCATCAACATACTCATATGTGTATGTATACATTCTTTCATATATATATACATATACATATATATATATATATATATATATATATATATATATATATATATATATATGTATATACATATATATGCTGACATTCTATAAACATATTATATAGTTGAATGTATGTATGTTTAGTAAGTAAAAGAATAAAATCTGAGAGAGAAGGAGCTAGAGACTTATAAATATCTGATAGATGATTTGTTATATGTCCAAAACACGTTATTTCTTTATCGAATATAGCTTTGGGAAACTGTTCAAATTGAAATCAGAGACTTCTGGCAATATTGTCAGTATCAGGTTTCAAGAAAAAGTAAATCATAAGAAAAGAAGAGGTATTGAAAACAGGACTGACTGACTTTTCTGTTGCCAAAATATACCATATGACATCTTTAGAAGATACAGACAATTTGGGAATTGATACATTTCAAAACCTTTGGTTTCCCAATCATTATTAATAAATTCACGATGCTTTTGGCATTCTACGACTTGTTTAGACTATTGATCTTTTTATTTTTTCTGGGTTTTTTTTGTCAACATTTCGGTTGATTTATTGTGTGGTCTTCCTCAGGTATATGATCTGTATAGAAAGAGGGGGTCCCTTTTTGGGGGTTTTGACTTTTGTCAAACTCTGGCTGGAGTTGACGTTTTTTTTCACCATAGGAAGAAAATGAACAAGAACAATCTTCACCTAATTAAGTGGAGTAAACTGTTCACTGTTTTTCTGTCCTTCTAAACCAAACTGATATACACGTACCATGATTTGAAATCATAACCAAGTAATTGATAGACAGCTTTCATACAGACTGAGCCAAACTGAGAAGTCTTATATGTCTTTATGTTTTCATATTTTTTCATTTATTATATACATAATACTAATGATCATCTCTAGTTAGAATAGAAGTAGGAGTGGTATTTGACCCTGCTGCAGCCAAGCTTGTTCATTCATTTACATAAACTTGAGGGTACCATCAATATGAGATATGGAGATGGTGGTTGTGTTATTCTATCCATCAGCTTTTTTTCTTTGTTTTACTTGAGTATTTTTGTAATAATCTACATCTGGCTTTTTAGGCCCATTAAAGTTTCACCAGGACCCTGGTATTTAAACAATGCCTGTTAAGCATAGTTGAATTCTGAAAGAATCTGACTCATACTTTTAACTGATGTTGGATTCTCAGTTCTTTAGCGCTCCAACGGAAACATGGATTTCTTTTCAAACAAAGGAAAGAGTTGTCTATATTTTCACTCTACATTGCAAGCAATGCTGATTTTTTAAAAAGATTCTGTTTGCAACTATTACTCAGTATTAATAGAAAAAATTCCCCCTCTTTTCATAAGGAGAGTACAGAGAGAGAGAGAGAGAGAGAGAGAGAGAGAGAGAGAGAGAGAGAGAGAGCTGTAGAATGGATCGATGGTAATGACAAAAAAAGCAAGAAGAACTCTTGATTGTCAAAAAATCTTTGATTGATACAAAAGGTTTACAATTCTGACCTCTTTTTTTGCAGCTAATCCACAACGAAGGAAGAATATTGCGCCGCAAATGTAGGGATCAAAACAATAAACATAGGGATGCTAGTCTGATTAATCAAAGGAAAAATAATAAAGACTAACAACATCTTCAAAGCCATCAACTCAAAATGAGTGTGACAATTCAGTAGAGAATTCCTGATAGACCAGAGATGCTCAAGGATGTGGTCTCCATGCAAATGATGATCACAAAGGTTCCCTTGAGGGTAGAATGGTAGAAGTGAAGAGCAGTGCAAATATATTTCATAATTTTAGAATCTGAAGCTACATTGAGACTCTGAAATCGGGAAATAGTTATAAGTAATAAAATATCAACAAATGTATGAAACGTCTTATGATAGACTTGTACTTCAAAAAACAATATTAACATGAGCCAAGGCAAGTATGTATCAAGTCATAATCTAAAATTCATTTTCCTCAAATCAATTTTAAATGACATGTACCTAAAAGTACATGCCATCCTAAACACCTTGGTGTTTTGCTGCTCCACAGCAGGCCAAAGCAATAAGTCACGGATCTTTTAAGATTTCCCAACCGAGCTTTCAATCTTGTTGCCTTTGAACTTGGCATCATAAGAAAGTACTAAGCACGTTTGCGCAGTGCCAAAAGCGGACTTCTTCTTTGACACTTATGTTGACATATCTTTTTGTTTGGCACTGACTGATCTTCCGGATTGAAGTTACATATTTATGATATCTTCAGTAGATCATTCGGGAGCCAAGAAATGGAAGAGTGTTATCTGTAAATATCTGTTCAGTGACAACAAAATTTGATTAACTATTATTTTGTTTATGTACAATCAATACGAGCACTACAGAAAGACAAAGTCACATTTTGATGGAGAATCGCTAATGTGTTATTCAAAGTTAATTATACAGCTGAGTAATTACTTTCGGTTAAACGTTGAATAAAAACATCATCTTTTGCAATTCTTGTGATGGATATAACTAATTAAAATCAAATTTACAGAAAACATGATATTACCAAGTCCGTTAGGTTGGTATACAGCCTTTTGCTATATTTGAGAAATTGGGTGCACTGGCTAGATGTAACTTGGCAACCACTCAGGAAGGACCTTATTGCACAGGTGTGAATAGACACACTTCTTTGAAGTTACTTACTTAGCAATGAGATACCATTAAGTGAGCTTGTGCACTTAGAAATTGTCACAATATCTTGACCTGCCCAATCCTTAAGAATCTCCAGCAGTTTTTTTTGCAAAACATTATATCTTCCGAGTCTGCTAGCCTCTCCTATCTACCATACTTGGATTCTTCAACTTCAGGTTTTTTCACAGTTGAAAGGGGGGAGATACCAGACAATGGATTATATTCAAGAGAATACTACATAGCAGTTTATGGTAACCACGAAAGGAGACTTTGCAGACTGTTTTGAGAAGAGGAAGAGACATTGTGTGTGTTGTGTTCCCTGGGGAGTATTTTGAAGGTGACTACAGTGCCATTGCCACCAGAAAGCTATCTTTTTTGTTGATATTAAATGGCTGGATACTTTCAGGACAGACTTTTTGAGATATATTTAATATCTATCCACACATACAAAAATATTGGATAAATAATCATTAAATTTCACAAATCCTGCTTCTAAGGAGACATCATGAAATCATGTGACCAGCTAAGTACATGTAATGCTGATTGGGATTTTACCAAGTGATACATGTGTAAATTACTTAATAAGCACTCCCAAACAGTATTTTACACATGATATTCCCTGCTTTTTGTATGTCCAGTGTTTTGACTTGGAAAAGCACTGCAGCGTATACTTTTGGATAGGGCGAGACAATTTGAAATAAGGAATCCCTGTCCCTTGTTCAGCCACTTTTCTCCATACTACATTGAAACAAAGCAAGGGCCGCTATCAGCTGTAAAAACATCTTGTTCAGTTGTATTTTTAAGCTACCTTGAAAGAAAATTACTACTTAATACCTTATATATTGTTTCATAATCCAACATATTTTTCTTTGTGTCACAAACAACCCTTTTGACACAAATACCTTGCTGTCTCAATGAGGTCCACTACTAAGAGATTTGGGATAGAAAAGAAACAGTACATTTCTCCTACTCATTAAAAATAACCTTCCTACACTTCAAATTACCCAAGTTTAAGCTTATAAAAGCCCCTCATCATAACACTGTTTGCTATGGCCCAGTTAGCATTATAACACTGGTAGATGATGGACCCCAAAATATCAATCCAGCTCTAAAATAGATAAATTTATCATTGCATGTCTTAATGAAAGACAGATGCCGTTTCATGTGGAAATCATGCAATTTACCAAAGTGCAAGAGAAAGTACTAGGCACTCACTTCACAATACCTCAAATTTCCAAAAATGCAAATTTTTTCAGATTTTGAAAGTTGTCTATCATTGATCAATCTAAAGATCAAATGAGCCAATATCAAATAAAGTTGGCATTTAAGATAATATTTTAACCTGTGAATAATATGATCATTCAATTCATTTATGAAGGAAATGAAACCATTACATTTTATCACACCTGGGCCATCAGAAATATAATTGTCGTGCAAAGACAAAGGAAATGCAGATATGATAGTGCATCCAAATCAGCTTACTAATGTCCGTGTGGATGGGTGTCCAAATCAAGAATGCGTCTCATCATTAGGTACGTTATTATGGAAGAAAAACCAAAAGTAAAACTCTTCTTAACGAATCAACGTTCAGCAGTAGACGAGATATTCAGAGCCTTCGGCATTATGTGGCAGTCTTCAGAGGTGAGTCATCACTTGCTAAATCCCAAAATAGTGCATAAGTACAGATCTGGAAAATGCCAAGCCCAAACTTTTTTCAAACCACCTGCAATGCTCAAATAATCATATGAGGAGTTTGCAAACTAGCACGATTGATCAGAAAATGAGCAGGTGTTTAGAGAGATCATAGAAGCCATCCGCGAACCAAACTGACTATGGCTTGGGAGTCCATGTTGCAAGTTGCAACTCATGTTGATCTTTCGAGATTATAAGTGAAATTTTGGATGGCAAAAGATAAGATGACATCATGATTTGGATAAGTTCTGACTGTTTCGGCAATTAAAGGCTGAACGCTAAATGAACAGAATGAAGAAAGCAAGAAAGTTGGTCTTCACACAAATTTTGGTTGAACAAATATCATGTACCACAAACATGCAGAAGGCAACGAGACAATGATCGAAATTGAAAATGCAGGGCTGAAGAAAGCAGACCATCATATCTACACAGGGGAACTAATCTCCATGAAATGTTCAAAAGGAGAAGTTAAGCAAAGAATCACTCAGTCCCTAAAAAGTGGAATGTACAATCATTCTCCTGACACATAGCTGAAATCATGGAATCAAAGCGAATGATTGATCCTCAAACTGAGGAACATGCGATCTACACAGGAAAGAATCATGCTCAACATCACTTGGAGAGATTGTAAGACATTACAGAATATTAGAGAGAAAAAACAGTGGTATCATAAAAATGTCAATGGGCTGGACATTTTGCAAGAATATCAGGCAACTGTTAGATATCATGGGTCACAATGCGGACCACCAGAGATCATGTACAAAACTGTCACCGGCAGAAAATGAGATGGCATGATAAACTGCACAAGTTCAGAAAGAATTGGCTACATGAAGCCCTTGATAGAGAGATCAGGAAAATTATGGGGAAGATTTACGTCCAACAACGGACTCTAGAAAAGATGCTGCTGAGAAGTAATATTTGAAGCAGCCAACTATGAAACATGGAAGATTTTCAAATATGATCTGGGGAATAATCTGAAGTACTGATCGTTCACTGTTTCTGAAGTGCTCAGGGAATATCAAATGAAAATATTTGTATGAGTAACGTCTTCAAATATACAGCAATGGTTATTCAAATAGAAACATCACCTTTTTAATAAGAATAAAGTCCTATGCTTTATGGCAAGACAGACTTGAGGATGACAGCTTTTGGATTATGAAATGATAAAAATATCCAGAAAATCTTAATGTTTTGCACGTAGCTTGGCTGGATATCTCTCCAGAGAGAAGAGAAATTCTGATAAACTGAATGCTTGAAGGAGTAAAACCATTATGATCTAAGAATGTGATTAGAAACAGTAAACCAAAACTGTCAATAATAATTGCTCATGACGTGTCAAACACATACTTTCTCTATCTCTTGCACACAAATGCATACACATACAAATGCACAAAGCCATAAACATACTTGAGCAAACACGAATATATTCTCCCCAAAAAGCACATATATACATGCACATACTCACACAAACTCACATAGAGCATAACTTTACATCTAATTCCTCTCGGACACACACATAAGCATACACACAGGAGGCAAATACACAGATACATACGCAAACACACATTCACTAACATACAAACATACCAAAACACACACGCTCATACATATAAATATATATATATATATATATATATATATATATATATACATATATATATATATATATTAACACAGATACAATTGAGCATTATTCTAGTTGAATCATTATTCTTGTTGAATAATGTATTATTCCTTCTCATAGTTCACTAAAGTTCATCAAAAGAAGAATTCAATTTAATTTCTAAAATATTTAATCTTTTCTGCTTTACAAATATTGCAATAGAGTCAAAGTGATCACTGCATGATATGATCATGTTTTATCAAACTAAGAAACGATCAAAATTATAAAACTAAAATACCTTTATTCTTGAACTGATGCCTACTTCACTGTGAAGGTTATTAGAAACTGTCAACCAAAACTGTCGATATTAGTTTTGGCAGTTTTTAAGTGGGTCTGGCTGGCTGGCTGGCTGGCTGGCTGGCTGGCTGGCTGGCTATTTGTGTATTGCATGTACAGGCAACATCAATGGAGCTATTTACTCCTTATCACGTCTTGTTAGTTTAAAAAAAAATTCTTTCCCTAAATATGTTTTCAGTTAGGGTTGCAATTTGCAATGTAATGCTTCCCTTGGTTTAGGTTTGGCAACATACAGGCCCTTTTAAAAAAAGAATCAGCGATCGGTGTCATCATTGCCCAACAAAAAGCAAGAAAAATAACTTATTTACTGATCACTGCTTTTCTCTATTTTTTAATTGATCACCTCCAATAAGGGATGCTGCTATAAATGAAAGTTCCTATTGAGTGACCTTTATCCATAAAAAATCTAATTAACTGGATTATGATTGCTGAACCAAGCAAATGAAAGCCTCAATTCATCCATTAACTTTAGATTTCAGTCATTAGAGTTCTGAACCTAACAAAGTGAAATTTCTGTTTTACCCTTATCAAAGGCAACTCAATTCTATTGATGAGTCATGGTTTTTATCTTGCAAATGGACAAGGGCCTTTATCCTGCAATAGATAACTATTAAACTTGACCACCTGTCACAGTTAATGGATTGATTTTGTCTCACCTATTTCTCTCTGATGGTGTAGCCTAATAAAGAACTCGACTATGGACAGTATGCCAATAAAAGAGTTGAATTTACTATGATAACAAATAAAATGAATGATGGAGCTTGTCAGTTGAAGATACATGAACAAACTTAATGAGAGAGCTCAGATGCTGGTTCCATCAAAGAAATGGAAATAATGTAGAGATAGGTTGCCCCTGTGGAACTGGTCAAAAGAAGGGGAAAGCACAGAGTCTTTGTCACAGAAAATGCCTTTTACTGACTAAGACCCCATTAAAGGCACATCATGGAGATAATTGACAAAAAGTCAGAAAAAGAAAAACCAGACCAAAAAGATTTTTCCACTTGTAGCCTTCATAACATGCTTGAATAACCCAATTGAAAATAGTTTTGTCAACATCAACTCTGCTGTGGAAGAACGAAACTTTATTTTTTCTCATTTGCTAGAAGGTGTCTTTGTGTCATTGCATCTTCTTTTCTAAATCAAAGGAAGAAACAGAGAAAGAAAGACGATAGAGAATTCCTAAATGGTTAAGACTTTTAGAAAAAATTGTTAGCCAATACCAGGAATAGTGCCATTAATTCATCATAGATTTTGTTCCCACTTTTTCAACCCACGCTATCCAAGGTCTTATCGAATGACAGTACTAAGTCTGACTGTATTTTTCTGACAAATCTTTCTACATTATTATCTAGATTATTTTAAAATTTTTTTTGAGAGGATTCCTGAGAGCTCCAATGCCCCCTGCTGTTGCAAGGCCTGCAGGTTCCACACGCTACCTCCGTCTGATGAGAATTTAATGCGTTTTCTTCCAGCTTATACTTTGTTTTATTTGTACAGAGATATCTGAATCATACTTCATCAAAATCTGTACAAATCATACTTTTATTATTTGCTCTATTGAAAACCATCAACAAAAAGTGTCAACATAGGTTCTTTCAGTTTACAAGTTTGACTGACGGGCAGTTTAGCTGGCTATCTATGTATGTATCATGAGTACAGGTCATACTACTAGAGCTATAGGGCTGAAACTTTAAGCATTTACCCCTTATTATTTCTTTATTTTTTTTTTTTTGTTTTTTGAAAGTTTCCTCCATAAATTGGTTTTTAGTGGAGGATTCAATTTGCAATGTAAGTTTATGATAGATTGATCCGTTTTCATGTCTGGCAGCATTCATGCTTGTTTTTGGAAAATTCAGATATTTTTTAAAATGCAAGAGAAATAACTTATTCATCTCTAACCCCTTTCTCCATTTTTTTATCAATCACCCTCAAAACTGCATGTTGCCAGAGGACATTGGTCACATGACTGTTTCTATAGAGACTTCTTTTTAATTTGCATGAGTTTATTATGTCATTATTAATCAAGTCCATTTCTATTTCTTTTTTTCATCATAACTTGCGGATCATTGAAGAACGATGGCTTATCAGATGTTTGAGGAAACTAAAGAATAAGGGCTATAAAGCTAAATCTGAATGATTGTAATTGGTTGGCCTTTGTAGCATAATTTGTAAGGCAGTTTCCCTGTTGAGGTATTTCCAATGACTTGGGATACAAGATTGAGTTTAACCTTTATTTCTAAATCATGCTGATTTAATGAAGATCTGGGAATTGCAGTGAAATAAAAAGCAACTACACTTAAGAAGGAAGAATTAGTAAAATAATTGAGAATGATTTACAATGATTTATTTAAGAAATATGAATAATATCACTGATGAGGTTGTTGGTAATAGAAATGTTAATAGGAAATCTTTACAAAATGTTTAATCTTTTTTGAAAGAAGATGCATAATGGTGTAGCAGTTTCTGGCACAGACAATCGAATCAGCAGATAAAGCTTTGTGTTGCAGGGTATTTGGAGCCCTGTAGCTCTACAGGGATAACAGGTCAATTGCGTACCAGACAACGATGTGCGGGACATTTGCATTGTGGCCATGTCCACACTTGGACTTGGTGTGGGCTGCAGTAATTTGAATTGTTATACTACTATTCTCTTTCATCTTAATTTTTCAGTTATTTTTTTTCTATAATCGCAACACTCACCCTTTCCCTTTATTCACATTGCACCAACTTTTTGTACTATCTGCTTCCAAACAAAATTATAATAAGATTTTTTTATTCTAATTTATTCACTTATACAAAAATCTCTTGATAGGAAATGATTTTTTCTCGAAAGAAAAAAACATTTTTTTCTGAGAATAAAAAAAGATTCTCTTCAATGATGAATGGCATACACTTCTATGCAAAGTAAAAAAAAGAAGAAAGTAACTTAAAAAAAAAGATTAAAAAATACGGTCAGGTTAAGATTTGTAAGCTCAGTCAAAGCCCAAAATCTAATCATGAAATTTTTTACCAGACATTTTTTCAATGCATTGTATCAAGTAGACCTTTAAAGCGTTTGGAAAAGCGTATATTTTGAAAAAAAAACATTGTAGGGTAAAAAAAAACAAAAATAAGAATTTATTAAACATGCTGTTGCAACAATAGTCAACATGTTTATTAGTTGCAAACAAGGCAATCCTCATTTGCCTATAACTATAACGTGAGGTAAATATTTACATACCATGGTACTCAAATGGCCACAATGCAAGAATCATCATCTTTTATAGACTGCCATTCTTGCAGCATGATCAGCCCTTTGCGATTTTGGTTTTCTAATGGATTCTCTGATATCTTGGACTCCTGTTATTTTCTTAATATGCTATGGTGTCTTATGATCTCTCCATGTGGGGTAGATTATGATTCTTTCAAGTGCACATTGCATGGTTGTTGGCCTACGAGTGGGTCTTTTGGTTAGGTTCCATGTTTCAGCTCCATAGGTGACTATTGGCTGAATGCTTTGGTTGTATACTTTCTTTTTAGAACAAATGGGATTTCTTTGTTTTTGAAGGTTGACCTTGCCATTCTAGAGTGATTCTTTGCTTGATTCCATCTTCTTTTGAAGATTTCATGGAGATTCATCGTCCAAGATAGATGTAGTGGTCTACTTTCTCAAGTTATACATTTTTGACATTGATCATTGTGTGTTTATTTCCAGCATGATTGTCTTACATGACCTTTATTTTGCTGAAGTTCATGTGAAGGCTGACTCTCTTGCTTTCTTTACTTAATTCATCGAGCTTTAGTTGCAAAAATATTGGTTCACAAATGTCCAGATATGCAACTGTCCAATGTGTAGTTGCCCTGTAAACAAATTCCCCAGTTTCCTCTGTAAGGCAGTCCATCTAAAAAAAGGTTATTCTTGAGGAAAAAAACAAAAAAAACCTACTGCTTTGCAATTACCACAGCTAGTCTCAAGCTTGGGTAAAGAGAGTTTGGCTTGGGGCTAGTAACTTCCTACATATAAAACCTACTTGTTTCTGATGCAGTAGCAGAGTGGCTGTAACCTTATGCTCAACAAGAAGTCTACTGGAATGAAGAAATATTTTTAGAGATAATGTACTTTTACTGTTCTACAACAATTTGGCAAAGTTGTACTTTTACATAATTTTATTTGTTGAGGTTTTCTGGAATTTAGCAAGAGGTTTTATTTGCATTAAGAAGCATAAAGGCAGCAACTCTATTGAGAGTAAATATCTGCTTCAGCGTTCACTTACAGAACTTACTGGTGGATGATCTTTAGATACAGAATGACCCAGGGTTGAGTCCCTTGACTTACGCATTGGCTCCTGTTATGTAATTAAATCCCGCTGTCTAGAACTTTTTCCAGACATGCTTTAAGCTGTCAAGATTTTACTGTAACCAGTAGTCAGAAGCAGCATTTCTATCTTTGACATGGCTTGATATTTTGATAAACCCTCGGACAATTCTTTTTGTCACTGGTTGCACGATTTGTCTGACTCTTTTTGACTGTCTCTTTATTAGAAACTATCAACTATAACTTTCACCAAAACTGTCACCAAAATTGTCAACATAGGTTTCTTCAGTTTTCAAGTGGATTTGGCTAGCTAGCTATCTATGTATGCGTTCTGCGCATATGCCATACCAATGGAGTTAGAAGGTTTTAACTTTAAATATTTACTCTTTATCACATTTAGACAAAACATGATTTTTATTTGAAAATCCCTCTTCAATAAAATTTTTAGGTTGAGAATTTTTGGCTAAGTTTGTCTCTTAGCTTGTGTGTGGCAGCATTCATTTTTTCCCAATTATTTAATTGATCACCCCAACACAGCTAGCTGCCGTAAGGTATGGGTCGTGTGACAGTTTCTATTGAGTGACTAACCAGACCTGTATTCTTCGAGAATTCATTCGTGAATTTGGAAGCAGGTCTGCCATCAAGATCAAGATAACAAAATTTAAGATTATACTTTCTAATGCTAGCAGATTTCCCCATGAAGCAAAGGTTAGTAAGATATCACAGACTGCTACTGCGATGAGGGAATTTTCTCATACTTATGACTTTGCATATACACGGCACCTGTCATAAGTATTAAAACAATTAGAAATTTTGCTTGCATAGTTTAGTTTTAGGAGTTGAAAATTTGGGATTTCTGCAATCAGCAGAATAAAGCAAACATCTAGACACGTTTTGTTGTTTAGAATGCTAAATTTCTGGAAAAGATTTCTGTAAATGTTTTGAAATATCAAACGGATTTTCTATCCTGATAAAAAATTTGTTCAGAATAAATTAAGGAGATTGAGAAGGCTAACTAAAATTGTTATTCGAGAGTGTTGCCAAGGTAGTTAGTTGAATAGTTTCAAACTAGACTAATACGTGTACAGAAACAATGAAATCATAAGCAAGAACCCATATAGTTTGTACTTGTTCAAATACTCATTAACATCATTGTATGTATGTGTTATACAGATAATAGTTATTTGATTTTTATATGTATGTATTATAGTGATGAAAAATAGTTATTTTGTTTAAATGCATGTGTTATATAGTTATAAAGTAATTATTTATTAATCTCTCTCTCTCTCTCTCTATATATATATATATATATACATATATATATATGTGTATATATATATATATATATATATATATATATATATATATATATATATATATATATATATATATATGAATTAGTTACTAGGATTACAACTACAAAATATACTAATAAGTATTTGAACAATATATATGTGGAAATTTCTTGTAAATATAAATATGATTAAAAATTGCAGATATTTTATAGAAACTCTCATTTGAAATGATCTCCGGTCATTACAAAGTCAATACTTCACTCAAACTAGACAAAGTTTCATTACATTAACAGTGTAATGATAGGAAATCATTTCAAATAAGAATTTCTGTATGATATAATGCAATTCATGATCATTCTGTTGGATGATATACATCCATTTCTTAATACAAATATTAATAAGTAAATGAATATGCGTGTGTGTATGAACATATGTTCAGTGTATGGTGTGGAAACATTGAATGTTTAGAGGATTTAGTTCACTTTCATTTTTGTTAATCAAATATTCATTATCTACAATCATACTTTTTAAACATTATTCCTTCCTTCACACATAAAAAACTGTTTTTTTTTTAATTCTTTTCTATTTGTCAATTTATCTTCAAATGTATTTGATAGATACTTTATTCTTTCAATATGAAACAGAAAAATGACTTTGATGAAAGAGATTGTGTCTCTCATAAAAATGATGAGACAAAAAATTAAGGCCCTTATGGGATTCCATATCAGCCAAAAAATGAATCATTTGTAATCGTTATCAAATAACATATGACAAATGATATGGAAGAAAAATGTTCAAAAGAATTCAACGCATTTACTTGGCTGTATAATAGATAAAATGGTGAAGACAGTATCTCTGATCCTGATCAAATTATTTCCATGTTACAATACACCAGAAGCTATCTATCTTTTGATGAATAGTGTGTGTGAATTTGGGCTAAAAATAAATACAATGACACAAAAACTATACCAGTATCTATCCATCTATCTATCTCATTATATATATATATATATATATATATATATATATATATATATATATATATATATATATATATATCAACAAGAAAAAATGTGCCATTATATCAAATTCTATGTAAGACAAAAAAAACACTGAAGAAAATGGCATAAATTGCATTTACAGATATTGGGAAATAAGTTACTGAAATAACGAAAAAAATTGAAAATATTTTAAAATATATTTAAAATGTTTAAAGCAGTAAAGCTCTCCAGACTATACACACACACACACACACACACACTATATATATATATATATATATATATATATATATATATATATATATATATATATATATATATATGAAAGGCAGTAATATTTAAATTTTTATCAATACACAGTTCCAAAAATATGCTTTTTTTTATCTGCATATCCTTGTGTGTGATATTTTGTATGTTTATGAGTATAAGTTTGTGAATGTATTCATGTGTATGTAATCACATTCCTTTATCTATAAATTTTTGTTTATTGATACTGGTACCTCATAGATGGACAACACTCAAAGACCCTTTGCAAATTGAATTACCCTCTGTATGTAAGTCAAAATTATGAGATAATTACATTCTCAAATGCTGATTTATGGTTTGTGCTTGCACTAAGTGAATTTAAGAAATTTTCACAAAAATATGGATTTTCACTGAAATATTTCATAAGATTGATGGGAGAGGTGATTTTTTAAAAGTTGTGCTGTTACTCGAGATTCATACAAATCTTTAAGGGGGTGCTGGGCCAATTTCACCAGTTTTCCTTGAAAAATCAATTTTGGAAAAAAAAATACTATTTCGAAAGTAAAGTATTTCTATAAAACCCTCCAAATGGAAATGATATAAAAGAAAGGAGAAATAACCATCAATTTATGTATGTAAAAATTTTGAGCGTTCCAAGACCTTAATGATGATGGTATGTAAGCTTGGGTCCTGGACGGTTTTGGTAGTAGGGGGTACTGGAGACTGTGCTGTTGGAGAGAGAGAAAGAGAGTGTGCCCGCCTCTGTATAAACGCACAGCAAAACAAATGCTGACCCCTATTTTTGCTTTTAGTTCATTCTCATCAAAGCAAAAAATTTGGCAAATGCAAGCTTTCAAAAAGTGAGGAATATTTCTGTTTGTCATAATTGAGATTTATTGGAGTTATTTATTCCTCTCATAATGGTTTTCTGGACATTCAAGAGAATGAAAAGTTTTGCCAACAGGGGCAAATGAAGACCTCATTACTTTGGAATCTGTAAACATACATGCCAGTTGATACATCAATCTATAATTCCAAGGATGCATATGTAATTGTAAGTGAAAAGTGTATCTGCTTATTTGCTCATTTGATCTTTTAGCTTTGCCACTGTCCATCAATTTATTTGTCTGTCTGTATATCCATCTATCTGTCCACATGATATTTCCATTAGTTTTCGATAGATTTCCATGAGATTTTGAAAGAGAGTGGGTCGTAGGCTAAGGAAGAATGGGTTAAATTTTGGCGTGAATCCAGGAATTTGTCTTCTAATTGGGAGGTTTTTTCTGATATTTTCCATTAAAAGAGGTCAAAAGCAAACAGTTCATAAAAATGCTTAATTCTAATTTCAAGTGAAGTCACTAGATATTTGCACACATTGTGACAATTGTGTTCTCTTCTTTGTTTTTTGATATTTTATTTTCATTCAGTTTTTTTAAGTGTATGGTGTTGGCAGACAAATGAGCACTCTGAGTGCTTTCTATTCTCTTCAAAATAAGATTTTTATTCTTATGAAATACACTTACAATGACATTTCTTTTTTCTCAAAGTTTTACTATTATCTTTGGTTCTTCAAAGAACTGAGGATTTGACATTTGACAAGATTATTTCACTTTTTTGTTTATTCAAGCTTCTCCAAAAAGAAACAAAATATTTCATCTATAATCTTCCGACTGTTTTTCAAAGATGGTTCATGCAAGGCTCTTGAAATACAGGGTGGGGCAAAAGCCCCAAGGGGTTTAAACCAGTGAATCACTGTAACCCAACATAGAGGCCGCCTGACCAACCAGCCAAGTGGGCTTACAGATTCTTCTCTCTTTGCTCATCTGTGTATCTGTATGTACGTGTCTTAGGATGCTTCTGGTTGCTTTTTTTGGGCTACAACATTGAAAATTTACAAAACGTTTTTGCTTTGTTTTCTCACAATAGTATTTTCTTGGGGTCTCAATGGTCATTTAAGACCAACAATGCCAAAATCTTGTGCTAGTACTATTTTCTAGGCAATTTTAGATAAAAGCCCAATTTTTTAGATAACTTTAGGTAATTCATTTTTTATAATAAGTTCTTGTATACTTACTGGCTACAGTGATTCATTCATTTGAGGTATGGGTATTCATATAATTTTTATTTTTAATGATTTTGTTTAATGTTTTCAACAAATGAAATCAATAAATAGAGGGGAATCCAATTAACCTGTGAATGTAAAATTGCTTCTTTCAAATGCCCACCTAATCTCCACTTCATGAATTCTTGGTTTTTCAGTAACATTCTCTGTAACATTCTTCAAAGGATATCTGCTCCTCTGCACACAGAGGGGATTTTAAGCATTTAGGACTGAATGTGGTGTTTCTGTTCATGGATGATCAATAACAGAACCTACTTCTTGGAAACAGGCAAACAACAAATCATGAACTCTGATGGCAGTTTCCATATGTCCATATAACCAGGATATGCTCCTTGGCCTAATGTTAAAGATATTCAATGTAAAATTCTTTTACATTATCTTGCTACTTAATTGTGTACTTTTCTGTGATTTGTTCCCAACAGTTCCTTCTTATATCTGACAAGAGGAACAACAAAAATGTTGTAAAAAGGTCAGGTTAGTCACTCAATAGAAACCATCACATGATCAAGCATGTCATGTCAGAGGTGATCATTTTGGAAAATGGATGATCAATGAATAAGTTACTCCTTTTGTCTTCTGTTGGGTGGTGAACACTAAATAAGTCTGAATTTTTGATAAGCAAACTTGAATCCTGTCAGACATATTCAGGGGATGAATTTTCAAAATAACAAAAATTTTTTTTTGAGACATAATAAGGAGTGAATCTTCAAGTTTTTAGCCTCTAGCACCATTATTGTGGCTTGTGTGCATGATCCATACAGCCACTCTTCCAGACCAACTTAAAAACTGAAGAAAACACATAATTGCTTCATATCCATTCTTGACTTTTGCACCCGTCACCTGTATAAGTATGATGCTTTAATGGTAACTTCAGGAATCTATTTGGCCTATAAATAGTAACAAAACTGTTAAACGTTCATAGCTATCAAAGATGGCTAACACTTCTATCCTTTTCATATATGCATGTGTCTATTTGTTTATGTCTTCATATGCTTCTAGCCATTGCTTTTTGTCAACAGACATAAAATTGGCATCAGTACTCCACTAAATCTCTTAAAAAAAATTTTTTATAGAAATTATTCGTAGGAAAGCTTTTCTTATATTTTTTCAGCCTTATTCTGGCAGGTTCATTTATAACATTTTGATTCTCAAGAATTTACACCTCACTATGTCTAAAAAAAATCCCCCCTAAATAGTTTGTTATGAGGGGGGGGTCAATTTGCAATGGAAGTTTATGCTAAATTGATTCTCATTTGTGTCAAGCTATATTCACCCTTGTTTTTAAAAAATTGATATTATTTTAGCGATCACAGCCAAACAAAAGTAACTGATCCATTGATCTCCCCATCATTCAATTTTTTGATTTGTCACCTCCAACATGGCATGCTGCCAAGAGACATTGGAGATGCAACTGTTCCTATTAAGTGACTAAACAGACCTGTTGATTCATTTTTGTTTTACACTGAGAAAAATAAATATACTGAAATATATATAGGTACTCTACCATACTAATAGATATGTCTAATCAATAATTCAGATCACAATGCTTTATTTAAATGAGCTTGTTATTGATCATGAGAATTTCCTTTGCCAATCGTCTCTCTTATTTTCACCACAATCTAATAGTCAGATATTCTTGAAAAACCCAATTATACATCAGGGTATTTTTATTATTTTGATCAATTCATTCTGTTTGATTTTTTTTCATTTCCCCATTATCTTCATTTGTATATGAAAAGTTCTGCTATCTCAAACACATGGCACTTGGCTCCCTGGGTGATTGGCCCTGTTGCTGGTACTTTGGGCTGGCCCTGATTCTACAGGCAGTCATAGATACAAAAATGCAGGTGGAAGCAAAAAAATCTGAGGATGTTTGTTTATTTTTTAATGCATTTTCCGTGCAGTTCCCATTTAATTTCACCTGCAGCATCTTTCTTCTGAGCTACAGGCTTGCAAAGCCTTTTCAATGCAAGAAAACTCATTACATTGATGTAAGGCATTTATCTGAATCCCTTGAAACATAAAAACAATGTCGGTTATTCGGCAGAACACGGTGACCTTCATGTTTGCAAGATAACTTTACCGTGTTTCATCCTGATTTTGCGCAAAGGAAAACGATACCAAAACGATACACTTCAAAGCCTTTCCTCTGAGATAGCAGAAGAAAAACCAAAAATCAACACGTAGAAGAACCTATCCAGGCATAATTTACAAGCTGTGAATAGGGCCAAATTAAGCTAGTTCAAGGCCTGTAGAAAATGTTATATAGAAACCTGAAATTTAAAAGAAATATATATTGATATTAAAACACATACATTTTTTACCAGCATAGTAAAGAGAAATGGGTCTGCTGTATGAATCAAACATGCAACCAATAAAGTAGCCACTTCAATGTCACTTTTAATGATTGAGCTTAAGAGCCTGACAGAAAGGCAAAGGTCCAAATAACAGCTTTATACTCACACCTCTTATTTTGTTCATTCACTGTCCAAGTCTGCACAGTTTGTTTCTAGTGTGGACAATCATATCATTGAAAAATGGATACATAATCTGACAGAATATTTATGAATACTTCATATTATTTGAAAATCTATTTGAAGTGAACTCTCATGGTTACACAGAGAACAAATCATTAAGCCTAGACAGCATAGATAGCTTAAACAATTAAATCAAGGTGAGGCAGTCACCGGAATCAAATCTGCGACCCACAAGGTTGCCACTTCAATGTAGTGTTGCTCTTAACCATTGAGCTAAACAGTCTGAAGGAAAGCTGGTTCTATTTACAAAATGAGAGTAGTTGGTTTAAAGCAATTATTTGGACCTTTGCATAGTAAAGTGATTAATTATTTTCATTTGCTATACAGACAGATGATACTATAAATATGTCTGACATTTCAGTAATAGCTGATCAAGGACCAAAGGTATATTCTCAGTGTTTAGGTAAGGTGCATTTCAATTTTTGTTTTGATCTTAGTGCAGCAACTATGATTTCACTTTGAAATATTTTTGTATTTATGCATTGGATGTGTATCGCATAAATACCACACTTCTATTAAGTATTTTGTTGGATGTTTATCACATAGATAGCACACTCCCATTAATTACCATACTGGATATGTATAATCATCATCATCATCATCATCAGTCTTTTAAGAGCCAGTATTTTCTGAACTTGTTTAGTTCATCTCTCCATCTTGTATTTTGTTGGCCTCGGTTTTGCATATGGTGTCAGGGGATCCATGTTGTGAGTTGCGATGTACATTGGCTCTCTTTCATTCTCGCAACATGACCAGCCCATTGCCATTTGAGTTTTCTAATGGATTCTATGATAGATACTTAACTCCCATTAATTACTGTGTTGGATATGTACTATATAGATATCACACTTCTATAAATTACTGTGTTGGATATCTTCTATAAAGATACCACCCTCCCATTAATAACTGTGTCGAAATAAGAACCTATATCAACAGTGATTATCGGCTAAGATCACTAACCTTGAATACCCAGTGGTTCATGAAAGGCGAAGTCAGTATAGTACATCAAGTGCACATCCATTGAATCAGAATGGATAGCTTACAAGCATTTTGAGTGGGGCCTTTGGAATTGTGGGGCCCTTACTTTTACTACATAGTTAATCCAGAATTGGCTGTAAAGAGACCTAATTTCTATTGATTTTTATTGACTTAATTTGATAATCATATATTTAAGCTCCCCAAAACAAATTCTGAACATAATGATAACTACTTGTGGAAATTGTTTCTTTCATGAGACAAAACGAGTGCTTCATCTATGGATGGATGTGTGCTGAGTTGTAGCTGAGAAAATGGATGGAGAGGGTATTTGAAAATGCCTCCGGCCTTTAATTGAGGCCCACTCCCAAAGCTTTATAAACGTTGTTCAGCTTTTACATTCTAATGACATTATGCAATAACAAATCCCATTAGGTATTGGAATGAGCCACTCAAAGAACTGATTTGCCCATAACCCTAAATCCCCAGTCAGGCCCCTGGATATGTGAATACTTTGCCATATCCTCTGATAGCACTTGGAGCCTTGCTCTGTTGACTTGCATTCTTTAATTCCTGCTACTGTTATATCCTGTTGTTTTCAAGGTCTTTCCTTAAGAGGTTTCATCCTGAAGGCTTCTATATTGGGGTTAATCATTGTTTGTTCTCCATTGACACCAAATATATTGCTTGGGTCTACACCTTGGATTTAACAAAACATCAAATCATGCCGTTAGGATGCTCATCATGATCACAATTGATGGATAAAAGTTATTTTTTCTTCTTTGGAAATTAGAGTTAAGGTTTCAGGTCAAGATTAAGGTTAAGATTAGGCGTATTAAAGTTAGGGTTAAGCTTAGGCTTGGAGCTGAGGTTAAGCTTAGGCTTAGAGTTGTGTTTAAGCCTAAGGCTTCACACTGTCTACAGCCACGTGTATTTGTTATGTTATAATTCCAGTGCTGTTTTTTTGTATGAAATTAATGAAAAAAGAAAGTGTTTATCACATGGTTAAAAGGGTTTAGTTTTCATACAAATCAATTAATATCTACAATAAAATATTCAATAGATGTTATATATTCAAATGTATTAAAGTAATTTTCTGAGTTAAATGAATATGAAATACCTGAAAACATGGATCTAGACCTAAGACCACATTCAGTACATTCTTCAGTCTCCGATTAACTACATAGCAAAAGTAGCATTTGCAACTGGCCCTGCATTTTCTATGTTTTCACACTAAATGTTTGCAACTCATGATTTAGTGATTCAGTGATTCTGAACTGGTTTTACTACTCTAGGACTGCTCTCAACTTTTCTAAATGACTAGGGGTTCAAAGTGATGCCTTAAATTGAGGTTATTATCTCAACACTGTAATAAAATTCATATTACATATATATGAAACAAGAATATGAAGGTATTTGAAACTGAAGTCATAACCGCTACAGAAAGATCAAAACAAAATTAAAGTAATACTATCAATAAATTGTTAGACATGTTTGTTGTATTATCTGGCTCTATACCATCTGATTGAAATTAATCATTTTACTACGCAAGTAAAAACACTTGGGTTTTTACATTTTTGGGGGGCTTCTTTATAATATATGCTACAGGCCCCGCACTAGCATGATCCACCCCAGATATTCATACCTACCTTCTCACCATTTTGCATTTGTAAACATTCTTTACACTTACTAAAGCGGAATTGTCACTGGACTGATGACTTGCTAAATTGATTGATATCATTTTAAAAAAAAGCTGACAACCGTCTCAATCCAAAAATCACTGAAATCGCCTTTTACTGAAAATATCATGGTTCCATTGCAAGAAATAGGACTTTTATGAAGGCCTAGGTGGGTGATTGAAATTTCTACGGCCAACATCTCCCTGTTGTACCTAGAGAAAAAAGACCAAGTTTATCATCATCATCGGCCATTTAATATCCGTCGATAGATGTAAACCTTTCCCAAATAAGACCTCTTTATCATGCGTGTTGGATAGCTAATACTTTCTGAAGTTATCTATTTTATGAAGCCATCTTATATTTTTTCGGCCACAGTTCTGCAAATAATCTTTGGGCAGCTCGGTCAGGTGTCCTCATCTTTGTTGTTTCCAACACAGCATTTAAGGCAAACCTGCCTTAACTAAGAGAATATTGTATTGTGAAAATTTTGTTTAAATTTCTCTGGAACATGAATTTCACTTTCTATGAAATGTATTCCACTACTTCAAGAGAATATTGGTCAATAACTCCTCTCAGAACAGACCACTTCATTGACAGAGTGTTGCAGCCTACTTGAAGAAACAAAATTTAAGAACAGACTCTGCTCAAAGCCTGCAACAGCATTTTCACAATTTTGGCAACATTTGTTTTTGTAATGAAATTATTGATAATATCAAAAAATATTTGTATCCAATCAATTTTTCAAGTAAATCCTTGTTATAACATCTGAAATAGAAAATAAAATATAATTCTTTGGCAAAGGAAAAGGTTACAAATATATATACAGACATGCAGTGTATGCATTAGTTATAAACCCTGCTTAGTCGGTTTTCTTCCATTTTCTGTCCTTTTTTTTTCTTTCATTCTCTCTTTCTATTTTTTCTTCTCAAGAATTGACTTGAAACAGGAATTATATGATGTAGTGTGACATAAAAAAAGAGTAATTTCTTTTTCTTTCTCTCTTTTATCATCTCTCCTCTTATTAAGATAACAGCCTTCTCTCTAGATTTTTCTATCTAAAACTATCTAATACCAACGCATCAAAATATGACACGAAAAACAAGGGTTTCATTAAAATTCTCAAAGAACAAGGTATAGCTGAAGGAGATGTTGGCAGTAGAAATTTCAAGTAACCCACCTAGGCCTTGGTAGAGGATGGTTCCCCAAAACATTATAAATACTAACATTACACAATGACAAATCTTGCTAAATGTTGGAGGAGGCCCCTCGAGGAGCCATGCCCCTTACCTGGGCCCTCAAATCTCTATCAATGTCATTGCTTTTAAAAAGACGCAAGCCTTTTGAAGAGTCTGCCAACAGACCCCCAGTTATATACTTGTGGTCCACAGCCCCCAGGTTGTTCAACCCCAGCACTGAAGGTTGGAAAGTGGAGCTCCTTAAGGAAACCCCTTCAAGGTAGTCAAATTCCTAGCCACCCCCATTCTGTCAGAACTGGACACTCCACTGAATTGACAGAGTGTTGCAGTTTTATGACGTAGTTCACTACATAAAAAGCAATAAACTGTGGAATCTTGAATTAAATTCTTCGGAAGAGCACTTTGACAAAAATAATAGATTAAATCATGAATCATGACTGGAATAAAACATTTCATTAAAATTCTCCAGACAATTAACCAACGAAGGCTACAGAGTTAATCAGCAGAAACAATGGATTGATAGCAGTAAAGAACAGATCTAGTTAGTTACCCAATAAAAACTGTCATGTAACCAACATCTTTTAGCAGCATGCTGTGTTTGATTGGACTAACGGGTGATCAATTAATAAATTACTTCTTTTGCTTTTGTTGCGCATAGATCACAAGGAAAGTTTCAATTCAAAATACCCGTGTGAATGCTGCTGGATCCAAACTAAGTAATCAATTCAGCATAAACTTTTATAGTAAACACCCCCCCCCCCACACACACACGCGCGGACACTAAAACATATTTTTTGTATAAATTTTCCCAAAACAATAAATTTTTCGTAGATATGATAAGGGGTAAATGTTTGAATTTTCATACCATAAAAACCCAAGAAACTTATGTAGACAATTTTGGTGATAGTTTTGATTGATGGTTCCAAATAGAATACATTGTCAACTTGGAGAGGGATCAATCAAAAAAATGCACCATGGAATTTCCACTGGTCCTGCTAAAAGTGTAATTCCTGTTTCTGAAGTGGATGCAGGTGATATTCTTTACTATAATCATTCAGACATTACTCTTCTCCCACTAATCTCAAGTATAAAAATTGCAGTAGTAGTAGACCACAAGAATGTAGATTGACACCTACAGAAATCCATTATATACTAATTGATAGTCAATAATTGAAAAACCATGACGTCAAAATTTGAAGTCATGTAAAAATATTCCTCGGAATCTAGATGTCATCTCCACAGGAAAACATTTGAAATACAGTAGATAAATAACTAGAAACATCTAGATTCTTGGGAATCTAGATGTTATTTCTACAGGGAAACCAAAAAAAAAACATTTATATTTTTTTATTGAAAAAAAATCATTTATATTCTTGAAAATCTAGATGCTATTTTAAACCTATCAAAATGAGGTCCAAAATGGTTGGAAAAGCTTTTTCTCAAAAACAAAAAAAAGTAAAAAATTTAGAAGGGTGTTGTGGAGTCATCATTACCATCAGTCTTTCAACATCCGTCTTTGGACATAGAGCTTCCCCAGGATTTGCCACAATTCTCTCTCATGGGCGTTGCAGAGCCAGTATTTCCTGAATTTGTCTTGTTCATCACTCCATCTTGTATTCTGTCAGCCTCAGTATCTCATTTGATCTCTGGGGGTCCATGTTGTGAATCGTGATGTCCATCGTTTGTCTTTCATTCTTGCAACATGGCCTGCCCATTGCCATTTGAGTTTTTTAATAGTTTTTATGATGTCACAGACACCCACTTTCATCTTTATATACTGTGCTGTCTTGTGATCTCTCCATGTAAAGTTGAGCATGAGTCTCTCATGTGCACGTTGCATACTTCTCACTTAGTAGGACTGTCTCTTGGTTAGATTCCATGTTGTAGCTCCATAAGTGACTATCGGGAGAATGCATTGGTTGTATACTCTTCTTTTCAGGAATATTGGGATCGTCTGCTTTTTGAATGTTGAGCTTGCTCAGCTGAAGGCTTGTCATCCCAGAGTGATTCTTTGCTTGATTTCCTCCTCTTTTGAGGATCTCATGGAGATTTGTTATCCTAGGTAGATGTAGTGGTCTACCTTGCCGAATTTTGCATCTTCTATCTTGACTGTTATGTTCTTATTCTCAACATGATTGTTGCACATGATTTTTGCTTTACTGAAGTTCATTTGTTGGCCGACTTTTTTACTGATCCTATTTTACAAGTCTCTAGACCGTATGGTATGGCTACAAACATGTATTAGAAATGATAAAACCTTTCACCATCTTTAGTAATAACAGTTGTTTGGTAGATGTATTAATTTTATTTGCTTTTGCCTCTCACCATAGATACATTCCATAGGTAATAAATCACCTTAACAAAAATATACACTTTAATTTCAGAAATAGTTATGCATGAGTAATAATGATATTTTACTTGTCAATACCCATGGAATTTCCACTGGTTCAGTTTGTGATGATGATTAAGTTCTTGACATATACCTTTATTGTGGGTTAGATTCATCAAGGCTTTTTTTGTCTCTGAAAATGTGTCATTACTTTTGAAACATTTCAATAGTCAGGCATAAGAAAGTATATCCATACCATGCATAAATGAATCACTGTAGCCCTATCATATGTGAAAATGTGGCTGGCAGAAAGTGGGATGGGATGATAAACTAAACAAATTCAGAAAATACTGGCTCCGTGACGCCTACAATAGAGAGGTCATGGGGGCCTTAAGGAAGGTGTATGTCCATTGACAGATGCTAAAAGGTTGATGATGGTAATGATGATCCTGAGTGTCTACCTTAGCTAATTATCTCGGATTATCTACAGAATCATACTTTGAAAATAGATCTTCCGTCTAAAATCATCTAAAGAATACAAGTATATGACTGGAAATTGTTGGTCCTGAAATGACCATAGAGAACTAGAAGCATTTTTTTGAAAAAAACATTTTCTGATTGCACAAGGTTATAGCCCCAAAATTGTGACCACAAGCATCCAGAGAGAGAGAGAGAGAGAGAGAGAGAGAGAGAGAGAGAGAGAGAGAGAGAGAGAGAGAGAGAGAGAGAGAGACACACACACACACACACACACACAAAGGCAAAGGGAAAAGAATCTGTAACCCACTTGGCTCATTAGTTGGACCATTTGTGGGGCTACAGACATAATTCCTCTGCAAGTCGTGTTTAGGTTGGTCAATGAAAGAATTGGAAAAAAAGATGATCAATGAATCAGTCACCTTTTGTTACATCACTGAAAAGTCTGAAGTTTTGAAAAACAAATATGAACACTGCCAGTCACAAACTGAGGGACTTATTTAGCAAAAAATTGAACCTCTTCTTTAAAACTTATTGAGGGTAGGAATAAAAAATTATGTTTTTTCTAAACAAAATCAGGCACAAATGTTTAAATCTCCACCCTGCTAACTCCATTTATACTGATTGTACATGTGACACATATATACATAGCCATCCAGGCAAAATCAATTAAAAACTGACAAAGCCTCTCCTGACAGTTTTGTTTGATGGTCTCTAGGAAAATTGGGAGAATTTTTTACCTGTAGGAGTACATATTTAATGACCTCAGCTTTAGGTTCCGGGTCTTCAAGAACCAAAGATCTCCAGTAGAACCGGAAATATTCCCAGGAAATCTCTGACATTTACATTCCTCCATTGTACCAACATTTAAAGGAGCCAAGTGTCACAAAAAGACTTCACATCTTTGGGAATAACTGAGCTCAGCCTTCAGCGCAGATGTTTCAGTCATATTTTCTCTGGAACCGAATTGGCAGATGCAAAATAACCACCATTTTCCAAGTTCTAAAAGAAGCACAAGCCTCAAGAAAGAACCCCAATTGCAGGATATAAAAAGAAAAAAAAATGAACTGAAAGTTTTTTGATATTAATGTAGAAATCTATGTTTAAAACTGTGTAAAGCCGAGTGTTGCTGACTGAATGCAACATTAAACACATAATGGACAAAGATTTGATCTCAATAGTCTGGTTATTATAAGATTTAACAATAATGTTTCCCTTATTTTTGTCCTTTAATAATGTCTTCATTATTGTCAAGGTTATTTGAGGACTGGAAATATCAGAAATATCCATATTTCAAATGAATGAAGGTTCGATCTTTCATCTAGAATATCTGAAATTATCTTGGAAATAGGAGTCTTTTATCTAAAGTTATCTAAAAATGC
Organism: Thysanoteuthis rhombus; assembly: GCA_963457665.1. Classification (NCBI taxonomy): domain Eukaryota; kingdom Metazoa; phylum Mollusca; class Cephalopoda; order Oegopsida; family Thysanoteuthidae; genus Thysanoteuthis; species Thysanoteuthis major. Next base: position 48,616,566 of record OY735218.1, read on the forward strand.
AAGAACAAGATTTAGGCATTGTTGGTCCCAAAATGACCCTAGACCACCCCCAAAACATTTTTTTAAAAAAACAAAAAAAGTTGAAAAAAAATTTTAGAAGGTGCCTTGTGGTGTACTCATACAAAGTTTCAAGGTTGTAGACTTCAAAATGTAACCAAGAGAGCCCAGAGACTCACACAGGCACTAAAACACTGACACTCAATGAGAAAAAAATCTGTAGCCCACATTGCTTGTTTTGTCGGGATATTTGTGGGTCTACAGTGATTTAATATTGATGTACAAGATCTAAATTTCTAATATTCCATTGATTTTTCTACCGTTGAATACAGATACAGAGATTAATTCTCGAGATGAAGTATATTATTTATTATCATTTGAGATACTTTGTTTATAAACCAAATTTTTATTCCAAGTATAATTCATACACTCCATTCAAGCCAAATACTGTAGTTCAGGTTACTGTGTAGCATTGATTACTTCCCTTTGGGGATAGAATAGGACTGTGGAAAATGTAACCTTAGGCCTGTAGGACACAGGTTATGTTTTTGAGTCTTATTTCGGGAAATATAATAAGTCATTTGAGATCTCTGTATGTTTTGTATCTTGAGGAGCAGTGGACCAATGCATGCGTGGATTCCCAAAATAAAGGTGGAGTTCTTCAAAATAATGTTATTCAAGGACGGTCTTGGCTATATTACTTTGTTTCCAGTTCTTGCTTCATGATTGAGATAGTTGTGTATTTGTCACTGTTGCCTTTGTTAGGGTTTGAGCTCAGACAAAACACAATCTTTCTGCCTAAATTTACCCCTTCTTGGTCTTGTGCTACACCAAACTAATCTTAGTTAAAAATTTGAATGGTATGCATTCCTGCATCAGTACCGGTGGTTGGTTTTAATACCCAGGTGGAAAAGACAAGATTTCAAAACCAAGAAGCCCTCCGCACCTGTAAAGTTGGTTCAACGCAATCTTTTCACTCCAATTTTACTCCATTCTTGTATTGTACTATGAGTAGTAATTGGCAAGGTTGATAATAAGTAGAATAGTTTTTTTGCTATAGTTTACTAGGGTAGGTAGCTGGTCATAGTAAAGAGGTTTGCATAAGTGGCCACTGACTGTCTCACTTTCCTCTCAGCTGTTATGGCATGCCAGTGATAAGACCTTTTGCTGACAAGATTTCCAGCCAAAGTAAAGAACTCAAGGATGTTTTTCATTGCTTTCACAACAAGTATATGAACAAAGTGAATCAAAACGGTTTTTGTCAGACAGCAGTGATAACATCTGATGATAATATCAGCTTGAAACTCAGAGTCACCATGAAGCACTGATTTGTCTGTGTATATTTATTTACATATGCTCTATCTCTGATATTGAGCACTCTCCACTCGTATATAACTTGAACTACAAAAATAATAACATCATATATATGCATGTGTATGTATGTATGTGTGTGTACTAAGATACTTGTACAAATCATTAGTTGTGTGGAAAAATTTCAGCAGATATCATGATTTCATATTTATGAAAAAAGTTTGTAAAATTCATGATTCAACAACATTTTTTAAAAACAAATTATTTGACTTGTTTCTTATTGTGAGTATTGCATATATCACCTCACCCACATTAACTATTACCATATATATCAACAAATTTATCTACAGATACATACATGAATATAAGAACTGACACATTTATGTATAAAGAAGCATTTAGAAATATATATGCATGGGTATTTGCATATACATGAATGTGTATATGATATGATGTGAAGTATGATCAGACAGTAATTCTTCATTTAAGTTCCATTAAACACAAGAGACAAGGAATGTCATTTCAATTTCTCTTATAATTTTCATGGTTTTCTCACCAGAGATCACCAAGATCTTTGAAATTGAACAACTTGAGTCATCAAAGACTGCAAAGGGTTCTATCCTATTTTTACATCTGCATCTGTTTGTGAATTCCAGCACTCATGGCCATACTGTTTTAACTACAGACCTGAAAATTGGCATCAGTACTCTATGAAACCCTTTCTGAAAAATAATTTTTCACTTTTGGAAACAAAATTTTCTCGATCTTTTTTGGGTCCTCTTCTGACTGATTTAATTGGAGCACCAGGATTCTCCAGGATGTGAAAATGTATGTATATATTTTATATGTATTTATATAAATGGACATGCAAACTCAAGAAAAAACTCTCAGGGAATCATTTCATATATACACATCTACATGCTAAGATAAACAAATATATATATATACATATTGATGAAATTACACAAATATTTGTTTCCAATTATTTTGATTTTTGAATACCTATCTGTTATATACATTTTTGATAATACATTATCGTTTAATGTATTTTGATGATACATTTAACATTTGATATATATTCAAAATAAAATACACATATATATATATCTATATGTATATATTGCTTTATACATATATGTGTATATAGCTTTATATATATGGTTATAATTATAAAAATATTTGTTTTCGAATATTTTGACTTTCAAAAACTAATCTGCTAGATTTTAAAGTTTGGCTTGAATTTTTATTCTCATGAGAGAAAAGTTGCATTACGTAATACGAAATATCTGTTTTTTTAGTCTGAAGATAAATCTTTCATATCTCATTGGAGTTTTATTTTGTGTCAGGTCTACTACCTTTGCAAGTAAATAGGAAAAGTTGTTTAAGGAATAAGTGTCAAAAGTTTTTTCATCCATTTAATAGGCATTGGCTCTTTAAAAATGTATATATCATAAAATTCATATTCATAAATCTATTTATCAATCTTCTGCTTATCTCCCCACCCTATCTCTCTGTGTATGTATGTATGTATTACACTTCGATAATTATGTATTCTCAAAAAGGGGATAGAAATGATTGCCAGTGAAGTTTAACCCTTTTACCGATAGAGCAACATTTTTGTCACTATCGGCTTATCAGTAGAGTAACTTTATTGTCATTTCTATATGTAATACCTTTAGAGCCAAAATGAGGCTGCAGTGTCAGATATTAGATGGATATTCCTGAATTTTGCCAATCAGTCTTTCACAAGGTCAACTCCCTGTCAAACACTGAGACGGTCTGTTCAAAAACGAATGCATATGTATGATCTACAGCAATTTTTGAGCTTCTCAGATGAATCAAGCTCTAATATGATTTTCTGATGAAGGAGAATCAACATCTACATTAGTGATGTTGACATGGTGTCAGGAGTGCAGTGTTGGGTTTTATTGCAATGAATGCATTGAAAAGTATGACAAATGAAACGAATTTGAAATGTATAAAAGATATGACAAATGAGAAAAACTCATGATTCAGCTGCTGAAGTGTTTATTGTAACAACAGATATGGTTGATAAATAGTCAAAAATTTGTGGCTTGATTTTAAGAGCAATTGTTCTCACATTGTTGTGATTTCTTTGTTCATTTATGAACAATCACCAAGTAGAAAAAATCAATTGGTAAAAGGGTTAATCAAATATCATTTATGGATAATGTATTTGCTATCATCATAAATGACTGTAGCCTGATGCAAAGGCTAATTTACGATTCCACGCTGAAAAAATTTTGCATTTTTTCTCTAAAAAACCTTTCCTAACTTCTTTGATTCTGAATGTTCTACCATTTATGAAATGCTTTAGTGATTGCTACAAATGATCATCTGTTGGAGCTAAATCTGTTAGAGCTTGTATTTTTCTTTGTGTCCCATCTTTTGGATACAAACACTTATAACTCTATTGATGAGTAAATACCCTGAATTTTGACTGATTTCCTGGTCTTTAGTTTTTTTTAAGCACAACATTTAAGCTGTCTTATCCACTGTAATCTTCTGCTACCTAGGCCATGAAACTGTGACTTTTCAGTGAATGAGGCAAATTTCAATAGCACGCAAGTTTTGGGGCTTATGTCTTTTAGAAACTCAGATTCTTTGCATTTTTTTCATTAAATACTATTTATATTCATGCTTGGACATCATATCCTATCAATTCTTTTGAGCTCAAGTCTCGCATTTGCAACAGGGGATTGTGAGTGAGTCTCTTCGTGGAAGCAAGAAGTCAGATAGCCACATTCTAAACACGAGTCAATCACGAGTGACAGTGAAGACGCAAATCATTCGCGTAGTCCAGATTCAAGTAACCAAAGGTTATTATGTTACCTTATGCAACCAGAGACAACAACAACTCAAATACAACAATCAGCCAGTCAAGATGAGGCTGATATAATATAGCCAACCCAAAAACTAACTCAGATACATCTGCTAGCAAATCTAATGATTTAAGCTCAACATGTGTTCTGCTTTCTTTGACTCTCTTATTCTTCAATTAGCATCTGGTTCAAACAGCATTGGAAAATAAGGGAGTTGAAGGAATCAGCACACAAACAAAAAGTAAAGGTGAGAGAAAATTGCTTGGGATAAACCAACATACAATGGAATGGATGTGTTGGATAGTTAGATAAATAGAAACCATAACATGACCTATGTCTTTTGGCCCCAACGAATAAATTGGGAAATGGGGTGATCAATTAATAAGTTATTTCTTTTGGCATTTGTTGGGCACTGATCATAAACAAATGTTTGAATTTTCAAGAAATAAGTTGAAAGGCTGCAAGAAATTGCAAAGAGAACCCCTAAAAGCAATTAATAGGACATTTTGAAAAAAAAAAAATGGTTCTTTCTAGAAATAAGGAATAAATGTTTGAATTTTCGGTTCATACCTCCAGCCTGTACGCATACATAGCAAGGCAGCCAGAGGGACCAATTCAAAAAGTAGAGGAAACTTTTCTAACAGTTTTGGTGACAGTTTTGGTTGATGGTTTCAGAAAGATAAATCGATAGATAAGTGATATAAATATATAGATATATATATAGATATATATATAGATATATTGATAGACAAATGATATGACAAATATATAGATAGGTGATTTGATAGATAGATAAATGATAAGATAAATATATAGATAGGTGATATGATAGATAGATAGATGATATGATAAGTATATAGATAGATAAATATGAAAAGGCTGTGAACAGTTTGAGCAGAGGCATAACAAGAGATTTGAGGGGCCTTTCAACATTTAGCGAAAATTGCGAGTGGAATTACAGTAAGTGATCTATTCATAAGTATTTTGGGGCTTCCCTCCAATGGGATCCTAGGTGTGTGTATGTAGGGAATTGTTTTCAATTGGCCCTAGCCCTCATCATCTACGCTTCTGAGTTCGAGATGTATACGCATAAAGTGAGAGAGAATAATTGATATAATAGTCGGGAACCAACTGATATTGATAGAGTCAGCATTGTTAGAAAAAAAACAGCTTCATTTCTTTCACTGACACAGGTCAGATTAATCACTCAATAGAAACCATCATGTGACAAATGTTTTTTTGGCAGCATACAGGGGTTATCAATTTAAAAAAAATAGAAAAAAGGAGTGATCAGTGATTTAGTCACTGATTTTACCTTTTGTTGGACTCAATTTAACATCTACATTGAAACCTTACAACTGCTAAAAAATCTATTACGGGGTGAATTTTCAAAAAACAAATACATTTTTTTTTAGACATAATGAGGAGTAAATGCTAAATTTCCAACCATTTGTGTGCTGAGTGCCATGACACATATGCTGACTGTTCAGGTGTAAGTCCTGGTTAACAGTTTCTTAAAATACCGAAAAATCACTCTTTCTGGTACCAGCTGTTTCAGGTTTAACCAGTAAGCTATCACTGAATACAAGCAGCTTTCAAATCCAATATCATCAGAGCAAAATGTCTAATTTATTTATGAATGTAAATTCTAGTTGGGTTTTATTTTCTAATGAGAAATCAATTAATAAATATATGCAGAACTTAATACAATTACTTACTGAATCAAGGAATAATTCCAAGCTTCCTTTTTTTTAGTGAATATTGATGTGTGACATTTTGTAAATCTGCTCTGGCACATGTAAATGTTCTGTCAACCAAGAATGGAGAATGTTGAAATATTGATCTTGAAATCTTACAGCACTTATATATATTTAATTCATCTATCTATCTATCTATCCAAAAATATACATACATACACACACACACATATATATATATATATATATATATATATATATATATATATATATATATATATATATATACAAATATATATGTGTGTGTGCATATTTACAAATATAAATATACATATATATTTATGTACATATATATATATATATATATATATATATATATATATATATATATATATATATATATACATACAAATATATATGTGTGTGTGTATATATTTACAAATATAAATATACATATATATTTATATATATATATATATATATATATATATATATATATATATATATATATTTCATTTCAATATATATATATTTGTGTATATATATTTACATATATATATATATATATATATATATACATATATACATATGTATATATACACACACACACATACACATATATATCATTATATCAAATTACTTGGTAAACAAATGTTGATCCCAACAAGAGATAATTCATTCATATACATATATATATATTTATATATAATTGAATAAGTGTGTCATCCATAGATGGCGCTTATGCTGTATAATAAATTTTCAGTGTGGCTATAGACTATCCATTATCCCATGAGGTAGGATCAAAACCTTCGCTTCAGACCCAGAGGCTAGCATCCTAACTCTACCCTATGTAGAACTAGATGGTCAGTAAAGTTGAATTTAAGCGACATATTCACTCATGCATTAATTTCCCATCCACCAGTGCTCTATTCTGATGTTGGAAGAGCATTGCATAAGCTTACAATGAATGAGTTACCTCACTCAAAGAGTGTTCAACCTTGAATAAGGTAGCGTTATTATAATAATGTACGTATACACACATATAGACATATAAATATATAGACATATATGTATATATATATATATATATATATATATATATATATATATATATATATATATATATATATATATATATATGTATATATATGTATATATATAAAAATACACGCATGCATATTTATAAGCATGTACTTCTAGATATATATACACATATATTTCATTTAAATATATATGTATATATACACACACACACACACACACACATATATATATATATATATATATATAGTTTCATGTAAGCTTATACAGTGAACAACTGTTGTTCCTGACAAGAGACATTTTATACATTGTTCCATAATAATAAAGTATACATGAAACTGGGAGAAAAAAACTAAAGAAAATTACATGAATTGCATTGACAGGTATTGAGAAATAGGTGACTGAAGTGACACAAAAAATGTTCTGAAAAAGTTTTTTGATGCTTTATGTTTAAAGCTGTAAAGCTTTCTATACTATCTGTCTATCTATCTATCTATCTATCCATCTATCTATCCATATATCATATACATATGTATATATGTATATATATAAACACCTACACACATACATATTTCCATTTTATATACATACATATGAATATGTATATACACACACATATATATATATATATATATATATATATATATATGTGTGTGTGTGTGCGTGTGTGTCTGTATATCCATGTATATATACATATGTATATGAATATATATGTGTATGTATATATATATATATATATATATATATATATATATATATATATATATATATATATATATATATATATATATATATATATATATATATATATATATATATATATATATATATATATATATGTATAATGTTGAATCTCTATAAAAACAATATTTATTTCAAAATTTCTTTTTAGAGAGCACTCAATGGAATGACGCTGAGGTAATAAATTAAATTCACAATAATTTTTTAAATTTGCAAATTCTACCAAGTGAAACAGATCAAATTTGCAGAGTGAATGCTACATTAAGTTCATTGTAAATAAATAAATTACTTTTTTAAATATTCACATCATAAACATAGGTATAAAAGGAACTTATATTCGTATAAACATCTGTGAATATGACCGGGATTGCCATAGCAATAAACCTGACCTATTTTTTCTAAAACTCTCAAGTCTGTCAACTCCCAAAACAGGGCTATATGGATTATAGAAATATAAAATTTAAATTAAATTACAAAAAATATAACCTAATTATTTGCAGCTAAATCTTAAAATCAAGTTAATATAGTAATAAGTAATGTTGAAACAACTGTTGAAGAAAACCCAGCCTGTGTTTAGTTGTAATAAAAAGGACCAACAATTAAAATGAAGGTAAATAGGAACAAAAATTCCATGATTTATGACTCCTTATCAACTAAAATAGAAAGAAAAAGAAAGATTGAAATAACTGTAATCTGATTGAAAATGCTTTGTGAGGCATATAGTCATGGATACTTTGGGACTATATTGAAGTTGACTATGAAATTCTCTTTTCAGTAATTTAAAATGATAAGTTTACATTCACTTGATTATATACATATATATATATATATATATATATATATATATATATATATATATATATATATATATATATATATATATATATATATATATATATATATATATATATATATATATATATATCCTCTGTTTGTTTTCTGGGGAGGGGTTGTATCCTTCCATCTCAGATGATATTATTGTTCTAGAAAATTAAATAAATTGATTTGAAAACCATCTCACTTTCAAATAAATGTGATTTTTTTTTTGTGATCTGTGATGCTTACCAACTTGTCTCTTCTATGGGTAAACTAAAGAAATAAGACCTTACAGAAAAGAAATTATGCAAATATGTCGGAGATAATTAAAGTAATTAGTTGGTTTCTCTTGTCTCCTCTACTAAATCAAAAGAACAAATCCTAATATATCTTGGCACTGCCTTTATATATACATCTCAGTCTTTAAGATACATTTATCAAGACCTGAGAGATAGGATTTTTTTCTCTTATACTTCAACAGGGGAGATTTTCTGTTTCAAACTAACATTCTCATTATAGCAAATTCATTATTGTGTTCCAGGAGATGAGTTCTTCAGCCTTCTCCATCATTTGAAACTATCATCATTCAATGAGTTATTCAGACTAGTATCTTCATAAAGTGTTCTTTTGCCTTTTTCATTGGCTGAATTCTAAAATAATTATCAATATTTTACGGGTATTTTATGGTAATCTGATAATTTTTCTCTATGTCTCAGTCAATATTTTCTTTTTTATAAGCAGAAATTATATTTGGCTCTAAGTTGATTTGAGAAATGAATAAAAAAAACATAAAAATTGTACCATCTACAATTTTCAAAAATTTCAAGAAGCCAAGATCCATCTGGAATAGTAGTGATAGGAACCAATGATAAATGGCAGAGCTTATAGTTCTTGACATTCGTTGATGCTCTTGGTATTAGTGTTTGAATATTCATTTTATTTTTCCAGTTTTCTTGCAGGCTAGACAATATGTCTATGTAAAATGAATCTTTTTCACACACTTTTTATAGAGAACAAATTCACAAACCATTAGGTTGAAATATTGTGATGTCCGACAAAACTTTCAAATTCTTAAAACCCAATGAAAGAAAATATCTATGTCAAGTATTGAAAAGAGAGAAAAAAAAATAGCCAGCCAGGCAGAATCAATTAAAAACTGACCAAACCTATGTTGATAAATTTAGTTGATAATCTCTAGCAAAATTGGGAGAATTTTTTAGCTGTAATAATACATATTTTATGGTGTCAACTCTAGGTTTTGAGTCTTTAAGGACCAAAGGTCTCCATTAGAACAGGAAATATTCCCTGATATCTCCAATATTTACATCCTTTTATTGTACCAACATTTAGAGGAGCCAAGTGTCTAAAAAAGACTTCAGCACGGGTGTTCTGGTTATGTTTTCTCAGGAACCAAATTAGCTGATGCTAGATAACCACCGTTTTCCAAATTGTAAAAGATGCACAAGCCCCCAAAAAGCAGCCCAATTGCAGAATTTTGGAATTAAATAATTGCATTATAAAAATCTATGTTTACAACTGTGTAAAGCTGAGTGTTTCTGAGTGAATGCAATATAAAACAACCAAAACACGAAATGGACAAAGATCTGATCACAATATTCTGATTATTATAAGATTTAACAATAATGTTTCCTTTATTTTGTCCTTTAATAATGTCTTCATCATTGTCAAGGTTATTTCAGGACTGAAAATATCAGCAAAATCCATGCCTCGCATAAATGAATCACCATAGCCTGCATGTGTACCGGAACTGATAATCTTTTTTCTAAAATTATCTTAAGAAATAGATCTTTTATTTACAATTATTTAAAAGTATCATCATCATCGTCATCATCGTCATCATCGTCGTCGTCGTCGTCATCATCATCATCATCATCATCATCATCAGTAGTCTTTCAACGTCCGTCATTGGACATAGACATTCCCCTGGATTCGCCACACTTCTCTATCCTGGGCGTTTTGGAGCCAGTACTTTCTGAATTTGTCCAGCTTGTCTCTCCATTTAAAATTCTGCCGGCCTCAGTTCCATATGTGATCACAAGGGATCCATGTTGTGAGTCGCTCATGACTGTCATATGTAGATTCACTCAACTTTCAACCCAGAAACCTAGTCTGACCACTGATAAGTACCATTTGATCTTGATTTTATTTCAAATCATATTTACTATATTTTGCTAGAATCTTGAATGTAGATTCCATGTCAAAAGATCTCTCTCTCTCACTCTCTTCCTTACCTGATGAGGTCGGTGAGGCAAGGACTGAAATTCCTTATTGTTTATCCCCGTGAATTTGAAACAAACCAAACCAAACCAAAACACAAGGTTAGAGGAAATATAAATAGTACATAAATGCCCTACCCACCATTTCCCCAACAGAAAGGATTTTAGAGATAAACTTTTAAGGTCAAGCAATAAGAAATAGGAAAGAAGTCCTCAGACATCCATGTAAGGTTGAAAAGGAAGCAAGACTCCTCGACAAAATAACAAATGGTTGAATTCTTCAAACTTCAAACCTTGACTGTCGTGTGGAAAATCATTCAACTTTCAACCCAAAGGCCTAGTCTGACCACAGATAAGTAGCATTTGATCTCAATTTTATTTCAAATTATATTTACAATATTTTGCTAGAATCTTGAATGTAGATTCCATGCCTAAAGATCTCTTTGTGCCCTACCAGATGAGGTTGGTATGGCTAGAATTTAATTTCTCAAAAATCTAATCCTTGGACTTTAAGTAATTAAAAACTTTGAAAAATAAGGGAGAATTATGATGGACAAATTATTCATTTTTATCTATTCATTTATTTATTTATTTCCCCATCCCCACTCTCAAGAATAGATGGGATAGATGCTAAGAGCCGGTGGAGCCCTAAGGCCACTGACCCTCATCAGCAGTGGACAATCTACCAGACCCCCTGCCAACATGTCATGGGTCATGGTGGTAGGGCATGGCCCATTACTCCCAATGGTTTGCACACTCAAAATTATCTTAAAATATACCTAGACTATGTTTGTGAATTGTTGGTCCTAAAATTACCATTGAGACCCCAAAACACACTTTTTTTGAAAAAACAAGACCATAATTCTAGATGGTGCCTAATAGTGTATGAGTGCAAATTTCCAAGGTTGTAACCCCAGAAATTTGAGTGTCCATAGACATTCTCAAGCATCATCATCATTATCATCAATCTCTTAATGTCCATCAATGGACATAGACCTTCCCCAGGGATCGCCACACTTCTCTATCGTGGGCTTTGGGGAGACAATATTTTCTAAATTTGTCTTGTTCATCTCGCCATCTTGTATTCTGTAAGCCTCAGTTTTGCATATGATCTCTGGGGATCTACGATGTGAGTCGTGATGTCAATCGGTTGTCTGTCATTCCTGCAACATGGCCTGCCCATTGCCATTTAAGTTTTCTAATAGATTCTATGATGTCTCAGACTGTTTTTTTTCCTTATATACTGTGTTGTCTTGTTATCTCTCCATGTAAGGTTGAATATGATTCTCTCATGTGTGCATTGCATGCCTCTCAGTTTACGTCATGCGCACAAATTTACACCCTCACACACACACACATACACACATATAGGCACATAGACACAGACATTCAAGGGAGATTCAAATTATAAAGAACCTTACTAATGTAAAATGTGTTAGTAAAACAATTTAGACCAACAAGACAGCTCAGAAAAAAACCCTGTTATAACTTGCCATTCTGTTGGTACCCTCCGTATATGTTATTCAGGATCACTTGATGCCCTATTAGAAACACAGAGATACATATTGGTTATCTGTATAGAAAATAGAATCAATGAATTGAGTTTGTGTTTTCGCAATGGCTTTCTGTATTCATTTTGCACTAATGCATTTGAAAAGAGCATGAATTCATTCCTCCTTTCAGATATTGTTCCATAGCCGTGTAGATAGAGCCCTTTAGCTCTGTAAGGCAGTCGATCAATGAGAATGTTAACTATGGAAAAACTTATAGCTTGACAGTTGCAATAGCTGAACCCAAGCTGTAATATACAGTAGTTTTGTGATCTCTCCATGTGATGTTGAACATGATTTTCTCATGAGTATGTTGCATGCTTCTCAGTTTGATGGTCAATTTTACTTAGGTTTGGGTAAGAGGTTAGTAACACTAACCTATAAAACTGACTTGCTATTGAGACTGCCACACATTGGTTGCAGCCCTATGCTCAATGGAGGTGTATACAGGAATAAACATCTAAAAGTCATTATAAGCAAGCCTTATGAGTGGATAGTGTCAAAAATCTTTCAAATTATTATGAACCGTCCTTAGAAGTTTATTCAGTTTTGTTTCATCTAGCTTCCTGTGTGTTACCCATACAAGCCACACCAATAGAGCTAAAGGGTTGAAAATTTAAACATTTACTCTTCATGCATAGAAAAAGACTGGCTTTTAAAAAAAAAAGAAGTTTTTAAGGCAAGGGTTCAGCTTACAATGACAATTTCATGCTTTATTAGTCCCTCAGTTTGTGTCTGAGAGCATTCACACTTTATCATCATCATCATCATCATCATCATCATCATCATCATCATCATCAGTAGCAGCAGCCTTTTAGCATCAATTTTCGGATATAGACCTTTCCCAGAATTAGTCAAACCACTGTATCATGGACGTTGCCTAGCCAAAGTTTCCTGAACTTGACTATTTTGTCGTGCAATGTTATACTTTGCCGGCCAAAGTTTCACATATGATCTCTGGGGATCCACGTTGTGAGTTGTGATGTCCATCAATTTTCTGAAACTCTTGCAACCTGACCAGCCCATTGCCATTGGAGTTTTCTAATGTTTTCTATGATATCTCTGACTCCTGTTTTTTTCTCTAACATACTGTGTTGTTTTATGATCTCTGTATCTGGTATTGGGCACGACTCTCTCATGTGTACGTTGCATGATTCTCAGTTTGAGGGTCACTCTTTCAGATAGGTTCCATGTTTCATTTCCATTGGTCTTTCAAGAAGATGCATCTGTTGTAAACCCTTCTTTTTAAAAACTAATGGGATTTTTTAAAAAAAATTCTGATTTTTTACGGATCCAGAAAAAGCTAGGGGGCAATACTAAACATAATTGCGGGACTTTGAAATCTTGTCCATATAATAACTTATTCATTGATCATCCTTTTTTTCCAATTCTTTAATTGATCACCCTCAACACGGTATGCTGCTAATGGACGTTGGCCATGTGACAATCTCTATTGAGTGACTAATCAGTCCTGTTCAATTTATCTATTATTATTATTTTGGAAATATTTATCATATCGTTCAATTTCAAATTGATTATTTATTTAAAAACCTTTTTTTTGAATTCATGAGAAAATCATTTATCAAATCAATATATTTCCAATCAGCCTCTGTATATTCATTCTATCTTGGAAGTAAGTTGTCAATTCCCATCCCAATTCTTCATTCAAGAAACCGATAATTCATTTAAGGCTTCTTCAGTTTTATCTTAATTGGAGAAGTTCTTGCCTGTAAGGAAGTCATCTTGACCTGTTTGATGCTAAGTATATTTTTTAACGTTGTAACTTCTGTGCACAGGTTTTCTTCATAGGAAATTTGATGAAAAAGAGAGTCTTCATTTCATGTTCAGAACAGTTTTAGATCCATAAAAAATACAAATCAGCTATGTATTACATATTATCTAATATATGTAAAATTTACATATTATTTAATACTTGTAAAATCTACATGTGTGAGTTGAAAAAAAATATTTTGATAATTTAAAGTGTACAAAATATCTTGAAAATATTGATCTTGTGGTTTCTGGCTGAGTAATTAGTATCTGACTCTTTGAAATACCTAAACCAAATATCCCCCTCAATTTAAAACTATTGATTTGGTAAAAAATGTGTTAGTACTAGTAGCTAAAATTCTCAACTGTGGAGTAATATCATTTATAAAAGTTTGTATGTATGTATATAAGTACTCTTTAGTGCTAAATAAATGGGGATGGAGGTTGTTGATATTGAAAACAAAAATGGAAATAAGTTAGTGGTCGGGTTTTTATCAAATGTTTTGCTACGTAGACGGTAAGTTACCCGGACGATTTTAGATGAACATTTTTTTTTTGTCATAGAATGTTTGAGTACTGGGAAAAGTCTTTGATCCAAAGGTTTGCCTTTGTGTATAAAGAAGAAAGCATAACTTACTTGTTTCTGCATAGTTGATTTGTCTGTATGTAAATGTGTGCACAAAAGAAAGTGCATTTATATGAGCCAGCATTAGCACCCCAGTCAGGTGCTGAATATGACTGACCAAAATAGCTTTGGTGTTTTGATGTTTATGGTAGTTATAACAATTGGCCGATAAATCAATTTTTTTGACAGGTGATGTCCATCTTTCTTTTTATTAGCTGGAATTGCTTGGAATTTTGGTTTTATCTCTGATGAGATTCTGGCCGACACAAGTAGCCATTCATTAGACTGGAAAGATTTATTGTTCTCTTAGAGACCATCAATCAAAACTATCACCAAAACTGTCAACAAAGGTTTTTCCAGTTTTTAAGTGGGTCTAGCTAACTGGCTGTGTAACTTTGTATGTATGCGTCTCAAGTACAGGCTAAATCAATGGAGCTGAAGGGATGAAAATTTAATCATTCACTCTTAATATCGAGAAAAAAACATTTTCCTATTTTTCAAATGAAATGTAAGTTCATGCTGGATTTAGTTTGTATCTGGTTGCATTCATGTTAGTTCTTTTGAAAATTCAAACCTTTTTAGTGATCTTTGCTCAACAAAAGGTGAGGGGTGTAACTTATTCAACGATCATCCTTTTTTCCAATTTTTTAATTGATCATCGCCAACACGGCATGTGGGAAAAAGATGTTTGTCATGTGACTGTTTCTTTTGAGTGACTAACCAGACCTATTGTTTCCCATTTTTATCATTGTAGCCTGAAGCATTTAAATGAGAATTTTTGGTTTATCTTTGTTGACCAATTTTGGCTTCCATACTCTTCCTGAGCTATCATACAAATCTATTGTTCTGTTGTTCTATTCTTATAACTGTTAAGGGAGAAATCTTTTTAGTCCTTACAATTTACACATAAGGTCACCTTACATTTAGTACATTAGTTTCGATTTGGTATTTTGTATTTTGCAAAAACATTCTTTACACTTTCATTCAGGATTTTGTTTCTTTGCTGTTGAAGCAATTGGTGAGGGGAAAGTATAACACACTATTGTTAGACTGGACCGACAACTTGCTAAGATGAGTTATTGTGTCCATGGCACCAAACTGACTAATGCTTGAAAAAACAGTAATCTGAAGGAGAGAAGTTAGATGGATAGTTTTAGTGCAATAAAGCCTCTGTCCTTTACTGTTTAACAAGGAACTGGAAATTTGTCACTGTCATCGAGATTTCTTTCAGGATAAATCTTACTACTATATTTACCCTTTTACCGACAGAACAACATTTTTGTCACCATCACCTTTCTAGTACAATGACATTATTGTCATTTCAAAAAATGAGTCTACTGTGTCTGATATTAGACAGATATCCCTGAATTTTGATGATTGGTCAGTCAAAATGGTAGCCCATAGTCAAATACCAAAATGGCTGCACAAAATGTGTAGTATGTATGTATAATGCCCCACGGGTTCAGAGGTTTCTTGATGAATCAAGTGATTCTTCTAATAGTGAAGGCTTTGGCAGCAATCTAGACATGGATGTTTTCACTTGGATGATGAAGAATCAGCATTGGACAATAGTGGTCACTGGGGTGTTACCATAATTGTTGACAAAACTGACCATAGACACAGCAAATCCTCCACATGACACACAGCCTGAGTTATGTTACTGATTCTAAAAGTAATTGTGGTTTTATTATTGTAATTCTTTTATTGTGAAAAGATTCACTCAATGGTTGTGTAGCTGAAAAAAAAATTGACCAGTAAAAGGGTTAAATATGAATATTTCTTATAGCCATTGATGGAATTGAAGCACATTATATAAAAGAAACAATCTAATATTTAGTGAACTTTTCTGATTGTTGAAATTTCAATCACTTCAGTCAAATAATAACAATTATAAGCATTTGTGTATGGGAATTCTTGGGTACTCAACCCTCTGTCCCTACCCTCAGGCTTGTTCTTCTCCGAATGTGAGTCAAAGCAGTTATAGAAGAGAAGTAAATTTTTGTGCAATCCAACTTTGATTAAGTGTATCAGCAAAAGAGTTTAGGCTAGCATTCCTGTAGACATTTTGTTGATCAAATGGTCACACTGTTGTTTCAGTATCAAGTTCTATGAGATGGAGTTGCTTGCCTTGTTACCAAGATGGACTACTTTACTGGGTTAAGGTTGCTATATACCAAAAGCTCAGGGGAGGAGATGATTCATGCTTCTCCAAAGGACCAGCGTGGAGTGAATATGAGCAGTGTTGGCCAAAACTAAAATGGAGTCTAGTGTTTGTTTTTCATACTAGTTACCATTACTCTATTCCACATCTCCAGACTTACACATTGAGAAAAAAACAAATTCTCTCATTCCTGGACTAACCTCGATTCTTTCGATACTTCATTCTTTTCCTACCTGACAAATGTTAATGTCTTTTGCCGTCAATTCAAATGTGTTTGGATTGTAAAACTACCATTATCCATTTTTCTACTTTTATTTTCTTCTATTTGAAATTGTTTTTGTCATAAATTTTGGGCAATAATAAGCAACTGTTGAGAAACTTAAAATAGGATATGTTTCCCCCCCACCAAAAAAATCTGGTAAAACGAAATCAGGATAATCTTACAACCACTACAATCAGTATAAATAAAAACAAGAACAAATATGGAGCTGAACAATTGGGGAAGGATCAAGGATAAGTTTAAGGGTTAGATTTGATTTTCTGCAGGCCATAAGATCTCTAGTGGCTCAGTTGGTAAGAGTAGAGCTTGATATAGGCTGCCTCCCAAAATCCTAAATGCCTTAAGTATATGATCATTTAGCTATCCAACATTAAAGACGCAATTTCCTTGGTGCATTTTGGAAAAGATTCTTTGACATTCATTCAAGTCAACTCGTACGTTTTCAGTTTTAAAGAGAATCTTTATTGATACTTTAATTGGTTACAAAAGTTCAGAGGACGAGTTTATTCATGCCCTTTCTAAGGGCATTAATAAAACTTCAAAAGTCAAATAATCCTATTTTCCATGCCAATAACAGCTTGGTCACTCTGCACTTTCAGGGTAGCATGTTAGTTTGGTGGAAAACACGCTCTGTTGTGCCTAAAGTTTCCTTAATGCCACATGTATCTGATGATTCTATTGATTCAGGGCTGCCTGAAAAAGAGAAACAATTTTGTTGGTGCATTTAAGATAGAATTTTGTGACATTTATTCAATTGATTCCACCAGTTTTGAGTTGTAAAGAGAATCTTTGGTGATGCACATCCATTTGTTTTTGATGAAAGAAAAAAAAAATGAAAATGTAATGAACAAAAAAAAACAAACTATTCCGATGTACTAATATGACACATATTCACAATGGAGATGGCACGATCGGTAATGTACATTAAGACAATAGAATTTGGGGGATAAAGTAAATTGTATTAGTTATCTTATAGACTTCATGTGGTTCTTAATGCGCAATAAATTCTTCCTATTGTGTAACTTTTCATTGTATCAGTTCTATGACATATTGAATGAAAAGGCCTTTTTCTGTGTATTCATAATACACGCACACATGAAAATGTGGGCACACACATACACACTCTGTCTCTCACATATGCACTCTCTCTCTCATACTCACACACACATATGCATGCTTATGTGACGGCAAACACACATGCATGTATATATGTACATGTATTTTTACAGACATGCACACATATATGATCAATGTTGGGATATGAATTTAATTTATCTGACACTGCAGAAAGCGAATATAATGTGTATAATATTGTCATGTTTCGTCAGGGGAATGACTTCTTCAGAATGTAAAATACATTACAAGCAGAGACACATCTATTGCCAGTAATCAGCTGTAAAGGTATTATCAACTCTCTGTAGATGTCTTCAAACTTGATTATCCAAAATGGTTTTATGGGTGTCTGACAGTCTATGCTTGTAATCTAATCTCAGTTTTTATGGAGTGTCCAAGACTGGCTAGTGACTTCAGTTACATATTTGTGTGTGGCTGGTCATATGTGAGGTTTTATGATTTGGGAAAGGGGAGGAACAGATGGTTTGAAGTGTGTTTGTGGCTTGACACCAGAACAAATGTACTCAAGATGGGCAGTCAGATAAAGTCACTTGCCAGTCTAATTCGGACACCCACACTACCACTCTTGGATAATTAAGACAAATAACACCCCCCAATTGACAACACAATACTCAGCTTGAACTCTTTCCTACATATAAAATTCCCAATGAGACACAAACAGACTTTTTACCAACAATAACATAAACATTTATGTAGATGCATTACTCTCTCTCCAATAAAAAAGAAACTGAGATTCGATTACAAGCTCTAGACTGTTGGATACCCATAAAACCAGTTTGGATAATTAAGATTGATAACATTTTAACAGCTGATCACTGCTTATAAATGTTTCTCCCTCCTTCAGCTTGTAAAGTTATTCACATTCTGAAGAAGTTGGTCCCCTGACAGAACCTATTGGTGGAATAAACAGGTTTATTTTTAACAACAAATTTATTTTCTGCATTGATTTTTTACCTCCATACACACATATATATACATATACACGAGCACATACATGCCCCAAACACATAGTGCTATGTAAAAGTTAAAAGGATTTGAATATCAAATTTGAACTGAACATGATGAGGACTTTTTTTGCTGCTCTATGGGGGCAGTACTTTTTGCTAGATCACTGTATATGCTCAAGAGTGTTACTTCGAAGATGATGAAGGAAACTAGTCATTAGAGTGAATTCTTTTCTTTTTTCATGATCAAATTACCAAAACTTTTTGGGTAGCACCTAAATGATTTTAGCTACACATATATGTCAATTGGAAGAATCGTTTCCTCTCCAGGAACTTGGATTTTCCTCATTTTATTCATAAAAACAATAAAAATTTTCTTTTCAGTTCATAGGGTGTTTCATTCATTTTTTAAAGTTTTGATCGAGTGAATTTGACATCTTAATTAATTCCTATTGCGTTAGGTTTTCCATGAGTAATTTGTTTGGTTTTTACACTCGAGCATTTTCCCCAAATGACAATTAGGTTTTCTTTTTCCCCTTCGGCTTCTTTTTCTGCTTGTTTCATTCTTTTTTTTTTTAATGAACAATTTCTTCTTTTCTTCTTTACTACTCTTTTCTTCTTTTGTCCTTCAGCTTCTGCCACACTTTATCTTTTTTTCTCATTACAATTTACTGCATTTTTCCTGTTTTACTTCATTCCACTCGTCTATATGAAGGGAGATTTAACTCTATTACCTTGCCTCATAATGCAACAGTACATTTTCTTCAGTATCAATCACCATCGTTCCACAAATGGCCGCCTATCCAACCAGATGGGTCAAAGATTTTTTTCTGTGTGTGAACGTATGTATATCTCCTGCTGCTGTTTGTCCCATTCTTTAGACTAAGAATTCAAGATGTGCAGGTGTGCACAACTATGCACCGCCTGAAAATGTTATTTTTGTTTTATCAAAAAAGTGCTTTTTTTAAATCTCTTGGGGTATTTTCAGACCAAAAAATGGCTAATTTTGCACCGGTAATTCCAGATAATTTTAAATAAAAAATCTCTTCTTTGGAAATATTTTTAGATAATTAGTTCTGCTACACATGCAGGATATGGTGATTCATTAATGTTGAGTACTGATATTTTTGATAAGATCAGTATTTTTCTTAAAGGTGAACTGTGAACATTGAAAAAAAATTATTTCTATAAAGATAAAAAATTGGCTTTTATTCTTTTAGTATATATTTTCTTATATAGTGAGCAGTATGATTTTTCTGTTTCTTTGTCAATAACAATGGACTCATCCATTTGAAAGTAACAATTTTACCGGTAAAAAATCTCATTCCTACCATTTGAAAAAAATTAACTCTTGAATTGGAATGAGTTCAATATAATTTTTTCTGGAAAAAATCATCAAATAAAAATTCAAACATATTCATGAATTTTTCTTGGAGAATTAGTTAGTATGAAAAATATAAGACAAGATCAAAAATTTATATATAAACGTTTATATGCATATATTCAAATATATCCAATCATTTCCTCTTATTTCCTATTATTTCCAATTATTTCCTCATATTTCCCCTTATTCCCCTTATTTCCGATTATTTCCCTTTATTTCCTCTCATTTCCTTTATCTCTTATTATTCCCTATTATTTCCCTTATTTCCTCTTATTCTCTATCATTTCGCTTATTTCCATTTATTTCCCCTTATTTCCCCTTATTCCCCTATTAGTGATTATTTCCCTTTATTTCCCTTTATTTCCTTTATTCCCTATAATTTCCTATTATTTCCCTTATTTCCTCTTATTTTGTTTATATCCCCTTATTTCCCATTGTTTCCCTTTATTTCCTATTATTTCTTCTCATTCCCTTTATTTCTCATTATTCCCTTTTTTTCCCTTTCCTCATTATTTCCCCTTATTTTCTCTATTTCCTATCATTTCCCCTTATTTCCCTTACTTCCCCTTAATTACCCTTATTTACCCTTATTTCCTTTGTTTGCCATTATTACCTCTATTTCATACAGCCTCTGTCATACTCCCACTTTTTCCTCATTTCCATTTGGCATATCCTCTCTTCTCTCGACTTTATTCCACTTGTTAGTATCAAGAAATGATCAGCTTTTCACCTGGTTTCATAATGATATGCTTATGGAACATGTGGGACTGGCCTTCTCTTATTTTGTTTGGAAGAAGTTACAGTGTTCACTCACTACCTACATACTACTAAAATTCCCATTCTTTTTATCTGCTTTAACCTCAAAATCATTATAGTGGTGCTTTGTAGCTATATTAATCAAATTCAAGGTATCCCAAAAATGCTTTTTCCTGAACCAAATACTGTTGTAGAGGCCTACCTCACTCACTGCTGTGGTTCATTCACCAGAGCAAACATGTGAAAATCATGTTCATCCTCTCAAGGAAAGATTGTAAGACAGCATAGTATATTAGAGATCCAGTCAGAAAACTCAAATGAAAATGGGCTGAACATATTGCAAGAATGTCAGACAATTCGTAAACATCATGGCTCACAAAGTTGATCCCCAGAGATCATATGTGGAACTGTGGCTGACCAGGAGTAAGATGACATGAGCTTGATAAATACAAAAAGTACTGGCTCTGTGATGCCCATGATAGAAAGATCTGGCTAATCTTGGGTAAGGTCTATGTCAAATGACGGACATTAACTGGCTGATGATCATAATGATGATGATGATGATGATATCTGTTCATAATCCAACCCTGCATTTTTGTTGTACTTTAAATGGAATCCATATTTTCCTAAAAGAGAATGTTCAACCTATACACAACTATTCAACTCAATATAAGTCAAGTACATGTAGAAAAAATAGCTTTAATTATCGTAAAATCTTCATAAAAAATACAAAAATAAAATAAATATGTATACATGGCTGAACCAAAACATCATGACCACCAGGAAACTAGTATCAGATTATCAACAGGAAGTCCTTTAAGATATTCAAGGCTGGTATACCTGCTTACATACTTCTGAGCCTATTGTTATGAGACAGTTGCTGTTATTTGTGCCACATGTTGCTATTCATAATGTTTTGATTCATCAGTATATATATATATATATATATATATATATATATATATATATATATATATATATATATATGAATATATAAGAGGAATGAGGATTCGCTATACAAACATATTCATGTTTCTTCCCTATTTGGGATTCTTCAGGCGAATGATTTAGTTTATTTTACATTTCTATTTGGGGCATTTCCGGAAGGGTGTCTACTATTCTAGATGATAGGGTGTTACGGTCTTTCTTTTCTTGTATCTATTTTTGTGTAGTGGTAAATGACAACAGATGGACGAAAAGCTGATCAGTGCCTTCAGTAAAGTAAATATAGACTGTGGAAAACAGACACAAGATGGTAGGGTGAGATAGAGGAGTTTGCTTATAATAAATGGCATAGGTTAGCACAATGACAGTCATCATGGAAGAAGGCAAGAAAGGATTTTGTCCAGCAGTGGACTTACAATGGCTTATGTAATGATGATAATAATGATAGTTACTTTCGGTTATTTCCTGAATATGTAATTGACTCTAACTTTTAATTGATATCAACATTACTTTTATATTGTTATCAATATCTAAAATTTGGGGCTTAGATTTTGGGGGCTCCAGACATTTTATCTTGCTTTTGAAGTTAATGCGTGAATAATGCTTTGATAAGGGAAGACCTTTAAGATCAAAAGAATACATTATGTACGTATTATAATTAAAAGCATTTTATATTTGGAATGTTATTGTAGATAGGAGAAAATTACATACTTGTTTTTCTTGTTATTTAGCTCTCATTTTCATTGTATTTAACACTTCATTCTTCATTGAGAATTGATTTCAGAATGCGAGATTGGAATTTAGACCCAATATATCCTGATTCGTTAAGTTCTGTCATCAAGTTTATTATTGGCACTATGTTTCAGCTGTTGTACTCTGTGGTCTCCTTCAGTCGTATCGGATGCCTTTTTGAGAATATCAAACCCCAGGGTAGATTGCTCTCATGCCTCATACTAAAGGATATTTTGTTTCAGTTGGTTCTTTGGGATACCACTTGCCACTTCCACTGAACCAGATTATATGCTGTTTTTTACATTGCGTGACCTAGGATTGAACTCATGACAGTCATAATAAAAATCAGAACATAATGATGATTACTCATACTGGCGTTTCCAGGCCAGAGCAAGCCCAGCCTCCCGTCAGCATTGCTTGGGATTACAAAGTTTTATATAAATGCATATTACTTATATGAAAACTTTGCCTGTTCTCATAGTTTTCTCGATGAAACTTGCCCGGGCTGGGTAAAAACGCGAGCACTTTCACTATTCCTTCATCTATGAAATTCACACTATTTTGTTAATATCTTTTTTAGACTAACATTATTGAATATACTACCTCATTTGATTCCATTGGTGGATATTGAAATTCAAATTTTGCAATTTTGTCTTATCAATTTTGTATTAAGGGAATCTAATTGACAACATCTTTCTTATGTACCATATTCTAATGCATCTGATTCTCCAAAAGCAAAGGAGAAATGTATATCTTATTTTATCTATTAGAATAACTTTCAATAAACTTTAAAAGTTTGTGTATTGATTCCTGCACATACCTAAAGGTAAAATATACGCTTCAGACCTATATGAAGATATTTTGTAGTGTGATGAATAAGACAAGTAAAGCAAAGTTGCCTCCCATGTAGCAATGAATTTGTCTCAAGCAATTTTTGGTGACAAGATCATTTTTTTGTAATAATTGTAGGTTTCACAGGGCTGAGGTGCTATAAGATATTCAGTACTAAACAGCACCATTTAACACATACGGATTCATGCCTCTCCAAAGGGAGTGCGAAGTGAACAGACACTGTCCTAGCCAGAGTTTCAACTCATTCCACCAATTCAATTCTTCATACTGTCAGCCACTATACCAACCCTATATGAGTTAGATCAGGAAGCAAACTAAAAATTGATATGTAAGTCTTAGTATACTTAACAGTGGCTTGCCAATCATAAGAGGAATTCATTATTCCAGTCAACATCCAAGATGGTGAAGGAGTGTTTGGGTTTATGCCTTTCACTACAATTTAAATCTAATCAGGAAATTCTGAACAATATGAAGGCTGATGGGGACCGTTGCATTGAATATTTCATTTTATTCTTAAATATTAGATTTTATTCTTAAATGGTATTTTTATTGAAGATACTTTTTGTGTGGGTATATGTAAAATATATGCGCATACTTGGTCAAAGATAAGTTACAGAGTAACCTTTTACAGACGCCAAAAGGACCATAGAAACATCTTAAGTAGATTTATTGACAAGATAAAGCATGGTCGCTTGGAACCCCTGCAGATAGATTGCCAGTCACAGCCACTTAATTAAAAAGACATTAGGAGAAAGAAAGTGAAGAGGGGTTGATAAGAAAGAGCCGGTGTATAAGGATGCTGACGGCGTAAGTAAGAAAGCCAGGGAGTTTAGTTGCATGAGAAACTAAAGAAAGCAGGAGGGAAATAGAAGAGAAAAGGGTAAATGATCATGTAGTTTCAGGATCAAGTAAAAGAAGAGGGTGAGTTAATTCAGTAAAATAGATAGCAAAAGAAGAGATACATTTGCCTTTAAAAAGGAGACTAAAAGTTGGTCACCAGTGTACCAAGGTAATAGACGGGTGGTCTACGGGCTGTCGGCTCCTGGCCGCTGGCAGTAGAAGGACTGATTAATCTTTCACTCTCTCTCCTCGCTCAACAGTCTCTCTCCCCCCTCTCTCTCTATCTATCTCTGTGATTGATAATTTTGTTCAGTGTTCAATCGAAGACTATCGATATATTTTCAGTCGACTGAAGAAGAAAAATAAAGGTTCGGTTTTGAATCTCGACATTAGTCTTGCATCTTCCGTTCTTTCCTGTGCTGCAGCAGCCTTGAGCATAAATGCAAAGAAATATCATTATCCTTCATCACTTTTTTGTTTTTATTAAGAAAGATAAAAAGAAAAACTAGGATTCTGAGGGAAATTATGAATCACCACCAACAATATATGCTGTGTTGGGGGTGATCAATTGATAATTTGGAGAAAGGATGATCATTGGATAAATTATATCTCTTGTCTTTTATTGGGCTACGCTTCCGCTTTTTGTTTGACTGTGATCACTAGAAATGGTCTGAATTTTCAGAAACTAGTGTCCAATATAGAGTAAAATTACATTGCATATTGAACCTGCCTCTAAGAACCTTTTTGAGGGAAGAATTTTAGAAAAACAAAAGAAACATTTTTCTGTACTCATTGAGAGGAGTGTACGTGCAAATTTTCAAGTTTCTACTATGGACGTAAAGGGCTGAGCAAAGTTTGGATAGATAAATACGTGTATATATATATATATATATATATATATATATATATATATATATATATATATATATATGTGTGTGTGTGTGTGTGTGTTAGAACGCAGTAAAACCTGAACCAAGTAACGGTGATCAAACCAGTCCCTTGCGGGCAGTGGCGATTAATAAAACAACCACAATTTAGAAACCTTTCGAAAAAGAAAGGAAATAACTCTCAAATTGAAAAAGGAGATACATGCACAAATAAGTGCATAATTTCACACGCTATCTATCTTATCTTATCTCATGAAATTTAAGCTTCTAATTGACAGATGGATTGAAATGTAATTCAGAAAAAACGATAGGAAAATGGATATTCAATTAGTTATGTCCGTCGATTTTTCTTGAAAAAGTAAGGGAATGAGGATAATTGTATTTCTGAAATTCTGCGTCGCATTTCGCGAAACAATCAAGTGTGATCATGTGTGCATCATTTGCCATTTCATTATTGTAATTTGCATGGGACATCTTCCTGCAAATCAGTCTTAGCACAAAATGAAAATTGTTGATTACCTTCTCAGTTTCATTACAACAAAAATATAATAACGATTATGAATATTCATCTCTTATTATATTGAAACATTTCCATACTTACATATTAGCACCTTTAAAGGTCAAAGAAGCGCACCATTCTTTGAAAAAAAAAAATGAAAATAAAAACGCAATTACCTATGTATAATTCAAAATTTCCCGTTATAAACGGCCGACTGTTTATTTCCTCGTATCATTTACTTCCTGAACCAGAGGAGAAAAATGGACAGGAATTAAATTTCAATAATTTAAAACAAAACTTCCAATATTGTCATTCATTTCTCATATATACATATATTTACTTACACACATACACACACAAACACTCACACACTCACACATATCCTTCATTCGTCAGTAATATATATATATATATATATATATATATATATATATATATATATATATATATATATTTCCCTCGTTCATCATCAATAATACTGATTGGCGATATATTTTCTTGTGTGGTGGATATGGATGATTGTATAAACAGTGATATGACATAAGTAAATCAACATGATATCATGTGAATGCTATGGTCACACAGTACACAAGCTCACTCGATGGCATCTCACTGTTGAGTGAGTAACCAGGATGTCTTTTCTTTCCTTGATTGCTGAGGTATGTTTATACTATACATAGAGACATAGCAAGATATTTTGAAGATTTTGGGAGCCTGGGGGTGGGAAATTAGCTTCTCCAATATTCAATGAGGTTTTCAGGTAGAAATGCATATGTAAGCTACTATTCAGCATGGTTTTGTCCTCTTCCAATATTTAGGACCACGGAGTTGTTTTTAAATATTCTTCTCCCTACTAACGGAATTCCTTAGATAGACCTCTGGCCGCACCACCAGTTCTTGAGATATTTGAAATAGCTTGATTCTTTCCGGACAGATCTCATATTCAAACGTTCCTTTGTTAACCTCAAGCAGAGTATCCAATATCATCAATTCAATCTTCTTCTTTTCTATTCACATGGATTTATAACATTTATTGACATTTAAGTGACTGCTTAACAGGAAAGAGAAAACAAACCATTTTTTTCTGTTTTTGAAGTCAAAGTTTTGTTTTGATTGATATCCAACGTAATTGCTGCGAAATTACTTTCTGTTTTGTATAATCTTTCTATTGATTTTATAATCTTTTTATGATTATAATCTTCGATTGTCAACAATAAAACCTATTTGCACAGTTTATCTTAGCATCCTTCAATTCTTTCGTGGCTGCCTCATGTCAGAGATACATATTTCCTACTTGTCAGGGTTTCAAACCAAGGATTTAAAGTGCTGTTTTTCAAGGCTAGAAAACCAGCATTTTCTATTCACCACCATGTACCTTCTATCAGGCATTGCATCGTGATAATATAGTAAATACAAACAAACTATTCGTGGCGATGACATTTGGTTGTTTCTAATATAGTTTCTCTTGAGAAAGTGATCGAAACATTGTTCATGTGTCATTGGCCATTGCTGTTGACAATTCTTCATAATTAAGAATGGGTTTTGGCTTTCCAGGGGGTTCATCATTGGTATCTATAATTCAGGATTTAAACCTATTTCACCAACACAGAGCGGTTGCCCTAGAGTAGTGTTTCCTCCAAATGACTTGTTGACATAATCAACACTTTGAGCAGCATTACGTTCTAATTTGAAATCATACTTGGAAATCAGTGTAAGTTTCTGCAATTTTTAAGTTGGTTTAGCTACCTGGCTAGACAGGTATGTATCATTCATTTAAGCTGCTCTAATTGAGATACACCGCTAGAAATTTCAACATTTACTCCATGTTTCTAGGATAACACACTGTCTTCTTAATTTCCGCGTAAATAAGTCTTAATCATGGGTTCAGTTCACAATGTGAGCTTATGCTACATTTATCACGGGTTTGTGTCCAGCAGCAGCCACACTTGACTTTTTTAAATTTCTGACTTTTTTTAGTGATCACTCCCTGATAAAAGGTGAGCAAAATGACATTTTTTGATCACCTTTTCTCCAATTTCTAATTGATCGTCCCCAACACGGCATGCTGCCAAAAGACGTTTCTATTGCATGACTGACTAGACCTGTATTATCTCTATTTAAATTGAATCTGCAAAAAATATTAATACATTAGAAAGTCTTTCATTTTTAGCATCATGATGTAACAAAACCGTGTAATGTGTAACGATGTAATATGCACATAATGGTAACTTGCCATCGAGAAAGGACATTACTTAGAGTCCTGGCCTCGACTAGACTGGAGACTTGCAAGGTTCACTAAGCTGATGCATGCGACAGAAATAGGAGCTTCGTCAACGTCTATCTCACTCGATTGGTAGCTGTCTCTTAAGAGTGCGCTAAGCTAAGCTTAGTAAATGACAACAACAAATCGCAAAAACTTTGTCAATATATTTTTTGTGCAATGTTTGGAGGATGGCAACAAATTTCCGGATGACTCTCCCAATTTTCTGCAATATGTGCGATTAATATCTAAAAAACGCCTGCTTATTTAATCTAAAATCTCCTGAGCCGTAGATTTTCCTCTGGAAGTGACCTGCGTTAATGAAGCTTACACATGTTTTGAACATTATTTTTTTTTCCCTCCCAGTTGTTTTGATTCAAAATTCCATTATAGATGACCTAGTTTGTTTCTTTAAGTAAACACGGCAAATTTTGTATCCATCTAAAATTGTTTATTTTTCTCTCAAAAAGACTACAGAAGTTCTTAATCAAGTTTTTTGACGTGCCCATTTGCGTGAAAGTTATTTAAATTTCGCATGTCAATGGTTAGTAAAATGTTCAACTTAAATTGATTCAAAAGAGATTTTCAGAACAGATCTAGAAGAAACAGATTTTTACTTTGATGCTAAACAAATCGAAATTTTAACTCTGTATTGACTATGAATTTTGATTAGATTTGAAAAATAAAATAAAATAACTTTTTGGGCACGGAATGGCACATTTTTATCCTGTGTTTCACATATAAACGATGTTATTTGTTTGAAATATTGGCATTTTAATTACCTTTGAATGTTCCCATAACACACCGAAGCTGTCTGCTGCTTTTAGTTATGTATCAAAATATATCAACCATGTAAAAGTTTAGAATCGTTAGAAGTTGGGAAAAATAAGGTTGAAATAGTGAAAAAGAAAGCACGAAGGCAAAGACTGTAATGCTAGGAAAACATCTGCTGGTAATATTAAGAGTTATATAAGATCTATGTGAGGTGTAAGTATCGATAAAATTTACCGGATGTTAATGCCATTTTGGTAATTATAAATCTTTGAAAACCACCATATTAACCCTTAAGTCGTCCCACTAGCATCACATCTTATAAGCTCAGAGGAGTCCCTATGCTATAAGAAGCAACTTCTAGACACCAGCCTCACTTTCTCTTTGCGCACTGGGTTAACGTTGTTCGAACGATCAGCCAGTTATGAACTGCCCTTATTTTCCTCCAGAGCCTTCGTGTATCAATCTGTGAATACATTTGTCTGATTCTTACTTACACATGCTAACAACATTAAAAGATATTATGACTCCTATACAAAGATATTAAGCAGAATTTGTATTTTCTTGAATGAATAAATAATTCATTTCCCAATGGTTGTGTTTACATCTTTTTACCCTCTTGTTATTACACTCCCAACCAGACGACCACATGGAATCTAAATATTCGGTTTATCACGTGGGTAAGCCTTTCATTCTAGATATGATCTATTGTAACCAATTTTGTATCATGGGAACATTAATACCTCCCTAATCTCTATCTCTGTTCCCTTCAGCAATGGATAAATAGGACAGTAGACTGGACCTTTAAACCTTGAGAGGCAACCAGTCTACAAATTACAATTCGAACAGTTCAAGTCCAATTTCTCATCCAGCGTCATGAGTAGCTGTCAATGGACAGAGTAGAGAACGTATCTATGAAATGTTCAGTTGGACTCAGGTGAAGCTTCAACAGGCCCAGCAAGCCTGAAGTTGATTATAATAAATTGCCCAAACAAAATCAAGGAGAGTAAAAACAGACTGACGAAATAACACAGCCACTGCTTTCATCTCTCATAGTACTTCAATACAGATCGAAAAATACTTTAGTTTTTATGATTCACGGTGATTACAATATGAAACAGAAAAATAAACTGAAAATATCCGTTTAAATTCAATGTAGGACTTCATTTTTTCAGAGATAGAAAACGAATTGTTCCCGAGAGAAACCGAGCCAAACCTTTTTTTACTTTGACAGAATCTGATTTTTCGTTGATTCTTTATGTGTTCAGTGCATGTCTGTGACATTGTGTCATGACACATTAATAGGAAAAATACAAATAAATAAATAGAAAATAAAAACACCACTTGTAGGAGGTTAAATGACATAATGGCTTCCAATAGTGGGATAGGCTGACTTGGGCTTGACTAAGAAAAGCATTGGTAGCTCACACATAAAAATTATACAGGAAACAAAACTTTGTATAGAAAAACATTTTTCTTTCTATGACAGGTTGATATCAGAATACATTGTCAATTGAAGAAGCAAGTTGCTCTAGCAAAGCAATAGGAGTGTAGAGAATTTATTTACCACTGAATACATTACCATCAATTCGTTTGGCAACCAGGATTTCTTTTGCTAATTGCAAGGCATACAATGCCATGAATACGTACGATGTCTGTCCGTAAAGTTTACTGCCATTTTGAATATCTCTAGAACAAATTGTGCTGCCTTGATACGACTTAAAAACCAACCAGAGAGAAACAATATGCATGCATGTACAGAAACTCTCCCGTGGAGTTACTCTGTTTGAGGCAAGACGCCATTGAGTGAAATTGCGTGATATTCGATTGTTGCTTTCACAATGGATAAGTTAGTCGAGCAGTGAATAATCATCCAGATTTTTTTTGCAAAACTCTGCATCCGCAGGTCAGTCCGCCTACCTGCAGTCTACACTTGGCTCCCGGGGGTTTATGATTTTTCATCGTTTGAAGGGTGGATGTTTCCGATTGTGGACGAGATGGACAACAACAAAGGTGATCAGCTGATAGTGATTTTGAAATATCGTTTTGAAAAGTGTGTAAGACGTTCGAACACGTGAATGAAGCCCCAAATGAAATACTTTGAACAGAACAAAGGCACCATTGCCCCAGGTGAGTTATTTTTTGGTAATATTAAATTGCTGGATATTTTCCAAAAAAGTCTTCGTGTTTTGCTGCAAATTTTCATTATTGGACGATGACTGTTTATGTAAAAAAACTACTTGTGTCATTTGACTATTTGTCTTCAAAGTCGGTTGGTACAATCTTACTAGTACATATATATATATATATATATATATATATATATATATATATATATATATATATATACATATATATATGTGTGTGTGTGTGTGTGTGTACCTAACCAAGAGACAGACTTACAAACTGAGAAGGTAGCAACGTGTGCATGGTGAAATCATGCTCAGTCTAACATTGAGAGATCACAAGACAGCACAGTGTCTCGGGGAGAAAATGGGAGTCTGAGACATCAAAGAATCTACTAGAAAACTTAAATGGCAGCGGACAGGTCATGTTATGGGAATGGCAGAAAACCTATGGACATCACGACTAACAGCATGGATTCCCAGAGATCACATGTGGAAACGAGGCCGACAGAATACTAGATGGAGAGAGGAACTAGACAAGTTCAGAAAATGCAGGCTCTGCGACACCCATGATATAGAAATGTGGCAGATCCTGGGGAAGGTCTATATCCCACTACAGACGATAAAAGACTGATGATGACGATGATGTGGGTGTGTACGCCAACGTAGGAAGATAATCGGGAAAGATATTGTAAAATGCCAAACGAAATGTTCTTATCAGGAAATGAATTTACTGAAAACTGGAAAGTAACGTTGTTCATGTTATTATATTAGATAATTTGATTAAAAACTAAGGAATGTGTTGACTGGTTTCCACTTTTGTTTGCTCTTTTTATCACGTAATATTCGGGTGGTAATATAATTTCAAGATTGTTATTTAATTAGAAATTAGCTTCGGTGAGTAATTACTGCTTTTGTTGAGCATTTGTGAAAATGATAACTTTCTCGCACCCCTGTACAGAAGCTTATATACCATAAATGCCGACCTATGATACACTAAAAAATACCTTAGTGTTACTCAACTTCAAATCTAACTAAATAACGAAGAGTGTGACTTTTTCTGCTTGTTTCTTTGTTCGGAATAACAAACTTTTTTCTATTCAAATATAACAATTTTGCTGATAGAAATAACGCCACCCGACCATTTGAAAAATGCACTCTTCCACTTGAACGAGTTTAGTCACTTTTTATTAGAACTTCTGATAAAAAGATGAGAAGTAAACATTTATTTATACTGTCAACAGCTTGGAAATAGTGAATTATTAAGTTTTGAAGTGAGTAAGAGAATGTGAAGAAACTCCTCAACTCTGCAGAAACACAGGGAGGTATTTTTACGAAATACTTCACAACATTCGATATATGTGTGTGTGTGTGTGTGTGTGTGTATTGTGAATATGAAGTACTCTGAAAGAATGTTGATGAAAGTAACTATTGAAAGGCGAAGAGAAAAACTCAAGAAGAAGTAGGTGTTACACCTCAAATCTTTTTATTATTCTGTGGGCATATTTCGACTCATTTCGACGGGTGCCAGCCATCTTTTTCAGAGACAATGTTTGCAGCAGTCCAAGGGGAATTTTAGCCCTTTACCTGTTTGAGACTGAGGAGTTTGTGTCTGTGTAGGTGAGAGTGGAATTTGGTTTGAAATGAATAGCGTCCATGGGAGGCGGGGTCATAGCGTCTTTGTTTCCTGTCTGGTGTTTGGGTCGTCTCAGATAAGAAGGGCAGTGAGAGGAGAGGAGAGGGACTAAAATGGTAGTTCTCAGGAAAGAGGTTTTTTTTTTACATTATAGACTGGAGAGGTGGTGTCTAGCATTTAATGGATAAGTATTGGCATATCTGGTCTAGGGTGGAAGTATAGTGTTGTTTTACATTTAATCTTTTTTGGTTGATGGTGGATGAGCCTCCTTTTTCTTCACTTAAAGTGGTGGTATATTTGTGTCAGTACCATTTCGTAAATGGACTGTTGGCTATTAGCCAATTTTTGGTATTTCAGTGTGTTGATGTATTGTATCTATGTAATTCTGTTTAAAACTCAATGCATTCACAGGTTTTACAGAGTGAAAGTGACCATACCTTTGTGTTATGGTATTGCATTGAGATATAAGGGCTGCTTATCTATAAGTAGTGAGGGAAGCAAGTATTCGTAGAGAATGAAAAACTGAACGTTTCATTGCATAACTTGTTTCTCACTTGCTCAACTCAGTTCAAATCACACCAAAAATAAATCAGTAATGTACATTTATTATTGAAGGAGTCATGTACCATTTGAAAGACACATTAGCAAAAATTATTCATACAGATGATTATAAGTCATCATAAATTGGATAATATATGATCTATTCTCCGTCTTCATGGAACCATTTGACGCACATGTATGTCGATTAAACAGCAACATGCAACATTGTATTGTCGAGCCTTGACTTTTACGTATCATATTACCCATATAGCTATTGTCTTGAACCTGTCCTGCTATGATGAAGACAAATGAACTCAATGCTGATTTGAAGAAATTAATTCTTGATATGCACTAGGTAGGGAAGGGATATAGCATGATTTCAAAGCAGCTGAATGTCACTAAATCGACGGCACATTCTATTATAAAGAAGTTCAAGATGGTTGTTGATGTTGGAAATCTTCCGCCACTTGGTCGTCCGAGTGAAGTTCCTGCTAGATTCATACGCAATATATGATGTCAGTAAAGATCCACAGGAAGACTGATAATCTGAAATCAGATGGCGTGAATGTTAGTCAGAATATTGGAAGGAATATATTGCACCGTATGGTATTGAAAGGCTATAGACCAAGGAAGAATCTTGTATTTGTTAAATCAAATTTTGAGCATCTAAACAATGGTAAAGAATTTTTTGAATGAAGGCTTGTTGTCTGATGCGACAAAGCTGGAACATTTTATGCATTCGAGAAAGATGCGTGTGGAGAAAAAATGAAATGATATATATATATATATATATATATATATATATATATATATGTGTGTGTGTGTGTGTGTGTGTGTGTGTGTGTGCGTGCGTGTGTCTGTGTGTATATATATATATATAAGAAAATGAACATATTGGGCCCGACAAAATGAACGAGAAGAGAATTAGGGTTGAAAGCAGTTATTTGTCCTTTGCATAACCGTCAGGCTGTTTCAAATAAGTTTCTATACATGATGCAATATACATATATATATATATATATATATATATATATATATATATGTCATCCACAGACAGCTGTTTTGTTGTATTACAACTCTTCTGTGTGGCTATATATTATCTAGTACCACGGTGTAGGATCGAAAACTTCGCTTCAGTCGTTGGCATTTTACCCATACCTCACTTAGAACTGGACGGTCAATAGGACCAAATTTAAGTGATATATTTACTTACGCACAATTCTCCATCGACCAGAGTGCTCCATTCCAGAGTGCTCAACATTCACAGACAGCTGTTTCGTTGTATCATTACTCTTCAGTGTGGCTATAGACTATGCTTTATCCCATCCATTACCACGAGGTAGGATCGAAACATATAAAATAATGAACGTACTTATATGATATTTTGTGTGATTCACTTTCTATGTTGTATCTTCGTTCTGGCGTAATTTGAACGGTGTAGAGCACTTACGAAGTAAGTTATTGGATGAAAGGTTCGAACTTTTCTAACGTACTCGCTGACCCCACTACTCTCACACACACATGCGTGCACGTGCACACACATATATTCAGGTAAAAAGTGAGGAAATAGCATACTAGTTAGAGAGTATTTGATATTTAGTAAATTGGATATTGTGCAAAAAAGGGTTCTATGAATAGTTGTATTTCTCAGCTTATAGAGAGGATTTCTCTGGTCTGCTTCGAAAGAATTACCAAAAGGAAAATGCATGTCCTTAGAATTTGGAAGAAGTGAGTGTGGGCTCCTCCCGGCTACCCTTCTCGTGAAATAGTAGTACTTTTTCACACGCACTCACACATTTATATATATATATATATATATATATATATATATATATATATATATATATATACATATATATATATATATATATGTGTGTGTGGGGGGGTTGTGTGATCCCTTTCTTAAAAATGGTGATTGAGCGTCGAAGGTTTGACGTGCACTATAACTACATCACAAAATGACAATGCTAAAAATAACATAATAATATTGTAGTGAGCTCTTTCCTCACTGGGCACCCCATATTTGCAGCCTAGCACTGTATTGATATAAACACAGTAAGTATAGAAAATAAACAGAGAGGGGTTTCAAAAAAAGAACTCGTAATGTTTTTTACTCCCACTTTCCCTTTTCACAACTGCTACATTCATTCCCCTCGCAATTCAAAGTAAGATTAATAGAAATTGTTGGGAGGTAGAAGTTATCGAAGACATATCTACTTAGTCTCCAATAGGATCTTGTTCAGTCAACAGATTTCAACAGATATATACTTTTGGGGCATCGCCTAGTGATAGTTTCTTATTTACTGAATCCTTCCGCTCTCTCGGCGCTATTTCATCGTTTCTTCCGGTTTTACAAATATTGGGTTGTTTCTTATGTCTCTTTTTGTTTCATCTCAATTGTTACTTATTTCCCCTGTTCGCCATCTACCAACTGTGGATTGTTCACATCCTGTACTCTAACCACAGGTCAATCTTACCATCGTGATGCTCCTGCGAAGGGGCAGCAAACATAGCTAGCTCGCATCTGTCCAGAGAGGGTCTCTTCTGTCGAACCTATGACCATGGAGTTGTGCTCCAACCCGTGTTACCTCATAATATCAGAGGATGAAAATCATTGATTTAAAGGTTGGGATTGAACCTGGACGAGCTGACTTCACCTTAAAAACCAAGCCATTCGTTTGAAACAGCCATGTAGCAGAGTTGCTATTGGTGAGACAAGAGTAACCTGTATGCCAGTGTATCAAAGTTCACTTAGAGGAGTAATTATTGTATTCTTTTACTCTATATACCAGCACTTGTATAGTACAAAATATATACACGTATAAACACATATACATATGCACACACTCATACATACTAATACATGTTTATATCTTAATGAGTCTTGAAGCATCAATTTTTGTCTTCGAAATGAATCTTGACAACAAAGATAATTTTGAAAAGTCTATGAGCGTGTTATTAATATTCTATCGACAAACAAAAGGTGTTGAAACGATTTTACTTTTGTTGTTTCCATTTACTTATCTTCATAATGTAATTTGTTTTTTACTAAAAAATGTATAAGCATTCACCCTTTTTAGTTCTGCTAGTCATATACTCCTCTTATAATCGAATACATCCACTAAAGGCTAGACGCATTGTGAACACACATTTTCGGTCTTTCATTTAACGAATTTATGCAATCGGTACCCATGACTCTCTGTCCCCGCAGGACTATCTTTACATATTTTTCTGCCAACACTTGATAATCTCAACAGAAGCCGTCAACCACAACTGTCACCAGTACTTTTAACATAGGTTTCTTCAATCTTTAAGTTCGTCTGACCGAGTGGCTGATCTTACCATGTTTTGAGAAAAATATTCTTTGGTTAGTTCATACAAAATTTGATACTTTAGTTTGCGCCTGGTTGCATTCGTGCTCGTTCTTAAAAAAATCAGACTTTTCTAGTGATCACTACCCAACAAAATGCAAAAAAAGTAATTTATTCATTGATCATCTTTTGCAAATTATTTGATTGATCACTCCAAAAATGAAATACATTGGTCACATGACGGTTTCTATTGAGTGTTTATGTCGTTTATCGCTTTGTCTTTTGTTCTGCATTTACTCTACTGTTCCATTCAGACTTCGTCTGGTAAGAAATCTCTTGACACTGCGATCTTCGGGTTAAATGGAGGGGTAAAGTACTTATCTGACTGAGATAGTATCAACGTAAATTGAGGACAGCACATATACTTTTTTCATACTTTATATGCATCAACATATATTATGCAATACTAAATGTTTATGTAACCTGCGATATTACATTTAGGATTCATTAAACGAATACATCATGATTATCGCCAAAAGTCTGTTCAAATACATTTTGGCTTGACGGAGCTACATGTTCTAAATGACCAAATATTCAGATTATTATTAGATTCGTTGCATATGCTCAAAAGATAAATGTATCATTAAAATATTATGGACCTCCCCCCAAATTCACTAGATCTCTCTATCATGGGCGTAGTGGAGTCAGTACTTCATGAACTTATCTAGTTTGTCGAACAATCTTATATTCAGCCGGTCACAGTTTTGCATGTGATCTCTGGGGATCCATGTTTTGAGTCGTGATGTCCAGCGGTTGTCTGTCATTCTTGCAACATAGCAAGCCCATTGCCATTTAAGTTTTTTTTTTTAGTTATCTACGTATGACAACAGATCTCCGTGCCTTCCTGTAAAAAAAACAGTGAAGGATTAAAAAAAATCCATACATTTTTATGTGCCTGGTCAAGAAGTCTGGATTGCTTCTTGAAGTTATTATCTGCTCTGGAAATGCCCCTAAAGGAGAACAAATCAAACGAGGAATCACTGTAGGTTGGCGAGCATCGACAGAATATGCTAAATATTCAAGAACAAAGAAAATTCCTGTCAGTGCTGAATAGAAGCAAATACGACCACTCGATAGTCACCTATGGAGCTGTAACATGGAATACAACCAAAAGAATACATTGAGAGATCACAAGACAGTACAATGTATTAGAGGAAAAAAAAGCCTGTAACTATAGCATAATAATATTCAAACAAACGTATTTAAAATAGAAAATAGAATAATTATAGTTTGTCTCTAAATGGTAACCATTACGTGGACAACAACTTCTGGGGTGATCAATTAAAGAATTGGAAAAAAGTGATCCGCTTTTGCTGAGCTCTTATTCTATTTTCTTCAAAAACGTATTCAATGAACAGAAGCAAAATCGGTCTCAAAATAATCATAAGACATATTTCATGGAATCTTATTCATGATTTACTGTCTATTCAGTTTGATTTTATTGTCTGCTCTGGGAATGTCACCTGCACTTGCTGGTTACTCTATGAGTAATGAAATGTTGATTCTACTTGTTCCAAAATATGTATATAACACCAGATACTGTTTTATGAGAAATCACAAGGTGGGTAGTATTCTTGATGCAATAAACTTGATTTATATCCTCCGCACCAATGATGTGCAAAAATGAGGAAAAATTGTATGTATAAT
The DNA here is from genome assembly GCA_963457665.1 of Thysanoteuthis rhombus. Taxonomy (NCBI): domain Eukaryota; kingdom Metazoa; phylum Mollusca; class Cephalopoda; order Oegopsida; family Thysanoteuthidae; genus Thysanoteuthis; species Thysanoteuthis major. Next base: position 48,654,959 of record OY735218.1, read on the forward strand.
GTGCTATGTTCATTGATGAATTACTACTACTACTACTGATGATGATGCTACTGATGAGGATGCTGCTACTGATGAGGATGATGATGACGACGATGATGATGATGATGATGATGATGATGATGATGATGATAAAATACCCGAGGAGACTTACTGTCACAGCCTTCAGCGATGACCACCGGGCAACTGGTGTGAAATTGTACACCTCAGTATTGCTTTGGACTATGAGAGTGTGGAGAACAGGGCCGGAGACTTGAGGAGACTTGCTGTCACACAACCTCCAGTAGTAAGCATCAGGAAACTGGTGTGAAATTGATAATAATAATAATAATAATAATAATAATAATAATAATAATAATAATAATAATAATAATAATAGTAGTAGTAGTAGTAGTAGTAGTAGTAGTAGTAGTAGTTGTTGTTGTTGTTGTTGTTGTTGTTGCTGTTTCACACCCACGGGTGGTTATTGCTGGAGTTACAGAAAGTCTCCTCAAGTCTCCTGCCTAAAGTCTCCTGCCCAAAGTCTCTCCCTAACCTATCGCAACAACGCTGTAGTTCGTGCCTCCACCACCATTTGTGTTTTTTTCTTCTCTCTCTCTCCTCCTTTGTTTGGTCACTGCTAACAGCTGGGGTCGTAGATCTCATATTTCTAGCAATTTCCTCGGTATTCGTGCAGTCTCTAGCAGTGCTGTGGTTTGCACAGTCTCGATCCTTCTTTTTACCCCTGGTTCCTCCAATCTCGCTGTCAGTGTCTTTGGTACGGTTTTGAATGCACCTATTATTACTGGTACTATCCTGACTTTTATGTTCCATACCTATCATCATCATCATAATCATCATCATCATTATCATTATTTCCCCTAAAAAAGTCAGAATTAAAAAAAACAAACTTGTATACGAAATACATATTTGCAAACTTGGAAACATTAACACGACACACTTAGAAGATTGATGTGGCCAGAGCATCTGAGACAAGATTAATGAGGCGATGCAAGGCAGTTTCCATTCGCCCTGTATACATTTCACAAATACGTTTGTCCTTTAGCTATTTATTTAGCTTGCTACCCAGATATACACAAAAGCCACTCAGATCCCAACCCCCTTGGGCCTCTTGGCCCCAACGCGATGCACCTGCTGCATCCCCTCTTCGAGGCCCTGGTCGTAGTACCTTATTGTGTTGCGGCTCTCTGTATGAGATCCGCTGTGGTAGAAACACAATAGAATTCTTTAACGCAAAGTGGTTGACCGATAATTCTTTAGTTACGATGAATCACCGCAGTAATTTACCAAGCTCAGTCTTCGCCCACGCTAAACGCTTCCACTATCGACATTTGAAAGCTTAGTATCAATTTCCAGCTCAATGCTTATGTTGACAAAATCACCAGCCCTTCCACCGTGTTTTCTTCACCGACGCTATCATTCGAAGCCAAGATCTCTCAATACAGTAATTGCCGAAGGCTGTGTCACCTCTTTCCGGTCTTTACAGTTCTCCCCGCCCGAATCACTCTCTTGTCATCCACTCGTTGACTAAGATCCCCCTCTTGAGGGCTGTCCCGATCAGCTCTCAATACTGAAGTCTCCTCAAGTAGAGCTACTTTAATTCAGATCAAAGATTAGCCTTAAGTAGCTTTTCTCTCTCTCTCCCTCCCCTCTCTCTCCCTCCCCTCTCTCTCCCTCCCTTCTCTCTCCCTCCCTTCTCTCTCCCTCCCTTCTCTCCCCCCTCTCTCTCTGTGCATACGCCTGGAATCAGGCTCACCGCTTGAGAGGCACTCCAGACTTCTTGACCAGGCACAGAGAAGAAAAACGTACAGAATTGCAACAATACATCCATTGTCTTTTGAATTCTTCACTGTTTTCTACTGAAAGGCGGCTGTGTTTTTCTTCCTTGCAGTTGGTCCATTCAATCACTTGATGGTTATTGGAGCGTTCAGAACGAAAGACAAGAAAGTAAGAAGGAAAAGGGATGCACATAATCTGCACCGGGTGGAATCATCTGGGGTTGGGCAGAACTTCAAAAAGTAGTGATTAAAACCAGATCGATGTATCTCTGAATTTTTAAGATGAGGTATTACTATTATTATTTCTATTATTATTCGGACTATCCTCATCTTGGTTGATTTTCATATAACATTTCGGCTGTTGTACTCTACAGCCTTCATCAGGTATCATCTGTAGGTTCAATCCCAGTTTAAGACAATAATAATACTACTAATGCTAAGAGGGGAGTGCGGTCAATATACCCCCGTCGGTTAAATAAAGGGTTCGGTTCGTTACTTCCCCACACCTACCAGATGATACCTGATGAAGGCCGTAGAGTACAACGACTGAAACGTTGAACGTTGTATGAAAAACAACCAAGATGAGGATTGTCCGAATAATAATAGAAATAAGACCAGATTGAGATTAAATGATTTTTTGTGCTTTGTGATGTAGAATTCTGACTGAATGTGAATCTCAATTGCCAATGCTAAAATTTTGTCAGTGGCACACATTTTGCGCATTGTGCTTTACTGAAATTTTTAATCAATCAGACTTTTCGAATTTAATGTTAATTTATCCAAAAAAAGAAAATTCAAATCTTCCATTCTTCATTTTACTTCGATGCGTTTTATTTGTGTTTGTAAGTCCTCACCGCATCACATTTTTATTCACGGTTTCCACGCGCATTCAATCGAGCATTAAGTTTGTTGGTTGGTCTGTCTAAGTTTTTGTCTTGTCTTCTTTCAGTCCAAGACAGCAACCTTCAGATCTCCCTTGTCTTAGCAGCCTTACAATGTAATCATGCTTTTTCACAACCTAGTCCTTTCCTGGGATCACGAAAAATAATTCCTGGTTTTGCAGAAATACATGAATTAGGAAACTAATATTTTCTCAATTTAACAAAAATACACCCTTTTATGGTGCTTATTGTTGAAATGGCTCCCGATTTTTTAAAAATCCGTTTTTGTTACACTTTATTAAGTTAGTTTAAAAAATATTTTTGCTCTTGTGATAAGTTCTGTATTTTTTTATTTTGATTTTTCTTGTTACAAATGAAATAATATTTTTTTAATCTATGGGGGAGGGTCGGAAGCCTCGGCCCTTATTAGATTTTGAGGCCCTAGGCTGCGGTCTGCTCAGTCAATAATGCCGTTGATAATCAGACAGAGGTAAGGTGGGGCAGCCCTTACGTAGTGGCTAAGGTGGCTTCGTATTCTTCAACAGCACTAATCTTGGAAGCACCCAGTCAAGATTGGGTTAACTACATAGTAGTCTGTTGGTCTAGTTGACAAACCATAACCCTTCAGTGAGGTAGTATAGAAAGGCTTGTGATACTCAAACGATAAATTTAAAGGAGAAAGTGTATCGTCATGGATTTGATTTACAGCTATGTTTTGCCTATTGCAAAAGATAGATTTTTTGTCTAACTCCAGTACGAAATCTGATGCTGACTTTTTTTCATAACTTGACATGGAACAACAAGAAAAACCTTCTCCAAAATTTGGGGTGTTGGCCGATCTGTAAAACCCGCTTTCCCCTACCTTGATTTTGACTCACAACTGATTGCCAGCAGACTCTCTTACTGAACTTGATTGACAAGTCGTAGATAAAATTAAAAAAAAAAATACTAATATAGATACGTATGGGCTTATTTCATTCTAATAGATAAATATTTCTCCACAAAAAATATATCTTTATTTGTTTTATACATACAATGAAAAAATGCTGTGATCATATTCAGTCAGAATAGAAATAGGAGGGGAGTGTAGGCTTTGTAGCAGCCAAGCATTTTTGATTTATTCCATCAGATGGAACATTATCAACGATTACCAATGTTTGACGTATTTCTTTCATCTTTATTTCAGTTGCTTTTCATTGCAATTACTCGGGCTGTTAGTGAGTAAATAGGACAGACCAGGCATCTGTATAGACTGGCAGTCTGAGTGCTTGCAGTGAACTGCTACTAAGATTAAGATGAAACTCTAGTAAAACAAATAATGAGGGACATTTTTCTTTGCCATTCCAGAGTTTCTATCCTATCGTAGAATCATTTCAAAAAGTGTTAATTGTTTGTATTCTTTTCCTTTTATAAAGGACCAATATTTATTATCTTGCAAACTAGAAGATTGCATTGGAGAGAGAGGGGGCAGAAAAAAAGAGTGGAAAACAAGAGAGAGAAAACAGTAAAGAAAGAGAAAAAGAAAGAAAGAGAGAAAAAAGAAAGAGACGAGAAAAGGAAGACAGTAAAATAGAGGGGAATAGAAAGAAACACACAGAAGGAAGGAGGGAGGGATAGAAAGAGAGAGTGAAAGAAAGAGAAAAAAAAAAAAAAAAGAAGAGAAAGAGGGAGAATCTATATGTCTGGAATATAAATAAAGAACATTCTAAAGGTTTTTAACGAGACCTGGCATATAGACTTTTATTGAATCAATGTTTCAAAGTTATTAGATTTGGCAATCAATTTTCTTTCGGATTTTCGAAGTGTAAGTTTGACTCCTCTGCTTAACTAATCAAATTTAGATCCGTTCATCTGTGCTACAATAGTTATGTGTAGACTGACTGCCTATCATCAGAGGTTAACCAACTTCGTCTGGGGTACATCTGCACAGAAGCTGCACCAGCCTTGCAGTCTACAATTCCTTATCAATGTTCCCACTTGAAATTGAATCAACACAATATACAGGGTGAGCATAAAGTCTTCCTCTGTCTCCAAACATATATTACATAAAATGTATCCTGGGTACAAACATAGTTTTATTGCAAATCATACCTCAACACAAAAACATTTTCCGTTATTGTTGATCTTCAACATGTTTTCGATTTGTTGCATGGATATTGTCCAAACGATTTGTTATTCGACATCTCATCTCTTCAGTTACCACTGTTAAAGCATCAGTGCTATGTATAGATATGCAACACGCTGGGTGAATTTTCAGCAGATCATTTAAACAAGCAGAGTTTGATATCTAGCTTCACCAACACAGGTCGCATCAAAAGAGGTGGAAATGAAAGAATGGTACGTAGACAAAGAAGAAGAAGAAGAAGAAGAAGAAGAAGAAGAAGAAGAAGAAGAAGAAGAAGAAGAAGAAGAAGAAGAAGAAGAAGAAGAAGAAGAAGAAGAAGAAGAAGAAGAAGAAGAAGAAGAAGAAGAAGAAGAAGAAGAAGAAGAAGAAGAAGAAGAAGAAGAAGAAGAAGAAGAAGAAGAAGAAGAAGAAGAAGAAGAAGAAGAAGAAGAAGAAGAAGAAGAAGAAGAAGAAGAAGAAGAAGAAGAAGAAGAAGAAGAAGAAGAAGAAGAAGAAGAAGAAGAAGAAGAAGAAGAAGAAGAAGAAGAAGAAGAAGAAGAAGAAGAAGAAGAAGAAGAAGAAGAAGAAGAAGAAGAAGAGGTTTTACCTTGAAGGTATTATTCTGTCAAACTCCCACAAATTATATACATTTTCATATAGACCCCCCCAAAAAAACATCAACCAAACAAACGAAAAGAGAAAGAAAAACTATAATTATTAAATTTAAGTAAAAATCAATTAGCTTCAGTATATACATTTAGTCTATTGGTGAAATAATGAACAATTTCTACATTTTTGTTTGAATCTGAACACTACAATATTGTTTACATCAATTATTTTAGAGAATTCATTGAACTTTTTGCTTTTAAAAATAAAACAAGATCTCCTTAGTGCAGTTTTAGCAAATGGTTGATCAGTTTTGAGACAATTTCTCGTGAAATGGCCACGAGTTTCATTGTGAGCACTAATGCAGTTACATGAATACATCGGTGCTTTATGATTTTTTATATCAAGCATTGATGTAAGACAATTTCATATTTAAAGTATCTTTATGATAGCACTTACAGGAACATATTTTCGTCGATTGAAGGTAAAACAGTCACATCTATTGCATAGCTTTTAAATTTTATGGTTCGATTGCTTCAATAAATGTTGTAAAGTGATATCGCTATACTTAAATTGACACAGAATAAAGGTTTCAATTAACTTAAAATTAGATGATTCATTTCGGAAATTCTTGAATCTTAAAACGTGTTTAAACTTGCCATAATTTTCTTCATCAAAAGTGATGTCAATATTTTTTGCCTCATTCTCTCTCAACAATATTCTGATATCCAGATGAGATTCATTTTAAGACTCTGACGAGATCCTATACCGTTTAATTTATTCTCTCCTGTATTCAAATTAATTCTAGAATATTTTGAAATTCTGTTAAGACCACTATCCGTGAATAAATAATATAAACAAAGTCTGCGATGCTCTCTCAACAACTCACTGTTTACTTTCTTTACTTCCCCTTAAGGAGCCGTACTAAACACAATCCGTCTTCGTTCTGACATCGAGAGAAAAGTCTAAGTCCTTCTTTGTCTCTATTTACAGAATGTCTGGCAAATTCCAGGTGTCATATTACGCAATTTCTCTTCATTTCTGTCAAATCAGTGTCAGATAATTTGTGTCTGGTTGGGAACTGCCAAAATAACTGAAATGTTAACTTTTCCAAGTTCGAGTTGTCTGAGGAATCTTGTGTTTGCATTGTCCGTCTGCAAACGGTCAAGTGTCATAATATTGGCATCATAATTTTGTTCTGAGTAACTTTACTTTTCTCATCATCATCGTTATGATTTCTCAGTGAATTCCTTAGCCGTAAATATAGTTTATGATCACTTTCTTTCGATTGTTGTCGAAAGTCAAGTTTCCTTTGAAGTCATTTCATTAGGAAGCTTTTGCGCTAATATTCTACTAATGGGATGACATTTAGAAGGAAGTTTTATATAAGTCTTTCATATATTCTTCCATGACGATCGTGATTGCACTAACATTTGCCATGCCTTACCGACAAACCTTTCTGTCTCATTGTTTCATCTAGTGTCACGTTTTTTCTCATTGCGTTTAATATCCTAAGGGCTCTAATCGGTAATTATTTTTCTCCATCTGTTGTCAATACCCCAAGTGAAGTGTCCAGCCCATCAACATTTTTGCTGTTTAATTATTTGTATAATATCCCCCACTCTGGTCCTCTTTCTCAAACCCACAAAGAATTGCTGAGAAAGGCAAGAGCCATCCTAGGGATAACTCTCAGAGATAAAACACGTATGTTATTTTGTCTTTCACTTTATATATATATATATATATATATATATATATATATATATATATATATATATATATATATATATATATAAGCACTGGCCAGACCAAAACCTGAACCCAACATTCATACACAAGAACAAAAAACTATTAAAAAATCATCTTTAAAAAGTAAGATAATACTCCAGTTGAATATAAAGAGAAGAAGTAAACAGAAAAAGACAGGTGTCAATCGATCAGTCTGATAAGTAACAACAAAATTGTAGGTATCTGAGTTTCTCCCAGTAAAAGTCTTATTTTGATGATGATGTGAATAAACATTGACATGAACAAAATCATCTGCATATTGTGCTTTTGTGGGAGGGCGAGAATCATGATTAATATCACATTGAAGGATCACAAGACAGCACAGCATATTAGAGAAAAACACATCAGGAATATCACAGAATCTATTTGAAAATTTAAATGGCAATGGGCTGGCGTTGTTACAAAAATGTCTGGCAACAAATGGACATCATGACTCAAAACGTAGGTCCCAATAAATCAAATGAAATTACGTGATCATCTGGACAAGTTCAGAAAGTACTGGCTCCGTGAAACCCATGATAGAGAGATGTTACAAATCTTTAGGAAGGTCTATGTTCAGCAACGGAAAAAAGCCTGCTGCTGCTGCTGCTGAACCCCACCTCACCAACCCTGGGTGTCCTTAACTCGGTTCTCATAAATAGAAATGTCTTAAGCACACCAAGAATGCTTAAAAGTTATTATCTGCAGACAGATTTTTTTGCCGACAGGAATTTCTTTTTCTTTTCATCTTGGAGTACTTTGAGGTTATTTTTCAACAATGTCATCTGCTTTCAAACAAAATTTCATTTGATCTCTAAAATGCCCAAAGATAGAAAAATGTTTTTTTAATTAAATTTGCCGACTCACAAAAAGGAGAAGTGAAAAATTAAATGCCCAAACCGGGTATCAGATTTATTAAATTCTCTGAACATTTTTTGACTTGGGCTAATAATCTGGGAACCCTGAAACTGTTTTGCTCCTTGAAGGCAGCGATTGAAATAAGGAAATAAATTTTCCTTTTTCAAATAAACGAATAAAAAAAAAAAATGCCGAGAAGGAAAAAAAAAAAAGATACGGTATTCATCACCCAATCTAATTAGATTCAACTATTTTTATTAACATCCGTTTGCTCACTAGCAACTAATGATTTATTTGATATTATCTGATGTTTACCAAAAGAAGGAGCTATTTATTTTGACTGTTAATCGTAAAAATGGGGAAATTTCTCTATCTTCATCACCAATATATTTCTTTTTCTTGTTTTTTGTAGAGTCGAAACCAGGGCATGAGAGAAGAATTTTAGATGACGGAGCAAAGCTGGTTCCATCTCACATGGGGCGTATACCCTCATCTTTTAGCCATCCTATTTTCATCTGATTTAACCCTTTTAGAACGCTATACTATGTTTGCTAGATAGTTGCGTTCCTAGGGATTGTGTCATCCGGTGCGCTAATTCTGTTTCACTGCAAGTGTTGCTAACACAAAAAAAAAAATTCTATATCAACCTAAAATAGTGTAAAACAAAACAACCCCAAAACGTTAAAATGCACTAAAAACATTATTAGCCTTTTTGTGACCGTTTTTTACAGTTGGAAATGACTAGATTTGGTTGGGCTGGCTGGGAAATATCTGAAAATTGGCTTGATTTGCTGGAAAATTGTGGTTAAAATAGAATTTTCGTGCTGTCAGATCAAGAAACCCAGCCTATGTTTTATATATCCATTTAAAATCCGTTGATTGAATGAAATAACTCAAAACTCTGGAACAAATCATCAATGAGAATAAAACGTTCACCCTTATTAAACTTATTAGGTAATGTCGAAATTGACCAGACTTTCGCTTATCGTAATTTTTTATCGGATGAATTAAAAATAACATTATGTCAGAACTAGCCGAAAATACTTAATTTGGCAACATTGAGCTGTCTTCAATAAAATTGGTGAGTCCATCGAGTCCATGTAAGAAGAGAAAAGAGTTTGCTTGTCCACAGATTTCAGGAATGAAGTTTTTTTCAAATTTTTCTACATAAAAAATTTAAATCATCCAGATATTTTATTTGTTATGAAAAGTAAATTATCTTACATTCCTCCAGAGTTAACAACTCAAACTCCATCAAATCAACAAATATATCATATAAAAAAAAACTAGACAGTCATCATTGTGTTACCCTCAGACGGCACCCCTATACGCCACCGTCGATAGCCGGCAAAATATTTTATCGTTGGACATATCGTATCGAAAAAAAAGTTTTGATACTCTACACTACCCAAAAAACTATCGGGCCCTACGTTCTCTGGGCAAAGCAATGAACCAGCTGTACCTCTTCTCAGAGACCCCTGGTTAAGACACGAGTGGAAAAGAACTCTTTCAAAGGAGCAAATAAATGATAAATTTGAAAAAAAAAATATAAAGAGGATTCAATTGAGGTCTATTCAAGGGAAGTTGAAGTTGTATTATAGCCACAATTTGATAGGATACCCGTTTTTGTTCCTTGGAGAGGAGGTAAGCAAACTAGTCTGAGAATATGAGATTGTTGTAGAAATAGGGCGAAGAGATGTTGGAGATGATGGGTACAACTACTTCTGAATTTCAGTGTAAGTTATATCGTCTACCGTCTTTAAATGGGCCCGAAATTGGCCATATTAAGGAAAAAATATCCACGGTGCCTTACAGTGCCCCCAGGACACCTCTGCTGCCGGATTAACTTCGCTCATCCCCGATGTACCTCTCTGTGAACCCTAAACATAAATCGTAGATAGCGCCTCATCGTATACCTAGATACCCAAACCCATTTCCATCTCTGATGTAAAGAGATTCTTGGAGATAATAAAAGATTTTGGAGATTCATTCAAGTCAAATTCTGTTGGAACTTACTGGTATTGTCTTTTTCGTATCTTAATAATTGTTTGCAGAAGAAGAGTCAACACACTTATTGCTGTGTAGACTGGCAAATAGGAACACAAGTTGTAGTTAAGATCTTCCTGTTTGCTACTCGTCTGAGAAAAGGGTTCCAATGAATGTTCATATTTATTACCCATTCGACCCAATAAATCCCTGAAAATGGCAAATTCCCATATGTCTGTCTTATATCAGATGAGCCAGGCATTTGCGTGAGTTGTTTTTGAAATTTCACTGAACTCATGGCAATGTCTAGAATCCATCATAAGCTATGCCGTCCATGCAATTATGCTGTTATCTGAAATCTTATATCATCATGATTTGGTATATTTTAGAAATGTTATACATCTAGATAATTAACAATATGACCTTTTCTATCGATGTTCCTGACTGTAATAAAAAGAGGAGGACAGTGCAGCGAAATCACTGACATGTAATGGATTGCTACTGAGAAAACAAGGCTATTGGGTCTGTGTGTTCGCCAGAAGTAGACTGGTGACTGCTGCTGGTGATACTACTACTACTACTACTACTACTACTACTACTACTACTACTATTACTACTACTACTACTACTACTACTACTACTGTTGCTGCTGAAGTTACCTGATCTTGGCTTATTCTATTAAGATCATTAAATCGCGAAGAATATAAAGTTTTGTAGAACATTGACAATGGATTAATTTTGTTTGAAGTATGCTTTTTATTTCGTTTGCAACAAATACATTTCTTCTGAGATATATATTTGTGTTCTAATCTTTGGCGCTTAATGGCCAGATGTCAGAATTAGTGGTTGTAAAATATGTCAAAATTTGATGAGTGGAGTGGGGAGCGTTGGAATAAGCTGGGAATGTAGGTGAAAAACTAGTACCACTGACACAATTCAATTTGCATGTAACCAAAAATAAAGAAGCTTTTTAAAAAGATTTATAGTTTGGATGGGGTAGGCACATGGGAAGTAAAAACGTACAGTATTGACAAAGGAAAAAAAATTCTTTGGTTTTAGCAAAAAAAAAAAAAAAAAGATGAACTGAACATTTCAGAATCGCAGATATTGGTGGATACAGTTGAACTTGGTCACTAAGTTCTCCCCCTTGCATCGTTTAATCGTTGTTTTTTGATTCGAAAATCTTAATACACCTGTTGTCTCTCCACTCAACTATCACAAAGGAAAAAGTAAAGATTGACTGTCGAAAATGTGGGGGCTGAGGTTGGGGCTAATGAATGTTTTTTCTCTCCCAAATTAATAAGTGAGGTTCGGGACAACGATTAAGCGCCTAACAGTATCAAGTTTCAGCGATGTTGTTGTCTTACTCCAAACTAGTGTCAGTTTAGTGTGAAAAATGTGTACATTACTATGGTACAAGGGTTAGAAAGTTGACCAAACAAACCATTACAACTATGAGGAGTTGAATCCTTACTGGATGTCCGATGCTTAGTTTAATTAGTGCAACACAAGGCTGAAAAAGAGAATGGCTATGAGTAGTGGCCTGTCAGCCTAGAAAATCAGTATTTGAAATCTTATTTGCCATGGCTCAAATAATAACCAATAATGCCAGTATCAAATATGTTGGTACTTAAGTTTTTCTGAGAACATATTTGCGAATCATCATCATCATCATCATCATCATCATCACCATCATCAGTCTTTTAACATGTGCTATTGGACATTGACCTTCCCCAGGATTCGCCACTATTCTCTATCATGGGCGTCGCAGAGCCAGTATTTTCTGAATTTGTCTATTCATCTCTCCATCTTTCATTCTATCGGCCTCGGTTTCGCATGTGAACTCTGAGGATCCATGCTGTGAGTCATGATGTCCATCAGTTGTCTGTCAGTCTTGCAACATGGCCTGCCCATTGCCATTTTAAGTTTTTTAATAGTTTCCATGATGTCTCGGACTCCAGTTTTCTTCTTGATATACTGTGATGTCTTGTGGTCTCACCATGTAAGGTTGAGAATAATTCTTTCATGGACACGTTGCATGCTTATATTATGAAGTAATTTTGTGTCTTTCCAATTATTTCTGTTCGTAAATAGCCGTGTCCACTGAAATCAGCGGTGAATACGCAAAATATATAAGATTTCGAGGCTTTTAAACCTAGGGCTTAACATTAACCACTGGCAGAAGTGTAAAATATCCTCCTACCACAACCATGGGACACAGTTATGATACACCCAATGCAGTAATGTACTAAGCTCTGCAAGATTATCTGAACTGGGTTTTGTGGTTCTCAACTCACTAAGCCGCGAAGATACAAATCTCTGGGTATATCATCATTAATGTGTATTAATGGCCCTTTTCAATTATAAAGTAGAATTAAAGGCTTCAGAAATCAGTTCTAATTTAGTTCACATACATCTGCAAAGCCCTTTGCAATTATCTGAAGAAGAATAGTCAGGCCAATATCAGGATTTTTTTTTTCACCAGGGTTTAAATATCGATCTCTGGTGCCATGGGTAAATGTGCAATTACCTTAACCCCAGGGTACACCCAGTTGCAATACAGTGAATGCAGTAATAAAGTGAATGCTGCAAAATTATCTGAATGGGTTTCATGGTTCTCAACTTATTAAGTTGCACAGAAATAAACTTCGGAGCCTATAATCACAGATGAGTATCGGTATCCCTTCTCGATACTTATTCAGTTACATACATCTGCAAAGCTCGTTGCAATCAACTGATGGAGAAGAATTAGCCAGATATTATGAACTCCAATGCTTGGATACGTGCCATAGTTTTATTGATTCAATCTCAGGTAATTTTCCGGATTTCACATTAGAAGTCAATTTATAAAGAGAGCATTAAAAGATCTTTATTCTTGAATAAGATTGCAGTTAATGCTGCCACTTTTCACGTTAAATTCAATGAATTTCTTGTTTTGGCAATGCGAAAAGGCGAAAAAATTAGTGCAGGCGCTTTCCAACTTTTGGTTATATTTTAGTGGGTTTTTTTCTATTTTAAGTATATTTCGATGAGTTATTATCATCTTTAGCATCGTGGCTACAATTAAATAACAGGAAAAAGCTGGAGATATTGTAAGAGTAAGTCATTCGATCGATTGTTTGAATTATTTTAGGATATCATTCAAATTTGGACAGTATTGGTTTGAAACATTTGAAACTGAAGCATTTTGGATGAAATTAAAGAGAAGTTAATTATTTATGCAATTTTGTTTTTGTATGACCAAGAAACAATATCTCTCACCTCTTGCAGTGCACAAGTATTTCAACTTAACAGTGGCAGTGACATTGCAGTCCTATCTCGTACCAAGATACTTTTTAAATTTTCAATGTAAGATTATACAAACACACGTGAGTGGATCAAATTGCTGTGGATATCGAAAACAACCTTCAAAAAATGTTGATTGATGGCAAATTTGATCGAGGAAGGTCAAAGGTTTATCAGTGACCTAAATCTGTCAAATTTTCATATCCTCAGTTTATAGGTTATTTTTACAATGCATTGATTTTACGCTAGCTGACCCAGGTTCAGAAAAAAAACCATTGCCCCTAAAGTGACGAGATTTGACATTGACAACATTTTAAGTTGCTTAGAAAAGTAGAAGTTATTGATATGCAACAGATTCATTTTCAGAAGGAAGTTGGATTAAATGGTCAGGTTACTGAAAGCATTTGGTATGCTAATTAGTTCTTCAATCTATTGAGTTCTTCTTTCTATCTAAACATACACACACATACAGTGACACATTTGTATACGGTGGCCCAGCAAAAAGTTCCTAACCTGACATGTTATAATCATCGCGTATGTCGTTGTATGAGTCGACCTTGAAATAGATGGGTTAATTCAAGTCAAGTCAAATATTCGCTGGATGTCGAGTCATAAGGTAGCTTTGGGTCCATTAGAGTGTGAATTCACTGGGTCTTGTGTCTAAGCAGATTAATATGATCCAAGATGGAAAATACTTGATGCTTGAGAAAAAAAACAAAAAAACAACAACAACAAAAAAACATTCATACGCCTGCATATATGGTAACTGAATTTCGATCTGAAATTTTCACTGTGCAATGTGCAATTTATTTGATGCATTGATAAGAAAGGTGATTTAAGTAGAAGAATTCTTCCGGAAAGTATATGCTTTTTAATCATTACGGTACGGACTTATGAATATGTCTACATAGTATTCGATAGGAATCACAGGAGAACAAAGGACAAAAAGTCTCTTTAGTTCATGCCAATTCATATAATGCTTAAAGCATTTTTGGCCGGTTCCCAGCGTTCCAGAAATTACTGGCATAATTGTCACCTCAGAGTGGACAATTTTAGTTCAGCTTCCTGGTAATTTCAGACATCTATACACATCTTGAATTTCACCCAATTTTGGCTACATCCTCTGTCATTTACATTTTCTGGTTACTTGGTTAGAGCAATTTATTATTTGCACAGTTTATAATAGAATACCATTCCTGTCCGTTAATGTCTGTTCTATTCTTTTTGCGAGCTAATTTGCTACATCGATTTATTGCACTTTTTATACTGTTAATTCACTGTTGTCACCTAAGTGACATTTATATAGCTTTTCCGACTATATATTCACTTCTGTCCGGTTATATGTTTGTAGTTCTCATTGAATTTCAATGGAATTTTCTAAAGGAATGGGCCATGGGCGAAGAGTCAATGGATTACATTTTAAGGATGACGCCACTCTTTTTTCTGATTAAGAGATATTCTATCATATATTAAGACACGAAATTCAAAGACGTGAAACTCATAGTTTCTTCCCTTGAGCTATATACGAACATTTTCATTTAGCTTTCAGTTAGAGTATGACGCTGGCTACGGAATGCAGTTGCTAAGCGCCTTTTAGTTATTATGCTGTTTTATTAATTTTGGTGTAGATATATTCAATCTAATACACTTGTTGTAATTGATTATTTATTGTAATTTAATTTCACTTTTCTGAGAAGGACTTTCGTTGAGAGAAATCGTTTCTTTCTTGAGGCGTCCTTCGCGCAACCATGTCATCTAATCATCAGTTTCCTTTTTTTATCTCTTGCACTTTCTACGGAATTTATTTCTTCCGATTTTTTTACAGTTTTCTGATCTGACATTTGTTCACTTATCAGCTCAACATACGACAATGATTTGGTCTCCATTTTTTGAACGATCAATCGAGGCTGAATTTTTTGTTTGTTGCAATCACGGGTTTTTATGTCCCGGGATGCTAGCTCAATTATAGACTGCCTTTAAAAACTAAAGAATTTCGACTGCCCTGCAATTTATCCATAGCTGGGGGAGGAGAAGATAATTTATGCCTCCCTAAATGGTAACAGTGCAAGGTGACCGTAAACTGTTCCAGTTGGACTTAGAATTCGGTTCACCAATTTCATTTTGTATGCTGCTAACTATTTGGCGACCCGCAGTTCCTGCAGCATCTTCTTGTTGTCATAAAAGGCTCTCATTATTCTGCTGTGAACCACCCGCGAGTCCTTTAATAACTGAGTCGATACAATCCTCATTACAAATACGCTTTCTTTCTCTTTTCCTGTCCGTATTAGATCTGTCAACATTATCTCTTGGGTGTAAGACTTTATGCATGGTCATCCATTTCCTGTCACTGACAGAATAGGGCTATTATATGTATAATTAATGACCAACCTTCAGACCACAGTTATCCGTCGGCCAACTGGGAATCGGTGAATACAGTAGTTCTCAATATCGTTTGAATCACGGCACCCTCGGTGAGTAAGTTTTTTTTTTTTTTACTTCACTCCGAAGTCAGAAAATACTGAACTATTGTTCTTACCTTCACAATTTTAGAAACAATCCAGAACTTGCCCGTCGAAATAAGGTCGAAAATGGTAAAAAAAAATTTTTTTTAATTTTTGTTGTTTAGTAGAGTACCGATGCCGATTTCAAGTCTGTTAACCCTCCGCTACCTTTGGTCCATACCGTTATTCAATGTAAACCATTGAATGGACGAAATGATTTGCGTTGAGCCAAGTCTTTTTGAAAGTCATGCATAATCCTTGTTATTCGTGTTGACATTTGCACCAATTGAACCCGCTCTTGAACGTCTTCTTTTTTATTCTCTTCTGGCTTTTATTATTTTCGCTATTTACTAAGCTCTGTTCAGCCAGGTAGTTCATCAGTACTAGTGTATTTCATGCATTGAGAAATCGGATTCACAACAAAATAATGGTTTTTGAAACTAGCTCGCTAACTATCAATTATTTTTTTTAACGTAGTTTAGTTTTGGTACAAGGTCACAAGTATTGAGTAATCAGTAAGGATCGAACACAGAAGTAAAACCAATTTTGTATCCATCGCTCCACAGCGTCAACTGATGCAGATCTTTTTATTATATTCTCATTTTTATTTTGGTCTAAGTACATTCGGTTTAGATTAATAATTCCCCGAATCCCAGATCTCATTTATCTCAATTCCTTTCACATTTCTAACTGAACAACCGAAGATGGCGAAAGGTTTTCTCTTTTTTCATATTTGCTTGTTTATGTTTGTGTTTTCGAGCATGACTGGCCATACTGTTTTGTCTACAGACTTGAAAATTGGCATCAGTACTCCATTAGAACTCTTTCTAACACTACACTTTTTTTACCTTTTGGGCCTTTATTTTAACTGGATTATTTATGAATTTTAGATTCTTCAGAATATAGATGTTCGAATGTATTTTTACTCTATTTTAGAGATTCCCATTGGAAAACACCAATAAATAGAATTTAATCAGATCGTATTTATTGTTCGATGAAATTTTTTCACGTGATTCCAAATTTTGATGCTACGATTATTCAAATATTGACGATGATGGTGAATCATACTTTCGATTATACGTTTCTCTGACTGAAAGTCCTCCCCTGACTGAAATTCCTTCCATTCGGAAACCTTCCCCAGGGAGCCAAATGCTCCTTTTTGAGGAACCACTGGTTCAGATTGACTGTATATTCCGATGTATAAGTCGACATTTTAAGCATAAAATATTTTCTCTAATGGATCATATTACACCGTTTAGACACAAGACCCAATACTTGAAGAGTCGGCTTATCCAGCAAATATTGGATTGAACCTGAAATATTACTTTGGTTTCGGTGTCGATTGATACTCTGGTATATACGCATAGGCGGTGTGTTGGGGCCAGCAGACCCTGCAACTATGGGACAGGGAGCGCCGGAGCTCTGGGGGCGCAATATATCTGAATATCTCTAAAGAATTAAAAAAAAAATCTAAACAAATATTCAAAAAATACTCAAAAAATAAAAAAGATAATCAAATAAAATTGGCTAGAGGGTGCTCTTGGACCTACTACTATCACTGATAGATGGTTAACCTTGGAACAGATATGAAGGATATCAATAAAAGATCTCCGAGTCTCTACGTTGTCCTTATAAAGTCCAGGACAATAAAGAGATATTCATATATCTGTCCTTTTAAACTCGTTTTTATATATCAAAGAAAAACTTGCGTCCAATTTATTTTGAATGCGATAACACTGAGAAAAGATAACAAATAATTTTGTGTTTGTTTTTCCGAGTGTGTAATTAAAGTTGTAAAAATCAAACAAGGCCAGTTCTTGATGGTTGGGGTGGGGTATCAGGATAGGCTTTATGTCTTGCTTTATACTTTGCTTCCGACTTTGTTGATGAGGATATTAATTGCTGTGAACGACTGGACTTGTTACTCAGTGCACTGAAAGTTGATTAACGAACCTGGTGTCACTGGGAGTGGACCAGAGAGAACGGAAGAGTAAGTTAATTTGCCAGTGAATAATTGCATGTCGCAGTTGTAAACGAGGGAGAAAACAGAAGCGGCTTGTTATACGATTTCTTCAAAGAAATATCAGCTATATACACTGATGAGCCAAAACATTATGACCTACGACACGTGGATAAGAATGACAGCTGCTGTTTTGTAACAATTGTGCTTGTCAGGGTCAAAGGTAATCTGGCAAGTAACTGGCCTTGAGTATTTTATCCAAAGAGAAAGATTTGTGATTTTGATAAGAAGCCATATTGTTATGGTGTTATGGTGGGTACACATCGGAAGTGGTCAGGGAAGGGGAAATCACCGACTGCAGACAATAGATAGTATAAGACAACAGAAAGGTTACAACAGCACGAATCTTTCAGTTCAATTAAGGTGAAGGAAAAATGCAACAAAGCACAGAATACACAGATTCTTGATGTGCATACGGTTACCGAACTGCAGGCCAGTCCCATCCTAATCAATGCTCATTGCCGAGAGCAACTTCAATGGGCACGTGTCCATGTAATAATATAATTTGTTTTATTGTTAATAGACATAACATAAAATTATACCATGAATTATGTTATAGAGCTGATAATATATTCTGAGTGTATCATTAATTCATATAACATCTGAGAGACACCATTTATGATTTTGGCTTTATTTCAGTCACAGGATTGTCTATATCAAGAAGATAGAGTTCAGGCATGTTAATTTACAGCTATGACTTGGCCATTCCTTTAACTCTCCTATTAATAAGGCGGAGAGCAAAAGTTCAATTCTTTTGCAAGTTTGATTACATGAAGAAGGGATGTAAACAAGTTCATATGACTTGACGCACAGTTAATTTCATGAGCACAATTAAGCGCAGTTGTGATATACTTTGTAGGTGCGGAATGGCGTAATATTTAATGACACAAAATGGGATTAGCGAGCAAAGTTCAAATTCCAGCCATTCCCTAAGCACTGGAGCCCCTGGGAAAAGTATGAATCAACAAACCTGCTCTCTCTTTCCCATCACTTTATATCTTGACAAATGTTTCGTCATTGATATCACATAGTGATTAATGAAGGAGAGAAAAGTTGTTACATACATTGTCAACATTGAGAGAGACGAGCATTACAATGAGTACGCTACATACTGCATGTTTACAAAGCTTAAATTAGTTCGTTACAATGTAACCAACACTGAGCAATGCCTGAGTATTGAACTCACTATACTAGAAAAATGGTCAATCACAGATGATTTGAGCTACGGGGATAACCTCTTCCCTAGCAAGGAATTTAAGGCCCAATCTCTTGTGCCATTTAATATGGCACAGGATTTCAAATAACTGAAACATATTTGGAGGAGAAAAAAACAAATATAGAAAGTAGGAAATAGATCAATTCATCATTCATGGTCAAGGTTTGGTATTGTTGACAGAATCGTCAGATCTGTCTAGCATGAGGATCACTGGGCCAATACTTTCTAGGCTATCATGACATCTTATTGCTTGCTAACCACATATGATCTCTACGGTTTAGCATTCGTGAGTCGTGATGTTTTCTGTGGATTTCTGATATTCTTGCAACATGGCCAGCCCATTACCATTTGACTTTCCTTATGTTTTCCATATCTCTGTCCTCTTTTTTCCCTTATATACTCTGCTGTCTTGCGATCTCTTTATTTGTAACAGCAAATTTTTATCAAGTTGAACATGAGTCTATCTGGTTACCGTCTCAGACAGTTGTTCAACGGGTGGAAACTTGCTTTGTCCTAAAGAGGGGTTGAATATTTCTCGCCCACTACGGTTCAGCACGTCTCTGGATTCTTGACAATAACATTAGAGCTGATACACAACAACCTTTTAGTGGAGCACACCTCCGTTTTTCAGGAGTGACGTTGTCTTTTAGGGTTTGCCCCCAAAATGTCGTATTCAGTCGCTTTCCCTTATTTAGTCATGTCTCCGGAACAAATTACATTTTTTTGTGATAGTATTGGAGATGGCAACTGAAAAGGATTGCGCAGATAATCTGGAAGCAAAGTGGTTTGTTTGCGTGGTGCTTCCAGGTCAAACCTTCTTAGCCAAATCTGGTTTAAGTGTCTTTCATAAAGATCATTCTCTACTTGTACAACCTACATTACTCTCTCGTGCTCTTTGTGTATCTTTTCCGGTCACCCATTTCGAACCCCCTGCTTTATGAATTTTAAATAACATGTGGTCACCTTTTTGAAAAGATCTTATCGATATCATATTTCCGACGTTTGGTTCACACTTCACCTGGTACAGTTCTTTCAAAAATTGTTCTGATTCTTTGGTCGAAGATTTATTCTGCAGGTGATGTTGTATGTTGGGGTTAAAGGTTGTTTTATATGAACCTAAAAACTGCTGAAGTGTGTCTTCATCAGTTTCCCCTTCTCGTATTTCTTCCAATGCTCTTTTAAAAATATCTACAAATCTCTCAACCTTTTTGTGGCTGTTTGATCGAGGGTGACAGAACAGACCGTTGGTGTTTGGAATAACACATCTGGCAAATGATTCCCGTGGGGAAGCTATTATTGTTGCTTCCTTACATCTACGAATTTCAGACCATTTTGTAAAGAAATCTATTACTATCAAATAGTAGAATCCGTTTATTGACCCTGCTGAGTTCAGATGTAATTCAAAACGATATGTTATTCGTTTAAAACCATGGTTGAATTCATGTAAGTGGTTATTTGGCCGCCAATGCAGTTTTTGGCAACTTTCTTTTCATTAAATCTGCAATGTCACGGCCCATTCCTGGCCAACACAGATATCTTCTTAATAGAAAGAGATTTCATACACCAGGGTGACCAGAATAATTTTGGTTTAGTATATTACTTGATAGTGTTTTTTGAACTTCAACAGGCCCTGCATTCATAAGATAATTATCACAGATTGAAAGAGAGTCTTGTTACAAAAATTGGTGAAATATATCATCATTCTTTTCTTTCCGTCAAAATTTCAAACATCTTATTACTTTCTGTATATTTTTATCCTTTTGAGAGACCAATCTTATTCTGTCAAATGTAATGAGAAATTCTCTTATTGCATTACGAGGAATATTTTTCATTTCTGTCTCTGACTTTATTTTTGACTAATATGGATAAATACTGCTAATAGGTGAGGAGTTTACCGTCGTACAAATCGAGTTAATTGACTCTCCCCGTCAGGCAAAATTCTCTAACTAGACAACACCTAACAAGTTCAACATATTTCCTTCGATAATGTACGTGATTGTTGTGGTTACCCCTTGAAAGGTCACACGATACTCAATATGTTCCATAATTTTTAGTCTGTTTCCTGGAGGACCTTTGCTTTTAGTGAACTTTTTCAAATTATTGGAGCTAAGTTAAAATAAGCACTTATCTGAAATGGTCTGGGTACCTCGTTTCTAGTTGAAGGGAGTTTCTTTTAACATTGATAGTTTCAAAATAATTAGATTATTTTGTTTTTGTCAAATATCATAGGCTGTTCCATTTAACTTGTCCTTTTTTTTCTTATAGCTGAAGGATTCCCTTATATCGTTTGTTGTGGTCTCTTTGCCTGACTTTATCTTTGGCCAGACTTAGTCGTGATTTATGCCCACCTCTGGCGGGAAAGGGGGGATCACAAGTTACTACTGAATAAGATTTAAAAGTCACTTTTTGCACTCAATATATATGGAATTAGTGACAAATTACAATAAAAAGGCTCTTGTAATCTTTCTCCTTGTAAGCGTGGGTGTGTTTGAGTGGGAGAGAGGGGGTACATTCTCCACAGTAGAATTTGAAATAAAGTAAACACTCAACAAGTGAAAACCTTTGGCATCAGAATACTCTTAACAGACATGCACCGAACTGATCGTGAAAATAAAATAAAGAACATCTACACATGGGACGTAATAGGCATTAGCAAAATGAGAAAACCTGGAGAAAAACGAATCGAACTAAAGTGCAAACATCTTCTCTACAACCATGAAAAAGTGAAAGTGAAACAAAGCGGAGCAGGCTTTCTCATCAATAAGGAAATCAGAGACAGCGTGGTTGGCTTCAAAGCTGTCTCTTACGACATAGCCATTGCCATCATGCAACTTCCGAAGAGGTACAAACTGAATATACACCACGTCTACGCTCCAACTTTGCATTCAATCAAAGAGGAAAAACACAACTCCTACGATGACTTCAAACCATATTACAAGATACCAAAACATACTTCAACGCCATGGGAGAGTTCAATGCACAAGTAGGACAAGGGAATAAACGCTGCGTCAGCAAGTTTGGATATAAAGTACGGAACAAGAGAAGAAAAGATCTTGTAAACTTTACAATTGCAAACAGATTCAAAATCATGAACACCCCCAAGAGGAAACCCAATAGAAAATGGACGTGGAAGAGCCCGAAGCAAATAGACTACATCCTCGCAGACAAAAGCGACGCCGTCAAAGTCATTCAAGTCATTCAACGTACGAAAGAAGCTCATTCCTAAGCCAAATCAACGCAGGAAGCGACTACGGAATGGTACGATGTAAAATGCAAACTGACACCAACAAAGAATGCAGAAAAATGTTCCACACCAAAGTGAAGCCATTAAACGCACGAAATGAGCCCATTCGACCCTTCAAACTGAAAAACAGATACAAAATTCTCACCGAACCAGAAGAGAACGACACTCATACCAACGAATTCAAAAAACAAAGTTACAACCTCTCTAATTGACGTCGCCACTATATTTAAACCAAAGAGCACACAAGCCATTTGTAAAATCTCAAATGAAACTAGGAATATCATAGAAAAACACAGAAATCTCAAGCCACCGACGATAAGAAGACAGGATTAACTGAACTAAATAAAATGAAGAAACGAACAGAAAACAAGAGAAAACACGCGACGGCAATCATCGAAATAATTCTCGAAGAAGGTCGGGGCTCAAAAGCTGTCAACAAAACTCTCAGTACAGGTTGGGAACAAACAGCAAGTATATTTGAGAAAAATGGAGACTAAAAAAAAAGACTCAGAGACCAGATTGTCAAACGCGCCCAAGAATTCTACCGAAAACTCCACTCCCCGAACAAGGACTACAAAACAACGATGAGGATATGCAAAACACGACCAATTAGTTTTTTAGGATTTCCCATGGCGAATGAAACAATACATCAAACCCGTAATTGAAAGAGATCGCAAATCCCGGGGAAGGTCCATGTACAATTGCAGATAGATGACTGATGATGATTCTAATTTTGGAATAGCAAATACGAAATTTTATTTGCTTTCTGAAGTAGAAGTTGAAATTGATACAGTGGGTTTTGTTCACATACATTTCAGTTTTCACAGGAGCACTTTTCTTCCTAAGTACCCTGTATGCAATTATCTAAACGCTAAAAGCAAATCTGAGCAACTATCAAAATAAACGCAGAAAATGTGGAAAATGAATGATAATTCCAACTTTTTTTAGTTTTTGTTTTGTAAATAAAAAGATCTTATGATACGATAGGAACAGACATTTCATGCATACGTAATTTGAAATTCTAAACGTTACTTTATGTTGAGATCTTCATGCGTTTTTGTACTTCCAAAATCACGGAATTCTTTGAAAGTTATCGTTTGAAGGCATCTAATACGAAGTATCTAAAGCGTACAACCAATTGTTTTAAGTAAAACGTAAATGTCGGGTAGAAAAGTCGTGACAACAAATCTTTTATATATATATATATATATATATATGTATATATATATATGTATGTATGTATAGATAGATAAATAGATAGATAGAGAGTTTACAAAGCATCACAGCTTAAACAGTATATATCAAAACACTTTTTCAATAGATATTTTTGTGTCACTTCAGTGAGTCACTTCCCAAGATCTGTCGAAGCAATCTAGGTAATTTTCTTCACGGCATGGCACCTTAGCAATGTTGATCAAACACCCCCTCCCTTTTTTATAATATAGTTAATGTCATACATGTAATTTGTCATTTTATACGAGGTTTTATGAGTATTGAATATTGATATTATTTTATATTACATATCTATTTTTTGAAACTTACGCACGTTACCCTGAAAACGTTTTTAGCGATGAGGGATCAGTAAGTATAACAACAGACATGACTCGCTCTTCGTGTCATTTCTATTGAATATTCAATATTAAATCCGTTGTGTCAGTTTTAATCTCAAACTGCACGCAAACCAACTCATGATATCATCTTTAAGAATACTAACTACACAAAAAAAACTTATCCGAGTCGATTCTCTACCAACATATTAAACCGATGAATTTGACAATTATTTTCCATCAACTTTATTGTCAATTTTTCCAGGTCGTATATCATCATCATCATCATCATCATCATCATCATCATCATCATCATTCTTTCAACATCCGTCGTTGGACATAGACATTCCTCAGGATTCGCTACATCTCTCTATCATGGGCGTCGTGGAGCCAGTACTTTCATCAAGCTTCCAATAAATGTTTTTTCAACACTTTTACTTATCAAATAAAGTATTCTTATATACATGGTGATTTTTTTCTGGTCATGAAGCCATCACTCTACCAGATGTAGACCCTGCACCTGTGAGAGTATTGCAACATATACACATTCATAGCAAATCGTTTACCAGGTTACATAAAGACTCCATCTCCAAAATATCAGAACAACCTCAGATTTGCAGACGATATCGCCCTTTTCGCATAGAACCTACACGAGCTCCAATTAATGCTAGATGAACTAAATGAAGACAGAAAGACGGCTTACACATGAACTTCAGCAAAACAAAGATTATGTGCAACAATTACGTCGGAAATGAAAACCCAACGATCAAAATCAAAGATGCAGAACTTACGAAAGTTGGCCACTACATCTACCAATGAGAACGAATCTCGATGAAATCCTCAAAAGAAGAAATCAAACGAAGAATCACTCTAGTATTTCAAGCCTTCGACAGAGGAATCTCAACCTTAAAAAACAAGGAAATACTATTAATCCTAAGAAGGAGGGTATACAACCAATGCATCCTTCTGATAGTCACTTATGGAGCTGAAATACGGAACCTAACTAAGAGAAAGACCCACAAACTGAGAAGCATGCAACGCGCTTATGAGAGAATCATGTTCAACTTCACACACAGAGATCACAAGACAACAAAGTATATCAGGGAGAAAACAGGATTGTGAGACATCATAGAATCCACTGAAAAACTCAAATGGCAATGGGCTAGTCATGTTGCAATAATAGCCGAGATAACATGCGCAACCGAGCCCGGCAGAATATTAGATGGAGAGCAGAACTGGATGGAGGGTTGAGGAAGTATTAGCTCTGCAACATTTACGATAGAGAGGTGTGGCAAATCCCTGGGGAAGGTCTATGTCAAACGAGAGACGTTGAAAGATGATGATGATGATGATGATGATGGTGTGTGTGTGTATGTGTGTGTGTGTGTGTGTGTATATATATGTATATATATATGTATATATATATATATATATATATATATATATATATATATATATATATATGTATATACATTAATTCAATTGTAAGTGATCAATCATATAACACCCCCACTTTTCAAATGCAGAGACTCTAAGAATGAAATAGAACCGCTTTAAGTGATCAACAATATCTGAATATATAAAATATACATGCATTCCATGAAAATTTCATCATTGGTGCTAGAAATTGAATACATGCAAATCTCTTGACACCACCAATTTGAACTCAGTGGAGCTTTCATTTAGTTGTATTTTGAATAAAACCTGTTGGAAGAATATCATATGTTTAATTTTAAAATTGGAAAAGATTACTTTCATACCAATTTATCCAAATGTTCATTGGTCTTCCGTATAAAAAATATAAAAGGTCTATAGATGTGATTTAAATCAATAGATCTGGGTGTATTAATGTTGAGGGTCCTGTTTATCATTAAATCGAAAAAAAAACAAAACAAAAACGAATCTCCACCTTGAGGCCAAGGTTTTATGCTGATGTATGAATCATGGAGAGTTCAGTTTATTACTACATAACAGAGAACCACTCTATTAAATTTCTGTTTAATGAACAAAAACTTTGAAAAGAGTCGAGAATCTGCTCTAAGAACCAAAACATTTTATCTTTTCTCAACACATTGAATCGGAGTATAGGTTTGTGTTATGTATTCAAACCATGCTAGTAGTAGTCTGAACATGATTTTAGCATTACAAAGCCACTAACAGTGCAGTTTAAAGGCAGCCGAATGTAAAAGAAGAAGAAAAAACAATGATAATTCTGACTTGCTTAGTTATAGTTATACGAACGAGAAACTCACGATACGATAATTATAGCCGTTTTCAGCTCCAGTACTTTAAAATTCGAAACGTCATTTTTTGTTAAGCTCTTAAAATATGTTTTTTGATTAAAAGAATCATGGACTTTGTCTCGAATAAGCAGTTCATAGCTATTTAGAGTGCAACGTTAAAATTCTATAAGCATTGTTTCTAGAAATGAAATGCAATCATAAAATTTCTTATTACCAGTCGATACCGGGTCTAAATTAACAGTTTTGTTAATTTTTACTAATACAAATTTTCTACACGTAAATTCTTTGGATTTTTGGGAGGGTGGGGGTAAATTTAGCTCTAAAGGGAGTTCGTGACATATTCTACCATTCCCGATTTTTAAATTGACTGTAATTTTTAAAGTGATGCCCACCATAACTCCAGCACGGGTTACATCTGGTATTTTCTTTGTAGTAAAACTTGTTTTTCTGTATCGCATGAACGCTCAACTGAGTGTCAATTCATTCTGTTTACACTGCATCAGGTTTCAAATTATCGTTATGAACCACATCTGGTGTAAAATAAAGGCTGGTAGTTTGCGTCATCTGTTGGAACAGTATTTCTAATAGTTGCGTCTATTATTGCAGGACTGCTTTCAGTTTTTGCATTACGAATGCAGGTGCAGGTGTTTCGTTTTTCTTAATTCAAAGACAACTCCAGCAAATAATTTTCTGTGTTAGTCAAAATACTTGCTTGAAAGGAAATATTCTGATAAAGATGTCTGGCATTGGTCTCCGTGGAGGGTTCCCCAGATGAGTTTCAATATCATCCTCGTTTCCACAGTAAATAATCGGTTTAAGGGACAAACCATTGATAAATGATATAGTAGTAATTATTTCACAGTGAAAGAGTACAATCTTAAAGAGCTACAACATATATACAATCACAGCAACCCCTTTCTCGGGCTACATGGGGACTCTGAACCTTTCCAGCTCCGAAAAGGAGTAAGACAAGGTGATATCAGCTCACCCAAACTCTTCTCGGCCTGCCTCGAGATGATCTTCAGAAGACTAGACTGGGAGAATAGAGGAATCAAAATAGACGGCAAATATCTAAGCAACCTAAGATTTGTAAACGACATCGTCCTTTTCGCAGAGAACTTACACGACCTCCAACTTAATGTTAGATTAACTAAACGAAAAGACCCAAAAAGTTGGCCTACACATGAACTTCAGTAAAATGAAAGTCATGTGCAACAATCACATCAAGAATAAGGACATAACTGTCAAAATCGAAGATGCTAAACTGGTGGAGTAGACCACTACATCTACCTGGGACATTAAATCGCCATGAAACCCACAAAAAAAAAGAAGAAATCAAGCGAAGAATCACTCTAGGATGGCAAGCCTTCGGCAGAGCAAGCTCAACCTTCAAAAACAAGAAAATCACATTAATCCTTAGAAGAAGGGTATGCAACCAATGCATCCTCCCGACAGTCAATCATGGAGCTGAAACATGGAACCTAACCGAGAGACAGACCTGCAAACTGAGAAACATGCAACGTGCTTATGAGAGAATCATGCTGAACTTCACATAGAGAAATCACAAGGAAGAAAACAGGACAGGTGTCTGAGACATCACAGGATCTATTTGAAAACTTAAATGACAATGGACAGGTCACGTTGCCAGAATTGCAGACGATTGATGGACATCACGACTCACAACATGGATCCCCAGAGATCACATGCGAAACCGGGGCCGACAGAATACAAGATGGATAGATGAACTAGAGAAATCTAGAAAATATTAGCTCTGCGACGCCCATGATAGAGAAAAGAGGTGGATCTTGGGGAAGTTTTAAGACTGATGATGATGATAATTTGGACAGGTTTTTATTCCGACTTCAAAAATGCGACATTAACTTCTGAGCAACAACAGCAACAACAACAACAACAACAACAACAACTCACTCACATGTGTCGTAGTCTGGACTTTTGAGCAATTTGGGTATTTCTTGATATATATATATATATATATATATATATATACATATATACATATATATAAACTCAAACGGCTCACAAGCCAAGACTTAAGCACATCTATAAGCCTAAATATTACGATATATATTGAAAACAAAATATTTTTACATATCAACCAATAAGAAATACCACCCAAGACTGGAAAATCATTATCACACTTGAAAGAAAAAAGCTAAACATGAAAATGAATCACAACATTATAATGTAAGAACCCATAATCCTTACTAAACATAAAACTATTCACTATACTATCTCAAATGGTTCTTTAAAACGAAGATTCTTAATCATCACCTTTCCCCAGTTTTAATACCCTTATTCTATTGCACCTTTTATCTCCCCAATCAGAATATTCCCATGGAAACCAGTCTTTTGGAAACCTGACCCCTGGATGACACCTTCCCAGACAAGCCAGTAACCAATTCCAAAGACAGTCATTGCTATCACCAATCTAGTTCGTTGACCCACAGCAGCAGAGTTTACTTGAAATGAATAACCATTTACTGCACTATCAACGCTGAAGTTAAAAAAACTTTTCTGCTTAAAATGAGGCTTTTGGAAAAGAAAAAATGTAAGTTAGGAATAACTCTATGAAAATAAACAACTCCATATACACAACACGCCTCAGCTATGTCTCAATTGTTTACAATACAATTCTCTCTCTTTTCTCTCTCTCTCTTTCTCTCTCTCATACGCATGCGCGCACACACACACACACACACACACACACACACACATATATATATATATATCCGACGATAACGATTGCGCATGTGAACTATCTTGCATGTATATGTTATGCACTCCTAAACGGATGTACCTTAGGGGCAGTAAATCTCTCTTCATGGATGGACGTTCAATCCTACCCCAGACCAAAAACGACAATTATACAAAGGTGCGATTTCAATCCTTTTCGACGTGCCAACTGTGAGAACATGAATATTTTGAAGGACAGCTACGTGGGCTGAGTTCTCCTGGGAGTTCGTGCAGGCCTGGCTAGAGGTAGAGGTAAGCTAAGGCAACCAAATACCCCTATTTGATTTTATTAAATATCTACACAATACATCTTGCTTCCTTGTTTTGTTTTATCTAATTTGTTTCTGTGTGTACCCCAGATATATATATATATAAGTAACAAAGAGAGAAGGGCATATACATGAATCCCTCACTTTTCAAGCATTTGTTTCAAGCCACTTATTAGATTTCATGAAGGCAAAAATATCCATCTGCAATTCACTAAAGCAATTAGCTATTGAGACAACGCACGTCCCTTTTTTTTCTGTTTCTCACACCCCTGTCTCCTGTCCTTCCCAGAATCATAACTTCCGATGACTTAGTCTACGATACCATTATCACTATTTTTAGGTCATGAAATGTAAAGATGATTTGCCCTCATAAATTAGATAGAACAGCAAATGCTCCTTCATTTTCAGACCATTTTGGATTACAAGAAGTTTTTTATGGGAATGCTCTACCATCTATCTTCATATAAACCTACTTATCCAATTTCAACTCCTTTGATAGTTAAAAATTCAATGCTGATCAAAAAATGGAACAAACAAAATACTACAAAATAAAACAAAACAAAATAAAATACAAGGAACACAATTAATCATCCTTTTCTAAAAAAATCCATCTGTATACCCAACCTGGAATAGATATGCAAAAATGAATTTGTTATTGTTTGATTTAATGAAATCGATTCTCTTCTATCCTCTCTATCTTATTCATCATGTCGAAGAAATTTGACTCTGCCATTTTGTTATCACTTTTTTGCACGTCGTGGTTTTACGTGCGTGACTTGTTGGTTTTTGGTGAGATAATAATGTTACTCTACGAAAATAAAGTCTCCTCTAAAGTTTGACTATGTTACCAAATGAAAGGTCTGATAACCTGACATCTATCGATATTAAGGCAGGGGTTTTGAGGATATATCTGGACAAAGAGAAAACTTTGCTTTTTTATTCCTTCAAATAAATAAGAGAGGGACAAGATGCTTTTCTTTGAATCAATCGTCATCATCTGTTGCCTAACATTCTTGATAGATGGTGTAAAAATTGTCATCTGAGATTTATTATGGAATTTATGATATCTCTGGACCCATTTCTTCCCCCATATAATGTGCTGTCTTGTGATGTTAACTATGACCCTTCCTTGTACATGTTGCATGGTATTTCGTTGGTGAGTTGATGTTTTAGTTATTTCAATGTTTAAACTCCATAGGAGACTACTGGGAGAAGGTATCGGCCCACACAGTCTATTATATAAATAAACATTGGATGATACATTCACGTCAACTTATATCCACGTATCCATATACGTTTGTATAACAACGTCTATCTCTATCTCTCCGACTATCGTTGTGTGTGTACGTCTCTCCGCCCCCTCTCTTTCTCTCTTTACATATATATATATATATATATATATATATGTATATATATATATATATATATATATATATATATATATATATATATATAGAGAGAGAGAGAGAGAGAGAGAGAGAGAGAGTGAAAGAAAGTGGTCTTCCTTTATAGGCAGTGTGTTTCACGATGAACTTGGCTGAATGGGTTTTCTTGCGATATATCATGATAATGATTTTTTTTGTCGTTGTGCATATTTATTATGTACTTACTCATTTAATATTTTGGCTTCAAATGATCAAAGATAAAAATACACGCTTCTCTCTTTAAAAGTTGAACAATAATTTATGTTTTCTCGATAGCGAACTGCTCCGTCACCTGTGAACATGATCTCTTCAAAATCAACTGATAACCTACCAGTGAGAGAGAGGGAGAAGTGATAGAAAAAGATAGAAAGAGACAGAGAGAAACTGAGAAAATGACAAAGACAGAGGTCAGATAGATAGAGCCAGAGAAAGAGAGAAAAATAGACGAAAAGGAGGGGAAGGGAGAGAGACAGAAACAAAGACAGAGGGGAAGACAACACAAGCCAAAAGAGAGAAAAGGGACAGAGAAAACAGACAAACACTTACACATATAGAGGGAGGAAGAAGGAGAAAGAGCGAAAAGAGATAGTGACCGCCAGTGTGTGTGTGTGTGTGAGAGAGAGAGAGAGAGAGAGAGAGAGAGAGAGCGATAGGTGCGACATACACTTTCATATTGATCATCAAAGTTTTGCTTTCATGCTGAAATGTTTGGGAAAACATCTTCAAAAGATTATTCACCAAGTTATACTGACTATCAGTGAAACTTTTCAAATGAATATTTCATTCTTTATTGCTTTTTGTTCATAACAAATAGTATCTGTTCGTAATTTGCTCAGTAGGTTATTTACATTTCTTTTTTGTTTTAAATATTTTTGCTTATATATATATATATATATATATATATATATATATATATATATATATATATATATATATATATATGGACAGGACAGTCAGTCGGACGGAATTAAGCGATATATTTACTTATATTTTCATACATATATATATATATATATATGAAAATATAAGTAAATATATCCCTTAATTCCGTCCTACTGACTGTCCTGTCCAGTTCTGCGTTGGGCAGGGGTAGAATGTCTGCCTCTGAAGTGAAGGTTTCGATCCTACCTCATGGTACTGGAAGGAATGTTGGATAGTCTATATCGACACGCCCAGTCTTTTATAATCTGATAAGAGTTTTGCAGCGTACTGCGAAAAAGTGCATTATAGAAAATACGTTGTGATGTATCGGCAAAACGTAAAAAAGTTTAAGAAAGCTTAGAAAATAATAATGCATCTTGATAACATATGTGTAATTGATTTATTAATGTAGACAATATAAATCCGGTTGAGACTTTATCGTGGTTGAAAACTAAACTTGTTCAATGTTCACACTTGCAAACCACTTGGTTATTTTTGACGTATTTTTTTCTCAAA
Organism: Thysanoteuthis rhombus; assembly: GCA_963457665.1. NCBI lineage: Eukaryota > Metazoa > Mollusca > Cephalopoda > Oegopsida > Thysanoteuthidae > Thysanoteuthis > Thysanoteuthis major. The sequence continues at coordinate 48,686,876 of OY735218.1, forward strand.
TTCACTGTAAATGAATGTATTTATTTGTTCTTAGTAGATGAAGTATTAAGATGATTATAAACATTTTTTTTATTGTATGCTAATAATTACCTTTATCTTTACATTTCTGTAAGTTTTTATAGCAGATTTTTCATTCTGAAAAAAACTTTGTTTAAAGCTACAAAGATATTAAAATAAGTGTAAATAGAAGCATAAAAAGGAAAAAAAAATGTTAACAATCACTGCACTGCTGTTCTATGAAATTTATGGTATTTGTTAATGAACTGTATATTTTTATTATTGGCACCTACCGTGCCCTTTTTTTAAAGATCATTTGAATCGAATAGTAATGATAAAAAAAACTACTTTGATAGTTCAATTTTTAGTTATAATTGAAAAAAAAAAGCGTGAACTTAGAGGTAAGAAAATAAAAACTTTAACGTACTAACAGAGGTGGTCCAAGCAAATTAAGGCTGATTTAACGTTTCTGACTGAAAATATCGGTTCCACCGTAATTAATAGATTCATCATCAGAAAAGTGAGATTTTATTGAATTCATTTATTCATTTTTACATTTACAATTTGGGAATGGCTAAGTGTTTGTTTATTGTTTATGATACAACAATTTATACTTTTTCAGATGGTAAAGGTCCGGAGGGATAACCACACACACACACACACACACACACACACACACACATAAACATATATATATATATATATATATATATATATATATATATATATATATATATATATTGTGTATATATATACATATATACACACATATATATATATGTGTGTGTGTATATATATACATATATACACACATATATATATATGTGTGTGTGTGTATATATATATATATATATATATATATATATGTGTGTTAGGTGCGCATGTGCGTATGATGCCATATGCAATTCTATAGGAATGACTTTTAACTAAACTGGGTATTGCAACGTTAATGGAAAGAGAAAAATGTCTGCTTTCAAAACAGGATTGTCATTTGTTATTTTCAAAACACCAAAATTGAACAAATAGTACAAAACAAAGCTATTTTGTTCTGAAAATTAAGACTTAATACTGAACGCAAATTGAAAAAAACTAACAGTTCCTTAAACACAATTCCTATGATACGAAAAGAAATGCACGAGAACGATTTATGAAAAAAATCTGTTTTCTCATCCATTTTCCCTGCAAGATTGGTTTGATGATGGATTTTAAGTTAGTAGATTGCTTTGTTTCTAAAACCATTTAATTTGGTCTTATACCAGAAAGAATTGGTTCTCTGCTACAAAAAGTATCAGGCATCCTTGTGGAAATGTCTGTAAGCAAGAGAATCTCTGCGTCTCAATTGGTAGGAGAAGGTGATCCACGACCCTTTTTTTTTTCTTACGTCCAAACCTGCTACTGTTAAATCGTCCGACTTTGCACCAATTCTGACATTGTTCTGACAACTGATTCAGTCGTTTCGCCTCTCGATTGAACTTTGCGGTGTTTTAACTTTTTTATCCAGCGTCATTTCCTGCATGATCCGTTTCATCTTAAATTCCATCCTTTATTTGTAGAGCAAGCACCATGGCTGAATTAGGCTACGTTGTAGGCTGAGAGAAACAACATTTTTGCATTTGAGAAAGGAATTACTAACGGTTCAGTCAATATAAGATGATATTATTATTATCATTATTATTATTATTATTATCATTATTATTATTATTATTATTATTATTATTATTATGATGATGATGATGATGATGATGATGATGATGATGATGATACCAGGACCCAGCGAGAGAACTGAAGAAGATCTGGAACATGAAAGCCAGGGTAGTGCCAGTCATAGCGGGCGCACTAATAACTGTCCCAAAGACACTGAGGGCTAGACTGGAGGAGATCGGGATAGAGGAAGGATTGAGACTGTACAGATCACAGCACTGCTAGGAACTGCGCGGATACTGAGGAAAGTACAAGAAATATAAAGACTGCAACACTAATTGTTAACAGTGACCTAACAAAGGAAGGGAAATGAAAGCAGAAACGTAAACCACAGCACTGGTATGATAGTCAAAAGAGAGAAGAGATGTTGGCTGAAGACCTGAGGAGACTTATTGTCACTCAGCCTTCAGCAATGACCCCTGGGCTACTGGTGTGAAACTGTAAACTGCAGTATTACTGAGGCCTATGAGAACTAGGAGAGAAGTTGCTGGAGACTTGAGGAGACTTGCTGTCACTCAAACTCCAGCGGTAACCACCAGGCAACTAGTGTGAGATTGCAAAATAATAATAATAATAATAATAATAATAATAATAATAATAATAATAATAATAATAATAATAATATCATCTCCCAAATTAAATCCCTCTCTCCATATCTCCACTGTCATTTTTCTGACATTCCTGTCATTTGCTTCAAATTCTTTCTTATCATACACGCTTTTTAAAACTCGTTGTGCCTCTTTGTCACGCACTCTCATCCATCACGCATATTCACACATCTCTAATAAGTGCTTTGCAGTTGTGACCGTGAAGGGGGATCATTGTCCTCGGCGATTGTTATTTGTTTGCTTATGAAACTGCTCTTGTAACCAAGTTTCTATGGATACATTTTCAAGGAAGAATTCTAATGAGGACCAACAACGAATATATTAATTTAATTCAAGCCAGAAATCTCTCCATCTTTGTATTTTTAGTAACGTGACATGAAGTTAAACTATTTGGGATTTTAGTTGTTTGACATGTTTTCAATATTTCGCTGAAAGTTACGACCAGCAACACTGGTCTTCCTAGGATCAAACTCCTCCTTTTTCTATTCTGTATGAAGATGGTTACTGCAATTTCTTCTATTGTTCACATAATAAATAAATTTGTAAATGCATAAATCTAGTAAGTTTGGCTCAGTCGGTGGGAAAGCTGCCTAGGAATCACTTTGTTGTGATTTCTAATCATGGTAGGGAAATGTCAATTTTATTTATATTGGTTTGGTTTAACGTTACAGGATAGAAAAATAGTGAAGAGCTGACTCCTCGAAATTTTGTGAGGATTGTTTTTGTGCATCTTGCAGGGGGAAACTATGACAGCTCCAACTTAGTCATGGGTTTGACAATAAGTAGAAATCAATACCAAGCGTTCTTTGCTGTAGAGCGTTGTTAACAACTTAGTCAACAGATTACTCTTAGAGTGAATCTGAATTAAACTGTGTGTCCAAGACGTGTGGCTATGTGTCAGACTAAGCTGAGTAATTATCAACGTTTGGGTGGTTAGGAATCAACAGTAATTTGACAGTCAGCAATAGGCAATAGCAGTTTATCTCAAGTGTTAAGTACATCAAACTTGCTCGAAAAAGACAACAAATTGCTGTCTATTATTAAATAAGGAAAAGACCTGGAGGTTGATCGCTCTCAGCTACTTCTGGGATACCAGACCAGAAGCCATATTGGTTCAACGTAAACAGGAAAACTGACATGTTTTTTTCTATCTCGATTAAAAGTGGAGCTTCATAACCTTGTTTCAGATTTTTTATTCAAATGAAACCTAATTTTGCGAATTTGTTCGAGTGGATCGTTCATTGCCGACTAAATATTATACATAAAAGCAGAGCCCCCACATTGTATTTCTGTCTCTTTCTATTCAAGTGTCCCCCTTTCTACTTACCCCCTCTCTCCCTCTCTCTATTTATCAATATAGGCATGGGTAGAGAGTCTCAAATGCATTCAACAACTGAAACCCCTGCCCCAAGAGAATACATTCGCCCATGACGCCCCCTCAACAAAATGGTTAATACTGAATTGACCATTTTTTAATTTCGTGCAAAAAATTAACATTACAGTTTTTCACGATCTTGACAATGACGGAATGTACAATCGAGAGCGCTCGGTCTAATTGAATAATCAAAATTGAAAAGATCGTATTCAACCAGGCATGCTATAACGGAGGTTTGCTATCTAAATACACAAATATAGATACAGGCTTAGATACAGGCATATATATATATATATATATATATATATATATATATATATATATATATATATATGAGAGGGAGTGAGAGAAGGCAAGATGGAGACCTAAACTTGTATCTTCACTAGTGTACCAATGTTATGTAAATTACATGACTACTTATGTAAATACATGAAGATAATGGCTTATAGGCAAGGTGCTATCTTTTGAATTAAGCATGATGTTTCAAATTCAAACTCAAAATGTTATGAATATGCATCAGAGTATTTCTAAAATTGGGATCCATAGATGCAGGGTATTGTGATGATTATCAGCAGATTCAATGAACAGAGATTGCTCATTGTTTGAATCTACGCTTTTCTTGGCTTTATCCCATTGTCAGATACCATGGCTAATTCTTTCATCACTGCTACACTATGGAAAACCTCTCTCCCATAACTACCTTGTGTGCCTGGAAAAAGTGGCAAAACCCTATTTATTTCTTACACATGCTTAGCTGGGTCCAAATGCAATTATTCTATCGTCACTCTTTAATTCAAGCTGTAGAAATGAATAGCAGTTCCCCTTATTCTATCAACTATTTTTAATGAATGCGTCGTTGTAAAAAAAATATGATTAATTTTTGACTGCTTTTTACCTCCATCTTAATTTTTTGTTGTTTTTTTTTACTCGTGGCAATTATGATGTGAGTTCGATTCTAACCGAGAGCTTACTCTGTATTGTCGATAGACAGACTAAGCTAGATTGTGATAATAGAAATGAAAAAAAAATTAAAAATCAAGATGAAGGTTAATAGTAGCAAGAAACTAGTAACAACGATTTCTTTTGTCATGGGTTAAACATTGAGCAAAATAGATACGTGCTCAGGACATCAGAAGAGAAGGGGCCCCATTTGTGATTTCCGGCGTTAAATTACAAAGAGTTGTTTCAATTGTCCAACATGAAATTTAAAATTTATTTTTTTTCATATACATAGATTTAATTCAGTCATTCAGACTATTCAACCGCACGCATAAATAATATTGTATAAAACTGGCCATTACGCTCGTACCAGTTTCAATGGTAAAGATTTGGTTAAGTGAAGAAGTATATTTTTTGTTAGAAAATTTATTCTAAAAAACGTATTTTGATGTGTTGTAAATGAATATGATCTCCATTTCTTTGGGAATCTTCCATTAAAAAATCTTATCAACTTACAAGTGTTTTGTAAATTAAATTACATAATGTTGATATATAAAAATAATGGCTTATACGCGAGGTGTTATCTTTCAAATTAAGCATAATGTTTCAAATTTGAACAATAAACTTGCCTAGGCAATCAGAGGGCAGATGAGGGAGCACCATTCTAGGGCTGTGCTTCGGATATCAAGCAGCTTTAATCTGATTCCGGACCGACTGTAGTAGCAGCGACAGAGACAGAACGCCAATCCTGCAGTTTGTGATTAGTTTTTTTCCCTTCAAACTCAGTTGAAGGAAGAGAACGAATCTTAATTAGTTAGCAGGAGTTGCAAATTTTGAATGGAACAAGAAAATATTGAAATACTGTTACAAAATGAAAGTGAGTTTGGTGCGTTTCGAGATAATGCTAGCAACTGTCTTCTTTTCGAGCATCTGACCAGTGTGAAGCTAATTTACTCTTACTGGAAAGAGATAAGGAACCTTAATCATTTGAGGACACCAGTTCAAAGAGGGACAGACGTGGCCACCGTTGAAAAAATGATAATTTTCGACACCTAAAGGGATTGATTGATAATTTAAGTTGGGATATTCAATTTCTGTTCGATATCTATCTAATGAAATAAAGATGATATTCATCTTTACAGGCGTACCAAATTTAATCAGTTTAAAATTATAAGAATATATACACCTTATAATTCCTCAAGCACATAATAGAAACGAGTGTGTTGTATGATTTTCCAAAATATTATAACGTAAATCAAGAGACAGAGAATGCCTATTCTTTTCCTCATAATTCCTAAGAAGCCAATTCATAACAGAAGCAAGCACCCGTGTTTGCAGCAGTTTTTTTTCCTGAAATCTAAATGGCCACCTGCTGTAGATTAGGTTTAGGTTATTTCAATTATTTTTTGAGTTAAAAAAATCTTTTAAAAACCGTTGTCGAAAGATACAGCGTCAGATACGATGATATTGCTGGTAACTGTCTTCTCTACGTGGCCTCTGATCAATGGGATGTCTAATTAAAACTGGAAGGTAAAAGATAAGGTGACCCAATTAATTAGAACAGACCAGCCAATAGAGGGCATATGCAGGACGGAGTTTCCAAGAAAAAGTACAAAACCACACACAACTTGGACTGAGATTGTAATTCCACCTGCCCTCTAACAGTTCAGCACTCCATCGTTTTGTGTTTTGGAAATAATGAGTCTCTCTCTCTCTCTTTCTCTCACTCTCTCTCTCTCTCTTTCTCTCACTCTCTCTCTCGATCGACACCAAGATTAAGCCAAGGGCATTTTTCCCTATACCGTATTTGCCTTGTCGCTTTAGCGGGAATATGGCTGGAGACGTCCACCAGTTCACCAAGTGTTAATTTTGTTTTCTCTTCATCCACAATCTTTTCTCTGACAGCTGTACCTGTACTCCTGGGAGTAGCCTTCTGAAGACCCGGCAGTGTTCGATAACAACGAAACGGAAAAACAGTATTCAATTGGGCAGACAACAAACGTTCCATTCACTTAATGTGGTATCGTAACATCCTTTATATTGAATTAGATCATGCGTCAGAAATACAGATATCTCGAAAATGCTCTCGCCCGCGTGCGCACACACACACACACACATACACATATACATATGTATTGAAGTGACAATTGGACGGTGAAAAGTAAAACTTAATAAAAATGCTGGTGTTATATCTCGTTTATTTATTTTATTTTATTATACCGTGAGCATTTGAACGATGCCAGTCATGCGTAATATTTGCAGCAATTTTACAGAAAATTTCCCTGCTAACATGTTTGAGGTCAAGGAAAGAAATGCAGATATTCCCGTGTTGTTTATTTGTTTAGTAGGAGCGGGAAAGGAAGTTTGTATATCAATGTAGATAAAAGTAAAGTTTACTTTGAAAATGAGAAGCGTCTGTGAGAGGTGGGGTCATAGGATGTTTGTTTCCTGTCTCTGTGGGTGTTGGGACCGTCTTAGATAAGGAGAGGTAGTGAGTGGAGACTGTCGGGACTAAAATGGTCGGGACTCAGGAAAATGGGCCTTTTAAATTTATTTTATAGAATGGAAAGGTGGTGCATAAAATCTAATGGATAGGTGTTAGTATATGTGGAGCAAGGTTGAAGTAGGGTGTTGTTTTATACTTAATCTTTTTGGTTGATGGTGGTGAAACTTCTTTTTCTCTTAAGGGTCGTATGTGTATGCTCATAGCTTTTCTTAAATGGACAGTTGGCTGCAAACTCACTTGTTAATTTGAGTGCAATCCCTAGTATCTGTGAGATTATGTTTTAAAATCAATGCATTTAGAGTTTGCAATCTGACAGTAACCATTCCTTTGTGTTAATGTATTGCATTGCTATATGAGGGCAGCTTCGATGTATCTGCGTGTCGAAGAGTCATGGATATTTTTCAAAGAGATGGGCTTGGTGAAAGATTTTGGAGGTTCAATGCCTCTCGAATGTAGATTTTGTCGCTGTCCTTGCAGGGAATTGCGTAATCGCTGGATTCGGAGGTGAAGGTTTGTACGGTGGTTATATAAACATTTACAGATGACGTATGCTCTTGAACATATCAAAAGTAGAAATGATTTTTATATCTATCCATTCAGACAGGTACTTTGAAATAGAAATTCTTATGCTGAATGCTTGCACACAGGCTAACAAAGAGTACAGCCCACAAGGTTTGGCGGCAAAAATCCTATATTACGTTTGCTTTATTCAGATTGCCCGAATTTCGGGGTAGATCTTGTTCACACACACACACACACACATACACACGCACACATACATACACACGCACACATACTCACACACGTACATGTATTTGTGTGTGTATGTAGCAGCTGAGGCCCCAACCCAAAAATGTGGAATTCCAAGCAAATCAGTTTAATTCAGGAAAAGCCAAGCCCTCTATCCACCAAAATCAAAAAGTTTTCTCAGGCTTATCCCCCATCCTCTTTCATCTCTCTCTTTCTATATACATATGCATAGAGAGAGAGGGGGAGAGGGGAGAGGGGAGAGAGAGAGAGAAGAGGGAAACAGATTAGTCAGATTGCATATATACATGTACATAAATATAAACATGTTTGAGCTGCGTACATATATATGTATACATGTGGGTGTATAAGTGTGTGTGTATGCGCGCGTGGGTGTGTGTGTTAATATTGCATGAATATTAGCAAAAAAAAAAAACTGTGACAAAAAGAGCATTTCACATTTTACACAGATACACATACATGTTTGTGTGTTTGAGACTATATAAATGTGTACATTCGTGATGCACAAAACGAACACGATGGGTTCTTATTGGACTCAAAATGCCCGATAAAGATACGAAATGGAGAGAAATAAATTGAACACACGCACACAAACAAACAAACAAAAATCGATATACTTGAAAGAGATTAGAAGCCAAAAACTTATCGGATATAAACGATTCTTAGTTTTTGCCATATTTTATTACTTGGAAAACTAAATGGGGAATTCTTGTTACAATTGCATGTGGTTGCCTGACAAGAGGTAGTTTCAACTGAGACATTTCTTATCATATTCTTCAATTGATATATATATATATATATATATATATATATATATATGCGTGTATATATCAACAATTTTGATTTTATAACCATATATATATACATTTACTTGCATATTTTTAAGACCAAGTTTCATTTAAAAATTTGTTTATTTTTATTTTTTCAAATGGATCTCTCTCTCTCTCTCTCTCTCTCTCTCTCTCTCTATATATATATATATATATATATATATATATATATATATATATATGGTTGATCATGTATGTATCACATGTACAGACAACACCAAAGGAGGTAGAGGGCTGAAAATTTGAACATTCACTCTTTATTATGTCTAGGTTATTACTGAATTGATTCCCTAGTGTGTATCCACCCGTTCCTTTAAAAATTAAAACTTCTTTCATGATCACTGTCCTGAAAAAAAATTAATTTGCTTATTGATTATTTTCAATTTTTCATTATTGATCTACCCAAATACCGAATATTGTCGAAAAACATTGGTCACATAACTCTTTCTATTGATTGACTGACCAGAGGCATATATATATATATATATATATATATATATATATATATATATATATATATATGTAAATATATATATATATATATATATATATATATATATATATATATATATAAATATATATATATATATATATATATATATATATACTTTTTTTTCAATATCAGTATTGTTCTTTCAAAATGTAATTTAGAAATGTTCTTTAAATAACAACAGGAGGAAGAGAAAGAGAAAAAATAGTGAGAAAAAATTTATGAGTCTAGACCCAGACAAACATAATACTTCCCCGTTCACAATTCAAGCGAGGCGGACTTGAATAGGCTCAATAAATAAATAAGCAAGATCAATAAATAAATTAGCTCCATTTCGAATGTTTCATGGTTTTCTATTTTTATATTTGGTAAAGAAGTCTGTGTAAAGATTTGTGGATGCAAAATAGTCGAGATTACTTAGTCAAGGGTGTTTCCGGCGGAGGTGTACGGCGCTTTTGCCTCTTGCTGACTTATACAAGGTCTATTCTGAAAGTATCCGGCCATTTTCATTATCTCAAGCAGGCTTACTCAAATGGCAGTGAGACGCCATAGAGTAAAATTCTATTCACAGTGACGGTTGCATTCTCAATGATCGTTGTGCCAAATGCACGTGCTTATTTCTCTCGTCTCGTGGAAGGTTTGTTGTTCAAACGGCACATCACTACAGTGTGTCAGCTTCATTTATATCCAGATTGAAATCTTGTGACTGCGTTCTTTTTCCCCAGAGAGAAAAGGAAAATGTTTCAGACCATGGACGAGATCAAAGGCAACACGTTAAGATAGCGGATGGTGATCCCGATAGAGGGCATTTCAGACTTTTGAAAAGAGGAAGGTACACTGGAATGAGCGTGCGATATCCCGAAGGAGTATTTTGGTGAGTATCAAGGTGGTATTGCAATGGTGGGCGATTTTTTCGTTAATATTAAATGGCTGGGTATTTTTTTAGATAGACTGCGTATATTATATTTTTTAATGCTTTATGTATGGAATAAATATTGTGGAAGCAAATTTACCACTGGAAAGCACCCACAGAGTGCATACATGTGCCAAACTATTGTTACTAAAAACTGAATGAAAATCACTTCACTAATAGCTACAATACAGATGGGGTTACTGAATTTTCTGAATCTGCCCGAAAACCAAACAATACAACCGTAGCCAATTGCCAACCTTCCACAAAGTTCCATTGAAATTAATTGAGAAATTGCGTTAACGAACAGACGGACAGACAGACGAAAACACACAAGTGAATACCTAAAGCTCTTCTAACTTCGATATGAAATATCTTTCAATAGAGAAGGAAATCCTGGATCCAACACTGAATTTAGCAAATTCTCCAATACCTGAATGCCAACCCTTTCTGAAACTTCGATTGAAATTGATGGAGAGATATTTCAGGTATTGTGTTGACATAAAGTTGCGATGTAGGGGAGTTGATTGTGAAAATACCTGGATTTTTTCCAATATCTAATCATTTCAACAGTAGTCCATTGCCCATCTATGTCATTGGAATTAATTGAGAACTTTCGGAGATATTGTGTGAACAAACAAACATTGTTGAATGCACCTAAATCTTCAAACTTCAGTGGTAGAGTTATAAAATGAGTGAAACTCAGAAGTTAGAATACTGGATTACGATTAAAATTCCATATTACCAGAGGAACGCTGAAGAATTTATCAATCGAAATAAAGTGATAAAAACAACAGGGTTCAAAATACAAGATCGAATAACTCAGGGAACAATGAAAAAAAATAACCTATTTGACCATTTCAGGCAACACGAGGAAGGTTGAAGAATGTATCAGTCGAAATATAACGATAAAAACAACATGATGAATATATCAGTCCAAACAACTTGTAAAATAAAGTATCATTTACATAATATTGGTCGTGGATTTATTCAGAAGGACTGAAGATCACATCAGTTGAAACCTGAAGATAAAAGATAACAGCAAGTGTATAAACATTTGTTGTAATAACTTCTCGAACGAAAACAGATTATGTATGTTTATGTTCTTGGTTACCTGATCCTACTGAGAGATGTACTTTTCAAAGTATCCAACACTAACTATAGTTGCATCCGATTGCGTATTTTCTCTCACGAATGATTTTGATAAAAAATTGAAGAGATCCGTCGACATAGAAAATCCTGTCGTTAATTTGAGAAAATACAACTACTTCTTCTGACTATATAACCACATGCACTCAATTAGGAATGTCTTCTTTGTATTGGATTCAACACGATTCTTACCGACTGTCCTCTGTACAAGATCTTTTTCTAGGACTTAGACATCAAAATACAGGCCTGAGAAAGTTTTTTGTGTTGCAGACTCACTGAGAAGTCAGAAAAAGAATAAACGTGACTGCGGCCAGGCACAAAGTAACGGAAAATTTAGGATAAACTCACATTATAAATTTAGCTCTCACTAAAACCCGATTCTGGAGGATAATTTGTTCCCCCACCAGAAAAAAAAGAACCTATTTTCGAAACATTTTAATTTTTCTACCCTAGTCCCATTGGCCTGGCTTGTACGTGCGCCACATAAATAGCAAGTGAGCCAGTTAGCTAGCCTCAATTAAAAACTGAAGGAATCCATGTTGACATCTTTGTTGGCATTTTCTAGTGTACATATATGTAATGTATACATCACAAACTTTACGACGTCCCAGACGAACTTACAACTCTGACGTGAGATGCTCCTGCTGCGCAATCTGCAACTGTGGAAGATCTGCTTGCCTTGAAAATCAACGTTCGAAATGCTAGCTTTTCAACCAGGTTCGAACACTGACTCCTTGTCGCCGCTGAAAAATGCGTGACCATCTCATCTACCAAGAAGGCCCTACAACGTCAAAATATTCATGGGATTTATGTTTTCGGACAGAGCATTTGTAAAAGAGTTGATTTCAGAAATAACATTGAATATATAGATTTCTCCCGCAAGAGTCGAAATGGAGTGAAGCGAAAAAGTAATAACCATAAAATAGAGGCGTCAAAATGCGCAGATTCTGAACGTTGTATTTACAGCTCATTCTTAATAATTATTTACCAACATGGCTGACATATCCATCGTCGGTATCATTACAACAGTTCATATTACAATTAAGTGGAATTTGAAAACTACAATCAATATAGCACTTTTAAAAAATCAACACCAATTCTGATTTGAGAATTGTTTCAAAGTGTTCAGCCTGTTTCTAATTTTAAAAAAATCTTAATAATTGAACTACTGAGTAAAATTATGTGAAATTTCAAGTCTTGAAATTTTATTTGAATATATTCAAATTGCAAAATGATTACAGTTCAACTCGGTCGCCATCATTCTTGATCGTTATTTCTGTCTGCTGATAAGATTTTTTTTTTGATTTTTTAAGTCATTGAATTATATCTTAAATTGAAGGTGACTTGATTTTCTATGATAAACATGCTCTCTTATGACTCACTTTTGCGTTACACAGCAGTTTCTTTGAGCAGAAGAATCATTTTTTTCTTTCTATGGAACGAGCATATTTTGAGCGCTGGTATAATTTAAGCCAGATTCATTAAATTTATTCTCTATTTTGGGTAAACTTGTCTCACTGAGCCCAGAATCAAAATGCTGTAGTTTGAGTCGAGTTCGTAATTTTCTTGAAAAAGCATAAAGAAAAGTAATTCTCATGTTTTATGCTTGTGTTTGATTGTGCCAAAAATAACGTAATTTGAGCAATTGACTATCTAACCAGAAGAATATTTTGTTGTGATCAAATTTTGGAGCCTGTAAATGATAGAGCAGGACTTGTTACTTCAAAGGGTGTAGTCTGTCTCATTACGTCCGGTTTGTGAACCACACTGAAGCTAATTTCTTCTTTTTCAAGCCTCGCCATGGTATACAGACATAATAACCTGAATCGGGCGATGGACTGAGATTTTTTTTGTGTTTGACAATCTACGGAGGGAGAAAAATAAAAAAAAATAAACAAAAAAACAAACAAATCACAACGTGGGTGGGAGCGAGGCAGGTCATCCGCCTTGTACGACTCCTCTGAATCCAGATAATTGAGTTGGTGCTGTGTGCATGTTTTTCCTCTGAGTACATCGAGCGAGTAGATGGCGATTTTAGAATTTAGCGGTATTTGTGGTCGCTGTTTTTTTTTCTCCCCAGAGAATTGTTCCTCTATAAAGGTAAAGGGAGAAACAGATGAAGGGAGAGGAGAAAAAGAGAGAGCAGATGATATAGGGAGATAGAATGTGAAAGAAAAAGGTAGAAAGAGAAAGGGTGATAAAACAAACGGAGGGATAGCGGAAAAAGTGGGAGATAGGAGAGACATAGGATAAGAAGGGAAATAAGAAAAAAGGAGGGATCGGTGGAAAACGGGAGATAAAAAGGAGGGAAAGAGAGATACAAGGAGAAAGAAGGAGACGGAATGAGAAGAATTATTTTTCAAAAAGTTGAAGGTGATAGAGGAAGTAAGAGGGATAGAGAAAGAGAAAAAGTAAGAGAAAGTGATGTAAAAAGGGAAAGCAGGATATAGAGGAGAAAGAAAGATAAAAAATAGAGAGGAGGAGATTGATAGAGAGGAAGATGGGAAGAAAAGATAGGAGAATGAAGGAAATCGGAGAAAGGAAGAAAAAGGATATAAAAAGAGAAAAAAGAGGAGGAAGAAGAATGAAGGAGAGAGGAGAGAGAGAGAGATACAGTGAGAAAAAGGAAACTAAAGAGGAGAGTGGAGAGAGTGTTTGTTTATTGCAATGAAGTATAAACTAGTTCAAAAATCTCTTAATGATGTAATTTTAAGCAATACAAATAAACATCTTATAACATTTCACCCATCACTTAGACCAGTGATTCCCAAAGCGTGAGTAACGACTCCCAAAAAGATAAGAGAAAATCAGAGGGAGGAAAAAGTTTGGGAACTACTGACATAGACAAATGACTACTTAGTTTTTTTCGACTGATATAACGGAATAGTTTTAATTATAAGAAACACAAGAACCTTTATCTATACTCGTATGCATTTAGCATTTATTTAATAACATAAACATCCCCGAGGAATAAAAACGACAGCCTAACTGCAAACTGAATCAAAGCAAAAAAAAAAACCCAAGTCATCCATCAAAGAGATTGCTGCGTTGTGTTTTATTGGAAATGTATGGAAATTATTGTAGCCCAAGAATAAACAAACAGTAAAAGAGGAAAATTGAACAAAAAACAAAAACTGGTCCGGTTAATCAATCAATAGAAACCTTATCGTGACTAACGTCTTTTGGCAGCATGCCATGTTGGGGATGTTCAATAGAAAACTTGGGAAAAGAGGTGATCAATGAACTTGTCACTTTTCTTGTCTTTTGTTGGGCAGAGATCGCTGAAAAAGTATGAATTTTCAAAAAAATAGTGCAAATGCTAACGAGCTCAAACTAAGATACATATTTAGCATAAAATGACATTGCTAATTAAAATCCCCCCTCCAGGTCAATTTGGGTGAGGGTTGAGAACAAAAAATGTTTTTTTGGAAACAAACTAAGGAATAGATGTTTAAAATTCGTAGCACTTTAGCCCCGTTGGTAAGGCCTGTACACACGGTACATTTATACAAAACCAGCAAGTGAGCCAGCGGGGCTAATTGGAAAAAATGAAGAAATTAATACGAATGTTGACAGTTTTGATTGAGAATTTCTGATATACAAGTCTATGGCATGTCTTACTTCCATATTTCTTGACGGTTCCAGAGGTTATTTTTGGTCCATGATAAAAGCTGTAATTTTTAATTCACACTTTTGGAATAGGCAAGTCTTCTCCACTTTATAGATTGGCACATCACACTTTTCTCTCCAATCCGTATGGTTTTTGATAAATTGAGTTTAGTAAATATAATAAAGAGTCACACATGATCAGTCTCGTGACAATGGTAGTCCTGAATGCAGATTTTCAAGGAAGCAAAATCCTCTTTATTCGAAAGATTAGTACAATACGCTGTTCCTTCTTAGTTTTCGCATTTTTATCCTTGTGCCTCACTTATCTAATCTTTGTAAATATTGGAAGTATTCGTATAAGAATAAATCATACAAATGTGATAATTATAACGACTATTTGGTGGGAGATATATTTTTTACAGTACGAAGTTACTCGTTAGCAAATCGAGTGACTCCAGATGACTTAAATAGATAAAGAAATAAGCGTCCACCACGGAAAAGCCGATACACGGCTCCGCTCTTATGATTTGAACTAACGACACTCTTGATAAGCCAAGGATTCGAAGACCGCGCTCATATCACTCGCCATTATTTTACTATAAGTATGGAGAGAGAGAGAGAGATAGAGAGAGAGAGAGAGAGAGAGAGAGAGAGAGAGAGAGAGAGAGAGAGAGAGAGAGAGAGAATGAATAATTAACCATTAAATCTGCAAAGTGTCTATTTTCATGGATGAACAGTTAAATAGTATTTTGGTAGTAATAATTTCCCCCCAAGTCACTAGCTAAGAACACTAGGTGGAGGCTGGTTCGATCCCTGTACGACACTCATTTCTTTACTTATTTACATGATCTGGAGCTACTCGATTTGATACTGAGTAACATCGATGTCGAACAAAACATACTTCCCATATGAATGTCTTTATACTTATCACATTCAGTAGGATATAAATTGTCCATCTATTGAAACTTGAATTTCTTATTCATATATATATATATATATATATATATATATATATATATATATATATATATATATATATATATATATATATATATATATATATATATATATATACACTTCAGTATAAATGTATTTAAAAAGACAAAAAACACATACTGCGAAGAAAATATATTATTCTGATAAATACAACTCTACGTATTTTTTTGTTTTGATAATTTTAAATCAATAAGATAATAGAATTGTTTGTGGAAATGTTTATTGTAAAGTTTCAAGTACTATTCGCTGGTTAATCGAATAGTGGGAATCAAACCGTCGCCAAGATAGGACAAGGTTCAACACCGGCACCACTAAGCTCTCACGTCGTACAAAAAGTAGAAAAGTGAGATAGAAAAAACTGCTGGAAAACTTGGAGATTAAAGTGATACAGCCTAGCTTTTTATTTCCCTTCTTTTCTTTTTTGCGTTCAACATCTGTCATCGAAGTTTTATCAGTGAAGATTATATTTGCCACCACTTTTGTTATTTTTCTAGGTTTGTTTGCCAAAATATACGAAGCAGTTCTTAAAGTCGAAATCAACTTTTACATCTGAATAATTTGACGCGAGAAACTTATCGGGATAAAAAAATTGAAGTATAGAATCCATAACAGATGTTACTGATTCAGCTACAAGCGTTACGAAGCGTTATCTCTGTCTGAGTTGCAGCACAAACCAACTATTGGGTGGTCTAAGGTATTATCTTAATAGGCAGAGCTCATTAGTACAAACTTTCCAGAAGATATCAGTATTTTGAATCAGTCAAAAAGAATAGCAATCATTGCAGTCATTTGTTAAAATCTGTTCCTGTGTTTGTATCAATCAATAGGTTGAACACTTAATGTTGAAATGTCAAATTTCCGCGACGCTTATTATCAATGAGGGCCACACGACCTTCTCAGGGGCCTTGATACAGGTTAGGGGGTCATAGGCTTGTATAGTAAGATCAATTACTATCTATCTTTTCGACGTGTTGAATTCTTGTTTGACAGGCGACTCTTAAGGGGAGTGAGACCAAAAAAGATGTCGAACATGGTTGAAACTAAGTATAGTTTTGATAGCCACAAAAAATAGCAAAAACTATGACTGATGTCACAATGGTTACAAGCATTGAGAAACGTTATCTCTGTCTGTGTTGCAGGTCATACCAAATGCTAAATGGTGTAAAGGTATTACCTCAATATGCAGACCTCATTAGTACAAACTTTCAAGAAACTATCAGCATTTCACATCAGTTGGAAATGATTTCACTTGTCGCAGTCATTTAAGTGTTCGTTAAAATCTGCTTCTGCATTGATAACTATCAATGAATTGGAAAAAATGTTTAAATATCAAATGTTTTATGATAAGTACCTGCTTGGTGAGAGTTGTAACTATAGGTGCATGGGGAGCTGTTTGGTTAATGGGGCAAAGGGATTAATTTGTCTTAAAAATTTATTCCGTTTTCCAGAATTGCACTGAATTCCTCTGAATTCTACACCGTTTTCTCCTAATGGCGGGCGGGGGGGGAGCATTGCCCCTGGCTCTTAGACCTACGCTTGTAACAGCACACAAAAACTAACAATTATATTTTTCTCTCCGCAATGGAAGTATATAATTTTGTTAAAGCAATTCAATACTTATCGATATATCTATACTGACTATATTATCACATAGAGGAAAATTGAATTAATACATGCTAGTAAATTTGTTGTTTTGTTTTTTTTGTATTTTAACACCGATAGTCAGGTGCTCGTCACTTTAGACTGTGATAGTAAGTCTTCTCAAATCTCCAAACTTCCTCTCGACACTCTCATCGTCTGAAGCATTGCTGTGATTTGCAGTTTCACACCAGTCGGTTATCGTTGAAGGCTGAGTCTTCTCAAGTCTCCAGCCCTCCTCTCAGTGTCCTTGTGTATCAAAGCAATGCTGCGGTTTGTATTTTCTTAACTGTCTCCAGCTTTTTCTATCCTAGCAGTCACATCATTGCTAATGAGCAGATGTCGTAAATACAATTTTTCCAGAACTCTCTTTGGATGGGATGGTCGGTTTGGATGTTAAAATAAGCATCATGTCGCACATTGGACGAGTTATATTTCATTCAGTGGAAATGTTTTGTTGAAATTGATGACAACTCAGATCCCCTCAGTTCTTACGGATTTCTTCTCAGGATACCACGATCCTAATCTCTCAGCTTAGGTTGTACTCAATTAGTTCACATGGGAATTTATCCTAATTCGATATTTTCCACACTATTCACTCGAACCAGGAATTGAAGCAAGGAACGTCCAACAGGCCCTGATTCAATCAGCAGCAGAATCATCATTCTTGTTATGAAGCATTTTCACCCTAGCTGCCTGCTAGTCGCTGCAGGATACTGAGGGTGAGCAAGTCTCCTCAAGTCTCCTGCCCTCCTCTTATATTCCCCACACCTATCACAGCAGCGCTATAGTTTGTACGTCCACCACCATCTACTCATTTATCTATATTTTCCCCCTTCCTTTCCACCCTGTTAAGCCATCGCTAACAGTTGGGGGTCATACATTTTGTGCTTTCCTCATTATTTGTGCCGTCTCCGGTAGTGCTGTGGTCTGTGGTCAACCCTTCCTCTTATCCCAAATTCTTCTAGTCTAGCTTTCAGTTCTCTTTGGAACGGTTCCAAGTACACCTACTACTGCTGGCACTACCATGACTTCCATTTTCCACACTTTCTTCAGTTCCCTTGCCCTCTCCTTCTTTTGATTTTTTTTTCTTTCATCATAGTCGTGGTCGTCGGCATCATCATCATCATCATCATCATCATCATCATCATCATCATTGCATACCTGTTTGATTCACCTTCTAAACAGTCTTAATTATTTCAAGATATATAATTTAATGGGTCAGAAAAGTATTATAGAATTATCAACACGGAGGTCCTGTATTGGTAAGGTAGAATTGTCTATTTTATCATATTCTGTAGAAAATCGATGGCGAAATATATCATTGCCATTGGAAAATGTACACGGAAAGGCAGATGGTTATCAGTGATCGTTGTAAGTTGAAACTGGTCTCTTCTCTGATATTTCAAAACCTTTTGGTCTTTCAACGTACAATGTTCCACCAAGTCCCAGCAGAACTGCAAACACCGTTCTATCTTTTATCTCGAATTGATAACTGTTATTTACACCCCAACTCGCAATTCAAACAAATCTATAACATTATAAATAAACGCGTATTCGCCAAAGGGTAGCATGTTTTTTGAGAAGGCAACTACTTCGGTTCAAATTGAACGAACTAGATGTTTTATATTACTTGAACATATATGAGAGTTAGTTTCTATAAATCTTTTATCTTAATTTTGTCGAGTGAGATTGTACAACTTGATGATAGATCCAGGATCGATATCTTCTAGAATGATGTAACTTTACGATTTCATGTGAGTATTACAGATCATCGCTTTCATGTACCTATCAACTGTCAAAGAAATATGAAGCATTTAATTTCAATTTGATTTGATCTAATGTTATCGAGTAATATTGTTTCGTAATGATTTACCCAGGGTCAATATGTCAATGAAATGATGTACCATTACGTTTATTCCCTGCGAGAAATAGTAGACGTAGACGGCTACGAATTCCTCTACTGCCAACAAATTTGAAAATCGTTTAATTTCGATTTTGTCGGTTAACATTATAAACATAATGATGGATCTATATTTATCATTACCTTACTCAATGGTCGACATGCCCTTGTATTACTTAAATTTACAATTACATTTGAGTGAGAAATAGAGTACCATGACTTTTACGTAAACCTCTACTGCCAGCTTATTTGAAAAACGTTCTAATTCGATTTTGTCGGGAAACATTTCGGAACGGAATGACAGACTCGGGGTCGTCTTGCCCTAAACTGATGTAGCTTTTCAATCGTTTCAGGTGATAAATACAGTTCTTTGACCTTTACGTATCCCTCGACTGATAAAAATGTGAAAATCGTTTATTTCAATTTTGTTGGGTAACATTGTGCAACATGATCATGCACCCAGGGTCGGCATGTCTCGTTATGACGTGGCATTAGGGTTATTTAGTGTCAGAATAACAGTTCTTTTACCTCCTCACATCCCTCAACTGACAAAAAAAAAAAAACATTGGAAAGCGTGTCTTCGGTAAATCAATGCATAAAACATAGGAACACTCACACTCCAACTGCGAAACAACTAATCGACTTTGAATCAAAAAACAAACAAGCAGAAAAAAAACAACGAATAAAACAAATGAAGAGATAAACATAAATACTGGAAAAAAAAGAACGTAAACTTCTGGTTAGTAGGTTAATAGAAACCGTCACGTAACGGATGTCCTTTGGCAGCATGCCATGTTTGGGGTGATCAATCAAAAATTGGAAGAGTGAATTATTTCTCTCGCATTTTCTTCGGCGGTGATAACCGAAAAGTATGAATTTTCAGAAAAGGAAAAAATAAAGTGTGAACATTTCTGCAACACGACACAAGGGTCCAATAAACTTTATAGCGTAAACTTACATCGCAAATTGAACCCCAGGAAAAAATATATTTGAAGGGGAGGATTGAAAACAAAACCCATCCAGACATAATAAGAGTGAATGTTCTCATTTTCAGACTTCTAGCTCGATTGGTGCAGCTTGCACACATAACCAACCAGCCAGACAGTGGGACCAACTTAAAAACTGAAGAAACCTGTGCTGAAAGTTTTAGTGACTGTCTTGTTTAACAGTTTCTAATAAGAAAAAAAAATGTGTAAAATCAACATTTGAGAATGCAATGGTTTTCTCGTCTTTCGTTCTCAGTGACGCACTAGATAATACCTAAATCCATTTTTTCGTATTTCTTTCCTCCGTTTTTTTTTTTCAATTAAGAACAATGCTTGGAAGATACCAGAAGGCTGTAAAAGCAACTGAACAAAACTACATGAATGGCAAATTGATTTTGGGAACAATTCAAAGGATGCCATTTCTCTTTGGAGGAAAAATATTGAGATTCCTTTCTGATTTTTTATTTTGCAAATAATCTGTGTTTTTGGCAGGATATGCGCCATGTGTATACATGAGAGCATTTATTTCCAGTGCGAGTTGGTAGAAAAAAAACTGTTGAGAGAGAACCGTTGTAGAGAGAGAGGGAGAGAGAGAGAGAGAGAGAGAGAGAGAGAGAGAAGTTAGGAAATGGAGAGAAATGGCAACACACACACACACACACACACACACATATATATATATATATATATATATATATATATATATATATATATATATATATGATCGGTGTTAGTGTACATTTCGGCTGCTCCTACAATATGGGAGTGAAATGACAATATCAGAAGACCTGTTGTATAAATGATTCCTTCTATTTCGACGTTTTCATTCAGTTAATTTGAACAAAAAGTGATCATTTTTCAATAGTATCTTTTTATCGTAGGAGCAGAGGATATTTTCTTGAAATATTTATCATCGATTTATTTCAATAGGTTCACACATTTTTCAATATATTCAATCTAAAGGCTTTTCGGTTTTGTCTTTCATTTTATTATTGTAGTCTTGTTTTATCAAATGTTCTCGCTGATATAAATCCAACTTTATGAAAGTAAAAACAACTAAGTTTATGCGAAATTTTGAAAAGAGAAATTCATTAAAATGAATTTAATGTAAAAAATACTGACAAATCAGTTTTCCTGTATAAAAGATCCATTTGCAAGATTTCATTCTGAATACAATTAATAAAAAAACAACGTTTACGCATGATTTAGAAAAAAATATCTAGATAAATTCTACACCGAAAGGACAGCGATATAACTAGTTTTTTTTTCTGAAATAAAGTTACTTTTGCTTAAAATATTCCGGCTCAAAATCATATACATTTTTTTGGTAAAGAGTATTACGAAATAACTAAAGAAAACTCTAAAATATTATCTTTTCATCAGAAATGTGTTCTATTTAGAGCCTTGCAGACGAACAAAAAATACATTTTGAATCCTGTACTCGTCCATTTGTATTTATTCTCGCGACTATTCAAAAAAGTGAAAATGTGCTTACTTATGCGTTGTGTGATCATAACAATGTTATAATATGATGCTAGTGAAAAGGGGGAGAAAAAGAAAGAAAACAGGTAAAAAGACAATAAGTATAAGCATCATAGTAGTGAGGGAGAGTATGTGTACATTGAAGATCGTTTTTTAGGCTGACCAACACAAAAGGGAGTGGGTAGATACATTAGTGTAAGCTGGAAAATTAGAGACCTAAAGACCTGTAAGCTTCTATCATTGCAAAAGTGACGATGTCATCTGCGAATCTGAGGTTACTCAGATATTCGCTGTCTATTCTTATTCCTTTATTTTCTTAGTCTAAGTCTCGGGAGATCACCTCGAGGCGATCTGGTATCACATTGTCGTACCTTTTTTGG
Source organism: Thysanoteuthis rhombus (assembly GCA_963457665.1). Taxonomy (NCBI): domain Eukaryota; kingdom Metazoa; phylum Mollusca; class Cephalopoda; order Oegopsida; family Thysanoteuthidae; genus Thysanoteuthis; species Thysanoteuthis major. The sequence goes on from OY735218.1 coordinate 48,709,143, forward strand.
AGTAGAAAATGCTTTGAGTATTTATGTATTCTGATAAAGGAGCTGCTGAGACTGAGTGTATGTTGCAGTATTTTGACGTATACTGGGTATTCATCTTGTAGAGTGATAATCTCAATGACATCGGGAATTTCCACCAAGTTGAAGGCCTTCTTAAGGTCGATGAATGCCACAGCGAGTAATATTTTGTATTCTGGTGTTTTCTTTTTCAGTTGATTTATCGAATGGAGAAAGTCTATGGTCGAGTAGCTTTTCCTTAAGCCAGCTTGCATCCATGGTTGGTTTTCATAATGCTGACTGAACTGAATGAATAAGGCAAGAAAATCTGCCCTCACTGGAACTTGAGCAAAATAAAGGTCATGTGCAACAATCACGTCAGAAGTAAACCCACAACAATCAAAATCAAAAACGCGGAACTGGAGAAAGTAGACCACTGCACCTACCAAGGAAAACAAATTTCCATGAAATCCTCAAAAGAAAAGAAAAATCAAGCAAAGGGATGCTCTAGGTTGGCACGCCCTAAGCAGAGTAAGCTCAGCCAAGAGCAAGAATTCCATTAGTACTAAAAGAATGGGAAACAACCAATGCATCCTCATGACAGTCACTTATGGAGCTGAATCATGGAATCTAACTAAAAGACTGAGCCACACTCTGAGAACAATGCAACGTGCACTTGAAAGACTTATGATCAACCTCACAGGGAGAGATCACAAGACAGCACAATGTATCAGGGGAAAAAATAGGAGACATCGTAGAATTCCATTAGAAAACTCAAATAGCAATGGGCTGGTCGTGTTGCAAGAATGGTGGATAACTGATTGACATCACGATTCATAACATGGATCCCCATAGATCTCATGCGTAACCGTGGCCAGTAGAATACAAAATGGCGAGACGAACGAGACAAGTTGAGAAAGTATTGGCTGCACGACGCCTATGATTCAGAGAAATAGTGAATCCCGAGAAGTGTCCATGTCCAACGATGGAAAGAATGATGATGATGATGATGATGATGATGATGATGATGAAGCTTCCATCTGATTGATCTTTTTTGCTACAAAGGGATGGTCTTTCTTCCACCTTGGAGACAGAGATGCACTTTCTTCCTTCGGCCCCTGAGCCAAAAATGTTGGAAGAGGACAAGGAAGGATCAGAGAGAGAGAGAGAGAGAGAGAGAGAGAGAAAGGGGGAGGAGAGGGCGTATACAACAGTATAACTGTTCAAAGATACTTTCTGCTGGTGCATTGTTGTAACGAAATGCGTATTATCTCAAAGCAATTCAACTCAATCGTAGCTAACTTCTATAATAGCATTTATTTGATAAATATATAAAAACCGAGCACTTATGGGTATATCTTGTACATAGATAAAAATAAAACTTTTTTTTCTGTTTCATCCAGTTTTTATATGCAACTAGAGTGTTACTCTATGGGTTTTTTTTTCTCTTGAAAAAAATATTTTTGGTTCCTTCCTATAGACATTAGTGACCGGGTAAGAATTGTGGACTGATGATGATGATGATGATGATGATGATGATGATGATGATGAAGAAGAATTGTGGTCGTGCTAGTGCTGAATAGGTCCTGGTCGGGGAGGGAGGATGGAAGGGAATATAAGTTAATCGGTCAGTCGGTGCCTGGTGTAGGTGGCATCGTTGATCATGTGATTACTCTTATCTTAGAGAGATGAGTTGAAGGGAGGTAAGTTCTTTTCGGTACTTTGGCAACTTTGAATGAGTGTATGATCAAGTAAAGTAAGAAGGATTTGGATAGAGTTTATACGGGTATAAATGTAAATATAGATATAATTATAGATAAATTGAATGTGAAATTAGTTATATTGATAATGTTGAATGGAATTATTATGATAATTATTATCATGCATTTTTGCACCAATTGCCTGGTAGTCACAGCTGGAGACTGAGTGGCAGCAGCCCACCTCTTCACCCTGTCACTGCCCACAGCAGTGCTGTGGTTTACAGTTTCACATCAGTTGCCTGGTATTTATCGCTGAAAACTGAGTGACAGTGAGTGTCGGCAGGTCTCCAGCCCTCCTCTCATATCTCCCTCACCTACAACGGCATTTTTCCTCTCTTCTTTCATGATATCCCTTTTAGGCCATTGCTATCAACTGGGTATCGTAGATTTCATATTTCTAGTACTCTCCTCAATATTTGTGCAATGTCCAGGAGTACTGGGGGTCTGTATCTCCAGTTCTTCCAATTTCGCTTTCAATGTGTTTGAAACGGTTCCAAGTGCACCTACTATTACTGCTATTACCCCGACTTTCATGTTCCACACCTTCTTCAGTCCCCCTTGCTACGTCCTGGTAATCTCCCAGCTTTTCACTCTCTTTCCTATTTACTCTGTGATCTGCAGTCACGGCCACGTCTTTTATTCGGCAGGTTCTCTTTTTTCTTGCCCACTATTACCCGGCACAGTCTTTTGCTTGGATGGGGTGGTCAGTTTAGACATCAAAGTACCTGAGTAATTTGTGATTCCCATACTCCTGAGCTGTCTCTGGTTTGACTCCTTCCATTTCTCCACATGGTTAAATCTCATTCGTTTGCACAGTTTCCGGTTTATCACTGTTGTTACCCTGTAGTTTCTGTGTTTACATTCTCTTTAGGTTAGTTGACTACATTCACTAATGTGCTTTACGGTTTCATCCTTTTCTCTACACTGGTGGTATTTGCTGTTTGTTTGAGTTTCATCGATCCTCACCTTGATATAGTTCGTCCTGATGCATTTGTTATTGGCTGCCATGATGAACGGTTCTGTTTCCCTCTTCAGGTTTCCTTTTCGTAGCCGTGTTCATGATCTTTCGTTTACAATATCCTCTATATATCATTTGAATTCTCTGTATAGTCGGTTCCCATTTTTTTCTTGTTAGCTGTGCTGCTCCTTCGTTTTTTACTTTTTTTTTATCGTTCGTTGCACTTCTTTATCACGTATTCACTATTTGTTTGCACGTACTTTTTCTGGTCCAATTTTGCCCTTTGGACACAGTTTTCTATGTTGATGAGTCCCCTATCGCCTTCTTTCCTCGTCACGTACCGTCTATTCATGTCATCTCTGAGATGTAAGGCCTTGTGCATTGTCATAAACTTTCTTGTTCACCGGTCGATTGAATGGAGTTCTTCTTTTGCCCATCCAAGGAATGGTCCTGTGAATCTTACAACCGATACAACCCATTTAGTTTGTTCTGTAATTATTATTATTATTATTATTATTATTATTATTAGGAATCTCACACCAGTTGCCTGGTGGTAACCGCTGGAGTTTGAGTGACAGCAAGTCTCCTCAAGTCTCCAGCCCTCCTCTCCTCGTACTCATAGATCGCAGTAATTTTGCAACTTACAGTTTCACACCGGTTGCCCAGTGGTTATCGCTGAAGGCTGAGTGACAATAAGTCTCCTCAGGTCTTCAGCTAACGTCTCCTCTCTCTTTCGCATATCATGACAGAGCTACGATTCGTTGCAGTCCTTATATCTCTAGCACCTTCCTCAGTATCCGTCCAGTGCCCAGCAGTGCTGTGGTCTGTACGGTCTCTATCCTCCCCCTAATCCCGATCTCCTCCAGTCTCTCCCTCAGCGTTTTGGGGACAGTTCCTAGTGCTCCCACTATGACCGGTACTACCCTGGTTTTCATGTTCCACATTTTCTTTAACTCCCTTGCTAGGTCCTGGTATTTTTCCCTTTTCTCACCCTCCTTCTTTTTTACTCTATGGTCTGCAGGTACAGCAACGTCTACTATTTGGCAGGCCCTCCTTTTTTTGTCTACTATTACTAAGTCCGGCCTTCTTGCCTGGATGAGGTGGTCAGTTTGGATGTCGAAGTCCCACAGTAGTTTGTGGTTGTCATTCTCCAAAACTGCCTCTGGCTTGTGCTGATACCACTTTTCCCCATGGTTGAATCCCATTTGTTTACTTAGTTCCCAGTGTATCATCGTTGCTACTCTATCGTGTCTATGCTTATACTCCTTCTGGGCGAGTTGGCTACATTCACTAGTTATGTGGTTTACTGTCTCATCTCTTTCACCGCACATGCGGCATTTGCTGTTTGTCTGTGTTCTATCGATTTTTGCTTTTATGTAGTTTGTCCTTATGCTTTTGTTTTGGGCTGCCATGATGAGCGATTCTGTTTCTCTCTTAAGGTTTCCCTTTCGTAACCACGTCCATGATTTCTCGTCTGCTATATCTTTTATCTGTCTTTTAAACTCGCCGTACAATTTTTTCCCTTCCCACTTTTCTTTTCTAGTTTGCTGTACTGTTCCATTGTTTTCTACTTTATTGTTTGTCGCACTATCCCTCGCGCTCTTTATGATTTCTTCATTATTTGTTTGCACATATCTATCTAGGACTACCTTAGCTCTCTGGACACAATCTTCTATGCTGATGAGCCCCCTACCACCTTCTTTTCTCTTAACGTATAGCCTATCTGTATCATCCCTAGGATGTAATGCTTTATGCATCGTCATAAGTTTCCTTGTTCGCCTATCCATTGATTGGAGCTCTTCCTTTGTCCATCCTAGGAATGGTCCTGTATACCTAACTACTGACACAGCCCAGGTGTTCATTCCTTTTATTAGATTTCTGCTATTTAATTTGGTTTCTAATATTTTCCTTATCCTTCTGAGGTATTCTCTCTTAATTTTCTCCTTCATCTCTTCCCGTTTTATCGTGTCACATTCAAGGACACCTAGGTACTTGTATCGGTCTTGTGCAGTTAATGCCCTAATCTTGCTGTTGTCCGGAAGTTCAATTCCCTCAGTCATTGAAAGCCTTCCTTTATGCATCACCATGATTGCGCATTTTTCTATCCCAAACTCCATTCCTATGTCCTCACTATATTCCCTTACTTCGTTGAACAGAGTCTCAAGCTCTCCCCTGTTTTTTGCAAACAATTTAATATCGTCCATGTACATTAAGTGGTTGACCTTTCCTTTTGTTTTAGAGAAGTGGTATCCTTTGCTGTTTCTCAGGATTCTGTTAAGCGGTATCATTGTTAGAACAAATAATAGTGGGGACAACGAGTCTCCTTGGAAGATTCCCCTTTTTATCCCTACATCGGCTAGTTTGTCCCCTGCGGCTGTCAAATCTACTTTCCAGTCTTTCATTGAATTACCAATAAATTTAACCACCGGTTCGCTAATTTTGAACATTCTAAGGCATTCGAGTATCCAGCTATGTGGAATCATATCGTATGCCTTTTTGTAATCTATCCATCCCATTGCGATATTCTTTCTCCTTTTCCTTACTTCTTTTAAGATCATCTGGTCTATGTAGAGTAAATCGTTTGCCCCTTTGGTTCCTATCCTACACCCTTTCTGTTCTTCTGGTAGTAGCCCCCTTCTATCCATTGACATGTATATTCTCTCTGCTATTTGCCCAGTCAGGATTTTCCACATAAGTGGTAGGCAAGTGATTGGTCTATAGTTGCTTGCTATGTTCCCCTTCCCCAGGTCTTTTTGGATGAGGGTGGTTCTGCCTTTAGTCATCCATTCTGGTGCTTTGCCTTCATTTAGACAATTTTGGAGTAGGTGGGTGAGTCTGCCGTGTAACGTGGTGAACTTTTTGAACCAATACCCATGGATCCCGTCGGGACCCGGTGCTTTCCAGTTGGCTACTTTCCTAAGAGTATGTTTCAATGTGGTTTCATTCAGTACTATTGGTTCTCCCTTGTCTATATTTTCTAGTTCTTTTCTCATGTTTCCTAACCATTGCGGTGTTACATTGTGTCTTTTTGGGTGCCCCCATATGCTATTCCAATAGTTCTTGGCCTCTGTGGCATCTGGTTTTATGTCCTGCCTTCTTTCCCCATTTAAATCTTGGTAAAACTTTTTCTCATTGTTTTGGAATGTGCGGTTTTGTGTGTATTGGGCCGATCTTAGTCTGTATCTTTTTAGTCTTGCCTCTTTAGCTAGTCTTTTCTGGTGTAACTCTTCAACTACAGTTGCGATGCCTTTTTGCGCTACCTTATATTTGTTATAAAGTCTTACTCGTGGTCTGTCTGTGTGTGGTGTATTTCTAAGCAGTACTTCGTCTCTCTGTAGTTGGGAGATCTGCCTTTGTAACCTTCTCTCCCAGTTGGGTTTCCCTTCCCTATTAGTACCCAGGTTCCTATCTTGTGTTGTGAAGCTTTGTGCTACCATTTTCGCCCCTGCATAAATTAGGTTGTTGAGTTCTAGGAGGGTGTCTGTTTCTATGTGCTGTAAGAGGCAGTTGACCTGTTCGGTCACTTCTCCGACTTTCTTTCTATCTTTGTCTCTTAGGGAGGGGAGTGTTGTTTTCTCTCCTCGCATGATCTCTTTCAAAGCTTGTATTTTGCTTTTTTCTTCTTCCGTTGGTGCCTCGGCATCACCCTCTGGTGCGTAGCTTACTGTGGGGGTCTCATGGGGGATTATTCTAGTTTTGTTATTGGTACTAGTTGTGCTGGGGGGGCATTTTTCAGATGTGTCACCTGAATCTCTCTCTACATTAATGCGAATCTCTAGTAGTTCAGTCTCAGACAACCATTTCTTCTTTTGAATTTGCTTTACTTGGTCAGCAAGGCGTTGGTTCGATACTTCCACAGCAGATTTTTCCCTCCATATTTGGAGCATACGCTCCCTATAAGATCGCACTGAAGGCTTGCTTTTATAGTAACAGTACATAACTAGTCTATTCTCTTCCCTTGTCCATCTCTTTCTCTTGTTCTTTATAGCAGTCGCCCCATGAGGACTGCGCTTCCCCTGGATATCGCTAGTGGTATACGAGTTTGGGCCAACAGTAGCTGTGTGACGACTGTGTCCCTCCTGAAGGCCATTAAGGGTACACGAGCCGAGATTTTGGCCAGCAGTCACAGGATGACGACCGGGTCCCTCCTGGTGGCTAACAAGGGAACACCTGCCGGTTACGACACACAGGTCTTGGATCTGTGCCCCGTATTATTATTATTATTATTATCATTATTATTGAACGAAAATACCTCTATGGGCATCTCTATCAAAAGTATTTATCTGAGATCCAAATATATAACAATTCTAGGGATGAAAATGACTATAGAAACTCAGTGAAAAAAAAAGGTTCATCAATAATATTTACCAGGCATATTCAATTTCTAAATTCTTCTTTATACATCTGTTTGGAACCACTCGAACTAAAGAGAAATTGAAAGAAAACTATATATATATATATATATATATATATATATATATATATATATATATATATATATATACATATATATATATACATTTACAAACAGAATATTCACACAGGCGCTGTTTGCTCAGTTGATAGAGCAGAGTTGCATTGAGACTCCCGCCTGGTGGACAGGGATTCTAATTCCACTAATTTTCTCATTTGCATGGTCGGCTGTTCGATCTGCCTCTTTGTTAATTCCGGTGCTGAAAATATGTTTCCCATTAATTGTCTCTACAAGTATATATCTCTCTCTCTCACGCACATATATATGATATATGATACAGAGAGTGAGACAGACTATATATATATATATGTGCGAGTGTGTGCATGTGTGTGCGTGTGTGTGTGTGCATGTGTGTGTGTGTGTGTGTATGCATCCACATAAACATCTCCTCTTCTTACGTATATTCTCGCTACAGACACTGTCACTTTTGACATGTGAAGCACTCGAAGTACTGTACAATTGTCGCACTCATTAACACACCTTCTTGAAGGACACCTGACTTCTGATTCGATTCTCACTTTGATATGGACAGATCAAATTAACCAAGGTCTTGTGTATTCGAAAGCACAGAATGCCTGTGTCTATGATTTGAATAATTAACTTGACCAGGTGTCCGAGGGAAGGTAAGTTTAAGATCTTGGCATGTAGGTCAGTTGTGAATGATTTAATTCCTGGTGCAAACATGTGTTAATATAACGCTAACTATAATCAAATCAGCCAATTACGAACTATTTACGTAAAAGTTGAAGAATGCTGCGTTTTCATTGGTTCAAACATTTCGCCTTATGCCCTGTATTGTCCAGTTGATTTCCACCATTTGTCTGTGGATTGTCAGGTAGGGGAAGCGGGGTCGTTCACACAATTTAGCTTCTCCAGATTTTGGTATTCAGTACTATCCAATGTAGAAGGTGTTTGTGAGCAGCCTGTGTTCACATTCTAGTAAAGACGTTGTCATGTTTTCATTCACTAGATCATCATCATTATCGTCATAATCATCATTATCAACGTTGTAAGGGTACGTTGTGATGAGATCGAAGAAATTACTCATCAAGATTATCAAACAATGCTTCATCTATTGAAAATAATTTTTTTGCTAGAATGTCAGATAACCACTTGATATCATGACCCACACCTGGGATCCTCGATAATGTGTGAAATAGAAGCTTGCAGAAACTAAGACGGCCTGACGATTTAAACGATTTCAGGAGGTATTGGCCATGCGACGCTAGCAAATAAACAGATTTTGAGAATCAGGGGAGATCTGTCCAACAACAGACGATAATAGGTTGCTGCTGCTGTTAATGATGATTCCTAGCCAACGTATGTTGTATTAGACAGACTTGTTGAGATTTCTGGGCGGACTTTTTTTTGCCTTGCAGCTGTGGAATAGTGCTGTAGCAATGCGTGGAAACGGCATCCCTTTTTTTTAGGAAGGGCGGAGCTGCCTTCGTCCATTATTAATATATTAATAAAATTCTTTATTGGAATAAGTAACTGATAAAAAAAAGATTAGACAATATATGTCCAAATACTCATTCCTTATGGCTTTAGAACGTGTCTGAAGTTGATTGGATTATACATATATCCTCGGGATTGGAGTTGGGGTTCAGTGTTGAATCCAGTCCTAGAGAACAGGCATCCTTTCCTTACCACAACTTCCTTTTTAGCGCTGTGCCACTGCTTAACAGAGTAAGAATAGGTAAATATTTCACGCTGAAGAAAATACAATCCTGTTTGACACTGATTGCTATAAATGGAATCATATGTACAGCAAATAAAATAAGAAGTGCATGATAGAATATTATACTTTCTGGGTTTAAAACAATTGTTTAGCATCTAGATAAAAGATAATGAAAATACGTATTTGCCTTAAAATACTTACGTTTTAACTACTGAACTGAAATAAGCATTGCAAATCATAACTGTTCGAGCCGTTAATTTATCTATTCACTGTTTAACAGTAAGTCTAGATGGATAGATAGAGGTTTGAAAATTTCAATAATCTAAACCAATTATGCAAAGCAACGGTGATAATACTGGTCTGTAGTGGACAGCAGTGATTAATAATTGTATCAAGTTGTTTGGATTATTTGAAGAAGTATTTTCATTGTTACTATTTTACTAGTTTTACTTTTATTCAGGTCGTTGCAACCTGACGCCATCAAAGTAAGTTAAATCGAAAGTATACGAGTTGCATTTGGTGAAGCTGGAACTCTCATCTCATAACCCTTGAGCGTGTCTGACTCTGGAAACTTAATGAACAAGAAGGGTTACTTCTAATCTTGTAGATATTCTATTCTAACTCGATTTTTCTCGTCATATCTTTTAATCAGTATCTAGATATCGTAGTAGCAATGGTTTCAAGTTCTGCATCCGTGATTAAAACGGTGAAGGCGACGACCATATTGGACTTGCTCCAAGGGTATTAGGTGTGAGTTCCAGTCTCATCTTTTATAGAGGAAACCACTCAATGTAATCATTTCAGGAAAGGGTCTTTTACATAAAAATAACCGGCTGATGACATTAAACAAAAGATATAAAATTGGAACAATTTCCATTATCTTTATAGATTTATATCCTTTATTATAACTTTATAATGTTATCAAATTCCTTATAAACAACTATATATTGTGAAAAATTAATATGAAATTTCAAATGATTCATACTAAATGAAATATTCGGAACCAATAGATTTTGAATACGATAACCGTTTGATATCATTCTGTGATTTTAATGAAGGCTTTCCTCTGAAATTGAAGGTAATGCACAAGTGAATCAACGCTGTTGATATTTTTCCTTTATTCTCAAAAAATGTCATCGTACAATGGAAATGATATTCACTTAAATGTATATGAAGAACGTGCAGCGCCAACATATTTATCCAGCAGCCAAGAGTTGAAAGCTATCGATATTGAAGTGAAACCAATTCCAAACCCCAGAAACATCACAGACATCGAATTGTATATTTCCGTGGTGCCATCCTTCAGGATGTAAATATTTCGGAAAATCAGTAGCGCCGATACGTTTCCAAGGTCTAAAAAATTGATGAAATGGAAAGATCATTTAAAAAGAAAAAGACCATTATCTTTATTACTCAATAAACGAAAAGATTTTGTAAACGAGGAATAAGGATATGGATTCATTGATCCACCTTCATATGCATTATCCTCTTTAGTTATGTCCACTGCTGGACAAAGGCCGTTTCGATTTCCTATCATGACGACTGTGATTGTGCTAATCTCAGCCGTGTCTCATTCCTCCATCTTGTGTCTGGTATTTTTCTACTGTATTTACTGTCTCATGAGCATCAATCAGGTTGCACTTGCACCATGTTTCCCATCTCTTTTTTTGTCACAGAGTCATTTCGATTATATCTTCGATCATTGTCCTCCCCCAGAACCATGCAGATCTTTTTCTATTTTCTAGTCTTGTAATTCGAATTACTGTTTCCATAGCTAACTGTGAAATTCACGCACGCACATATTGTGTGCGTGAGAGAGCATGTAAAAAGAACACTAAAAAATTATACCTAAAAGAAAAAAAAACACACACATTATAGGATTTATAAAAAAATCCACTATTAAACAAAAAAGCAAAATGAGAGAAAACTGTGAACACACGTAAAAATTTCTACTTGAAAACAACGAGAAAAAAATTCTGACGAATCAGACTTACATCAATGAATCAAAATGATAATTGGATTATAAAAACAATGAAATTAAAACATAAAGACGGATAAACCTTCATTGTATCGAATATATATATATATATATATATATATATATATGTGTGTGTGTGTGTGTTTATATATATATATATATATATATACATATATATATATATATATATATATATATATATATATATATATATATATATATATATATATATATATATATATATATGAAAATGACGATTGGAAGGTGAAGAGAAAAACTCAAGAGATTGGTGTTACATCTCAATTTTTTTATCATTGTTCCGTGGGTGTAGTTCAATGCATTCCAACAGGGGACAGCCATCTTTTTCAGAGAAAAATTTTTGCAGTGATTCACAGAGAAAACATGAATATGAATATATATATATAGGATTCGATCCCCATTATGAGCAGACAATGTAGTAAACTCCCCATCAGGACTGATTTCGTTATGTACTCAGCAACAAACTGAGTACACCCCAGGTTGTGTAGAGAAGGGAAGGGAAAAGTGAAAAAGAAAGTTCTGAGTGTTTAATTGCATGACGTTAATTTTTATGATAATATCCATTAGGCTACCAAAAATGTTTAAGCAACTATATTTAAATTCCAGCTGTTAAACCATCGAGTTGCTGCTTCACGTTTGATGATCAGCGTTTATACTCAAGAAAACGCCACGGTTTCACGTGCATCTCATCTCAGTTGAAATTCTTTTATTTCCATTCATTAAGCGCTTGACGAGCATAAATTGCAAAACCTAATTTAAACTGCTAAAGTGCACCTGATCTTGCTATCGGATCAATAGTCACTAAACAGATTTTTTTTTCCAGTTAGACGCAGGGTTACCTTGATCTACGTAGAAAGACGCAGCACATTTTTCAATCTCAAGTTTCAAGTTCAAGGATTCGGAAAGGAGGAAGACAGTAATCTTTAGTTTGACGTACATAAACCCAAGGATATGTTTACTTGGTATTCAATTGCCCTTTTCAATACAATTGTGCACGATCTGATGGTGTAGTGGTTAGCATATCTACCTCAAACAGGTCAGGGTTCGATTCCCGATATGAGCTAATAGAATGGTAATCTCTTCATTAAGACTTATTCTGCAATCCACTCTGCAGCTGTCTGAGTACACCCCAAAGCTGTGTTATTAGGCTAGAAATATGGCAATGAAGTTGTGCCTTCCCCTATTCGAAAGGACAGAAACGAATTGACGAGAATCCTTCACGTAGCCCCCCTGTAATACGGTCTTCGACTTTAGATGTCATCATATAACGTAGTCAAAATTAGATTTAACATCTTTTTTCTTCTTTATATACATAAACAAAATTGAGAAAAAATAAAGCATGTTGAATGCACTTTTTTTTCATGTCGTTTATTTTTGACGAATATGTTCTTCAATTATGCTTTCTGGTGGATCATCCTTTTCGAAGACTTTAGATATTTTTTGGAGCTTTTGTGTGCTGGTCAAACATAGCTATAGGTCTCTTTCCCACTCTCTCACTCTCATATGCATAGACACACAGATATATATATATATATATATATATATATATATATATATATATATATATATATATATATATGCATATATATATATATATGTATATATGTGTGTATATATATATATATATATATACGTGTGTGTGTGCACGCGTGTGTGTGTGTGTTTGTGTGAGTGTTAGTGCGTGTTAAATCAAAGATTACCAAGGGAACTGGAATACATCGCAGGGAAATCAGTGATTTGAAAAATGAAAACAGTGCAGGCATGGATAGAGGATTTTGAGTTCGTCCAAATGGAAAAGATATTTTTGCAAATGAATACGTAAACAGATATTTTTTGCAAACAAATACGGAAATGCGCCTTACACAGAGGTCGACAGACGTTTTGAGCGGAAAAGTTTCATTCTAAAATAACTTTGGCTTATGCATTGCCACGTATTCCATTTACTCTAGAACTGAAAAAAGAGGCAAGTAGAAGAGATTAATTACACAAATCTATCACAAAACCAATAGATATTAAACTTATAATGAATAGGATGGAAGGTGAAAAGCAAAATAATACATTTTTCTTTTTAAAGTTAATTCATGATTTATGTTACTTAGGAACGTTAGTGGTTTTTTTATTCATAAAATTTCTCAAAGTAAATATTCGAAAATTAAAGTAGCACTGAGTCCGATCTGGAGGTGTCTGGTTCCCATGGGATTTTACTACAATAAATAATTGAGTTTTGATAAATAAAAAAAAGCAATGACTGTATAGCCTGATTATATGCAACAGAATAAGAAAAAGTAAATATCAAAACGAGATAAATAAAAGATGACAGGAGCATTGTCAAGAGAGAGTTAAAAATCGCCCAGGGCCTCCAAAGTAAAAGAACCAGAAGAATAGTAGTTCACCTATTGCATTTCTACTAACATTATACGAGAACAAATTGAACTAAATGTTTGAGGGGCCATTGAGATGCCAAGACTTGCTCCTGCTCACCCAGGATTTCAAATCTCTAGCAATATAACTGCCCCGCAGGTTTCATCAGATCTCACTAAATTACTGGTTTCCAACCTCTTCTCTACGAAAGACCAAATTTATTGAAAGGAATTTTAATATGGCCCACAGACTTTTGAAAGAACCCCAGTAATATCTTCGTGGGACCTCAGGTGCTCGCAGTCCGAGGCTGGAAACCAAAGCAATAAATTTGAAGTGAAGGGCTCAAGACCCCAAATCCCTAGTTACACCCGACCCATAACCAAAATTGATAACATATAATGATGCAATTGAAAATGCAACACGGAATCAGATCGTTTTAGAAAGCAGAGCAGACGATGATTAGAAAATCGAAAACGAGGCTAAAAGCGTCCAACCCTGGGAGAATCAACATATTTGATGAAGCAGAAGGAGATATTAAATTATTTATTTGAAGCTGTCAACCGAAACTACTAACATAGAGCTCTTCAGTTTTCGAATTGGTCTAGCTGGCTGGCTGACTGGCAGGCTACATATGTTTTTATCAGGCGTACAGGCCACACCAATTACCCCTAATTAGATCTAGAAATTTTTTTGCAAATCCCATCCCGATAAGTTTCCAGGAGAGGGTTCAATCAGCAATGTATGTTTATGCTGAATTGATTCTTAAATCCAGGAGTATTTCGTTTGTTTTTTGAAAATTCTCACTATCGTAGTGATCTTGCTCATCAAAATGCAAGAGATATAACATATTCACTGATCACTCATTTTTCAATCTTCCAATTTTTCAAATTATTCCCCCTGATACAACATGTAACCAAGGATGTTGGTCACATGCCGGTTCCAATTGAATGACAAACTAGACTTGATTATTTTGATTCATTTCTTTCAATCTCCAATGTACAGGAATACTGCAGGATTAAGCAAAACTCAAGGAATCAATGCTGAGAAATCAGTTTCATGAGCTTCGAAATTGAGATCCAACCATCACCCTCAGATCTAAAGATCAAAGAATAATATGAATACCGTTTTACATAATCTGGCTTAAACTGGCTTTAACTGAGTTACCTGTGGTCAGAAGAAGGGGTATTGAAACCTTCCACCATTGCAGCAGATTCCTCAAAGTCCCATAAAACGTAATAATTGTAGATAACACGGAGGTCATTAAACCAAGACTTGCCAAAAACTGGACAACTGGAAACCAATCTGGAAAAGAGATTTTGATGTATATTTTAGCAAAGGAAAGAAAAAGGTATTAATCTAAATTATTTATAGTGCATCTATGGGCATCTCGTTATAATATACTGTCATCAACATTTCAAAATCTTAAATTAGTTCAACACTGCCTCATCACAATTTGGCATGCTATACAAGATCCTTAGTAAGTTAAATTCTTTTAAAGAGTTTGCAAGGGACTTAATCCACAGCTCATGTTATTTCATTTGTCAATACAATTTTAAAACTTTTCAAATTACTTTTATTCTTCGTATTCAGGCAATCCGTTTTAATAATGTAAAAGTCCTTCGCTAAAAAATCCATACATTCATTGGGGAGCACAATTGTATATGTTCTCATTATATACATATATATATATATATATATATATATATATATATATATATATATATATATATATATGTGTGTCTGTGTCTGTGTGTCTGTGTGTTTATCATAATTCTTACAAATATTCGATGGTTTCAGTTAACTCCCTGTGCATTAAAGTTCCCGTAGTGTTATTATACCCAATGTCCACGATAATTGTCTTCAACTTAAATCATCAACTCGTTCCATGATCCTAGTAGAATTTCCCTGAAACACCCCTATAAGAAAAATAATCTTCCATTTCCGAATCACGTTGTAGGATCTAGGATTTTGAGCAGGTTGGCCTTCTAAATGAAAAGTTATCTATACAGATACTTTGGATATCACCCCCGCATAGGTTGGCCCAAATTTAAAATTGAGAAACCTTTTTGAGTAAACTCGACTTACAAACAGGATATATGATTTGTTAAATCTCTGAATAACTTGAGGTTGGCAAGCTTCCGATTGAACATGCTTAAGAACAGGAATATCCCACTAACCCTAATGAGAAGGCTTTTCGATCAATTCATTTTCTCGTGAGTCATCTACGGAGCTAAACATGGAATCTAACCAAAAGATTGACCTTCAAACTGAGAATCATGCAATGTGTACATGAGAAAATCATGCTGAACATTACAAGGAGAGATCATAAAACAGCACTGTATATTAGAGGGAGAAAAAACTGGCCAGGCATATTCTGGAATCCATTAGAAATTCTAATGGAAATGGGCTGGTCATATCGCAAGAATTCCAGACAACTGCAGTACATCACGACTCACAATGTGGATCCCAAGAGATTATATACGAAACTGTGGCTGGCAAAATATGCGATGGTGCAATGAACTAAACAAGTTCAGAAAGTATTGATTCTGCGATACCCATAATAGAGAGGTCCGGCGAATTCTGGGGATGGTTTATGTCCAACGACGGACTGATGATAATGATGATGATGATATTAAAGAAATTCCCCTTTGAAACAATAAAAGGAAGAATCATGAGGAATATTTGTACCTCGAAAGAATGAAAGTATCAGAACCAATTATATAAACAAAGCGTTTAGAAAATATACGTGAAAAGAGATATCTTATCTAGAATTATCAATGAAATACCCGCACAGAATTTGGGCATTATTGGTCCCCAAATGGCCATAGGGACCAAAAAAAAAACATTCTTTTTGTAAAAGAAAACGTTTTTAGAGGTATACGCATGCACGTTTCCATGATTGAAGCCCCTAAAAAGTGACGAGGAGCGCACGGACACACACACACACACACACACACGCACACACACACACACACACACACAAACATATAGACACACAAAGCATGCAGATAGATAGACACAGAGAACGCACATAAGCAATAACAATCAAATAATCCGTAACCCACTTGACTGGTTAGTTGGGCAATCTTTGAGGCTACGGTACTTCTATAAGACGGAAGGCATCTTACTTATATTTGATGAAAAATAATATATTGTAGTAAGTAAGATTACATTATGATTACTATGAATCATTTAGTTTTTTTTTCACATAGTTTCTTTGTCTAGATATTTAAAAGACAAAATTATACGCGTTGTACCCAAACAGGGAGGGAATCAAGACCCACTGGATCCTGCGCCTAGATCTGCATCAGAAAATATTTTTAGTTCAGTAAAATTTTACGATGCAATACATCAATAGTATTATTTTTTCTTATCTTTATTCAATGATATTTGTTGATATCTTCACTTCAAAAAAAAAAAAAAAAAAAGAAAAAAGTAAATTGTCAACCTTGATTATTTTTTTTACTAGTTCCGAAAGAAAACTCGGGTTTACGGTCAACTCTGTGATAGATGACCTCGAAAAAACATCTTCCGTTTACGACGTCGCGACTACGATTGAAAACTATACGCTTTTTGGCTTTTTTATTTATTTTTTGTCTTAGTAAACAACTTAAATTATTCAATAGATAATGAATAAATAATGATTTAAATCAAAGTAAAAACAAGTTTCACTTCGTTCGGACCGGAAATTTATAAAATTTCATTTAATCTTAATTTCTTAGTTGCTTTTTTATCACAGCCTATTCTCACCATGTCTACTGCGATGAAGAATAAGAAAAGAATAAGCTCTTGGCGAGACTCAAACCCCCGTTTCTTTTGTCTTGAATATCTGTCTACATACAGCATAGCTGTACCCACTGAATTACTAAATGTCTTACACCAGGTTGAAGATCTAACACTTCAGCCTTCATCCTCATATGTAGTACCAAATTTGTTATAGTTTTTACGTACACTAGTTGTAGTTGTAGTTAAATCGAAACACAGCAGCCTCACAAATCACCATTCAACCAACTCAGTGGGCAACTGATTTTTCTCCCCTTGAGTGTCCAGGAGTCTGTTTGTGTCTCTGGTCAACCCAGGTCACATTTTCAGGGCTATAAACTTGAAAATCCACTTGAGTACATCACTAAGCAACGTCTAGATATTACTGTTTTTGGTCTCTATTGTCATTTCCGACATTTTTTTTTTGCAGATAATTTCAGATTAAAGATCCATTTGAAAAATAGTTTTACTTCATTTTTGTCGGTAATTATTTCTGATGCACGTGCGAGCAACGGTGATTCATTTAAGCGAAGTACGGATATC
The DNA here is from genome assembly GCA_963457665.1 of Thysanoteuthis rhombus. Classification (NCBI taxonomy): domain Eukaryota; kingdom Metazoa; phylum Mollusca; class Cephalopoda; order Oegopsida; family Thysanoteuthidae; genus Thysanoteuthis; species Thysanoteuthis major. The sequence continues at coordinate 48,726,693 of OY735218.1, forward strand.
ATATGGACTTTCATTTGATTAATCCTTGTCAATTACGAATGTTTGACGGGCATTTTCTTTCATTTTAAATATTTTAGTTGTTTTCTTTTTTAATCTCAAAGGACTCGGACCGTCGAAATACAGCAGTGAATTAACAAAATAGATCAGAAAAGAATAAAAGGTTTCACCAAAATTTTGTCTCCAACTATATATTCATCTTGACTGAGGTGGTTGCAGAAACCATCGACAAAAACAGTCGACATAGGTTTCTTCAGTTTCAACCGATTCTAGCTGGCTACCAACCAATCTATCTATTAAGCAACCGTAACCACCAAAGATAGCAAAGGGTTTTTTCCTTTTAATATGTGCGTGTATTGTGTGGTCTGGCGCTTTCGACAATAACGTTTTCTGCACAGACTTGAAAATTGGCATCAGTATCCCATTGGAACGCTTCTAAAATGTTTCTCTTGATTTTTTTTTTGTATCTTTTGTGGGTCTTATTTTGACCTGTTTATAAGTAACATCTACATTCTCCAGAATATAAAGGTTTGTAAATGTTTCCATTGGAAAACGCCAGTGATGTCATGAACTTATCGAATTTATTCAGACTACATTTGTTCCTTGATAGAATGTTTTCTTACTTGACTTCAATTTTGACACTATGTTTGTTCAATTATTGATAGCGATGGCAAGTCTATCTATTTGTAGATGTGTCACGTTTGCAGGCTGCACCGATGAGTTCAGAGGACTGACAATTCAGATTGTTACTTCTTTATTATATCTAACCCCTTTTCTGTTTTCTACACCATTTAAGTTAAGCCCTTGGTTAGTGTTTACGCTTGTCATTTAAAAATTCGAACTTTTTAAAATTATCACGAGAAGTAATTTCTCCATTGATAACGCATTTCATGATTGATTATCCCTAACACCACTTGCTGTCAAAACAAATTGGTCATCTGTCAGTTTGTATTGAGTAACTAACGAAACGCTTTCCTAAGTCTAAAATCTTAAGCCTCTCAATCAAATACGGGAACAATTGTCAAACAAAATGGTATTCCTTCCACAGTGTTGCTCATTTAGATGTTTTTAATCTAAATCTAGATGTTTTTCACTGAACCCAGAAGTCAGAAAGTGCTATTTGGATTATTTTTCTTAACTTTATCATTATTAAAGTGAATAATAATTTTCCAAATATCTTTAGATATAAAATATGTAAATATCTTATCAAATATGTAGATGAATAGATGTTGAAGATCATTTAATTTATAATTAATACGTTAATCATTAAGTAGGTTTTAGTTATGTATCTTGAAAGCTGATGTGTTTCTGTGTTAGATATTTTTTCGACTCGATTTTTGATATAAACTTGAAAATAAAGTTGGCAAAACTGCTTTTGCTAGATCTTCACACAAGAAAAGAACTAGCGCATCTATAGTCTTACTTGTTTTGTTTTTTTTATCATGATAATGGACTCAATCTTTTGCTCGTGGTTTACTCCAAGAATCATTTCCTTTGGCCCCAACCTGAGAATAGACGTACAATTTTGGAATAAGTACAGTTATTTCATTTCAGCGACTTCCAGCTGTCCAAGTGCTCGCCTTTCCGATGTAAGATGGCGCGGCGATGAGAAAAAATAAGGAGAATGAAAAAGAAAAAAAGAAAATAATAACACATTTGTCAACGTAGACATTGGAGAATAAGTCTAACAGCAGTTACCATTCAGTTGGAGAAAAAAAATCAGAAGATGAATAGATGTGAATAAAAGAAACATGAACCAAAAAGCACACAGAGAGCGCATTCTTCTGCCAATGCCGTACACTAAATAAAAAAAGTGAACGAAAATGGCAAATGTAAATACCGTATTTGCTAGTTAATAAGGCGGAGGGTTAATAAGGGCATTTTTAGATTACCTTCCAATTCATCTCAGATTATCATATTGTATAGAATGCTGAGTCATCATCATCATCATCATCTTTCGCTACGATTCACCGGATCTCTTCGTTGTGGGCTGTCGCGGTGCCAATGTTTTCTGAACCCTGTTGGTGTCAGTAGAGACGTCATGCGGTTGTCTGACATTCTCGCAACATGACCATTGCCATTAGAGTTTTCTGAAGAATTTTATGATATCTCTGATATGTTTTTCCTCTACTATAATATGCTGTCTTTTGATCTTTCCATGTGCTGCTAAGCACGGTTCTCTCCAGCACACGTTGCATATTTTTCAGCTTGAGAGACAATCTTTTGGTGAGATTCAATGTTCCAGCTCCATAGGAGACTATCAGGGGAATGTATTCGTTGTGAACCTTTTTTTGAAAACTAATGGTATTTTATCTTCAATGTTGAGTACAGAATACTCAAGATGAACAGCAAAGGATGTGGTATGGATCCCCTCGTGAAATATGCGCCCTGTACGTCGGTGAAGACGGTGATTTAAGAAGGGAAAAAACTCAGCTCTGAAACTTTTCTAATACCAGAATTAATCTATTATCAATAAGTTGAAATACTCAAGCTCAACTCAGTTGGTGATTCAAGTCTGAAACATTTAAGAAAGGGCTGTAGACATCGGTCTACACTCGCACATAACTATTAACCATGCTAACGACGTGTGGGGATAGAAGTAGAGCTACCTCCCCTTGAAACACACTCAACTACAGAGTAGATCTTTGAGAGCCTCAGCTGAATTAGAATTTGAACAAATTAAATTTACTTGACTAAATAATGAAGATACAGTATTTCATTCCGTCGGGAAGCCGAATAAGATATTGTCAGGGTAGTTTTTCAATTGATTTCAAGTGGCAACCCCCGAGTAAAGCTACAAATAAATATTATAGAAAACCCAAAGTGAGAGGAAGCAAATAAAAGCAATAAAACAATATAAATCATAACTGGAGGCGTAGCAGGGGGTATGGGGACGTGCAGTGGGGTGACCCCTTAAAGGCCCCTCAGACATTTAATGAAATTGGTTATGTTAGTAAAAAATATAGTAGTTTATTCAAAAAAGCTATTTGGGATCCTCACCCATTGGGGGTTCGGGGAAGGTGTTGATCCAAAATCACCCCCACATCCCTCAAGTTACGCCCTGATCATAACAACAAAATAATTGCGTAGAAAATTTTGACTGCTCTCGTGTAGTTTTATTTGTTGTCATATCGACTTTTTTTTTCTCCAAAAATAAATGTTTGACAAAAAAAAAAAAAAAAAATGGAGGGGGAAGAATCCTCAACGGGAGTCTCGTATAATCGTAATCAGTACCTCACACCATGTGTATGTCAGGTAATTATTCGCTTCCCAAATTTGATATCTTTACAGAAATTCAATTTGGTTAGTGCAATTTACTGTTATTCGTTTTCTCCGACGTAAACAATTTATACAAGAAACCTGCACTCGCTTTACTCTCAGCAGAGAAAAGGACAAAACTAAAAACACGATTCTGTTATTATGCGACTCAATATTAGAGAGGGTCAACCAGAACTGCCATCACTTATTTCTTCAGTTTTTTAAGAGGGTCTACCCGTCTGGCTGGTAAGGGCCGTGCAGAGCCTGCAAGTAAGTCGGGGCTAGATGGGAAAAGTAGGCCATGCTATTTCAAACTGTACATCATTTTTGCGATTGGTTCTAAACAGATATCATTTATGCATCGCTTTGATATATATATATATATATATATATATATATATATATATATATATATATATATATATATATATATATATATATATATATATATATGTGTGTCTGTGTCTGTGTCTGTGTCTGTCTATGTGTGTGCGTGTTTGTGTATTTGTAGCGTATGTTAGGTATTGTGCTTGCAAATAAATTGTGATAACATAGATGCTAATTTCAAAGTTGGGTCAGCTATTTGTTGCAACTACGAGTTGTTTTCAACAGTTTGTTTAGAAGATGAATTTCTCGAATAATATTACTCAGTAGAGATTCTATAGGCTGAGGACACCATTGTAATGGAGAGTTATTTGTTTGGAGAGCAATTAAATGATCATTTGTCTATAGAAATAATGTGATGTTTGTAATGACTTTTGTATGGTAAACATGCATATATCCAAATACTGCTTCGATAATGCTGTAGTCAAATATAACGGTAGAGTTTATGAAAGAGAGATACAAGCAAGATAGAAAGTAAAAGTACGTAATCAATTATATACAAAAGAAGATACGTGTATGTTAGTTTCAGATTCATATTTTAAGGCAATGTTAAAAGCGAGAAAGCTAGCGTAAACAAGCATAATGAAAGTACAGATGTATATCAGAATATTAGAAGAAGCACACGAAGAAATTAGCTTCGAAACAAGCATATTTTACCGCTACGTTATGCATAGACGGGCAGACACAAAATAGTGCATACTGATATCATGTCCGTTTTTTTTTAAAATAATATTTACATGCATAATCGACCATATGCAAAAAATATATTCACAAAAAAAGCAACAATGACATGCATCCACTGATAAAATATGTGACACTAGAGAAGTGTTAGTAAACATCTGTCAATTCGTGGCGAAAAGCTTTCCCTATTCTTGATGTTTGTTTTTGACCATTCCTGTATGAGTGTGATGGTAGAAGTCGTTGAAGGTTTCAGTCAGTTAATTAGCTTGATTTGAGCCGAAGAGGAATGACTACTCATTACGTAGTATTGATGCTTGAGATATTTGAAATTTGTTTTAAATGTTCGTTTTCAGCTTGTATTTTTTTTGCAAACGTAGGAATTTTAAAGGATCGAATGAATAAATCGGTCTGTTTTACATTATTTTTGTTGATAAAAGTAACAGATTATTGAGTTTTTGAATATCATTTCTGTCTCTGTAAAAAAATAACTGTGATATGTTTAGAGTATATTTCTCTCTATTGGTTGTTCTTTCGTCTAGAAAAAAACTGTTGTAGAGGTTGTATGTCACATTTGTGTTATTTTAGTCTTTTAGAACAGAATAAAATAACTGTGATCAATACCTACAATGACGGCTGCATAGATTTTCATTGAATTAGATCCAGTTTTTCATACGAGCAATATTTGGTATTTTTGATTTTATATCAGTTATTAGAGACTGTTAAACAAAACAGATATCAGAATTGTCCACTAGTGTTTCTTCAGTTTTCAAGTTGGTCTGGCTGGCTGGTTACCTAAGTACAAATACATAATGCATACAGGCTGTAACAATGGAGCTAGTGGGCAGAATAACCGAACATTTGCTCCTTAAATATGAACACATAATTAGGGACTAACCTTCTAGCTAATCTTTTATATCTGTTGTCCGTCAGAGATAGTCATTTTGGTTTGTTCATTTCTCTCGATCATCTGTTTGGTTAATTCTCCACTGTCCGTCCATTTGCAAAATCTTTGGGTTTTTTTTATCTCTCTCTTGTTTTCTTCGCCATTTGTAATTATTCTTTCCTTTTTTAAATCACTTCATCACGAAAATATAATGCTTTTTAGATTATTATCATTGTTGTTAATATTATTATTATTATTACTGTTATTATTATTATTATTATTATTATCATTATTATTATTTGGAATCTCACACCAGTTGCTTGGTAGTTAGCGCTGGAGTTTGAGTGACAGCAAGTCTCCTAAAGTCTCCAGCCCTCCACTCCTAGTACTCATAGGTCGCAGTAATTCTGCGATTTACAGTTTCACACCGGTTGCCCAGTGGTTATCGCTGAAGGCTGAGTGACAGTAAGTCTCCTCAGGTCTTCAGCTAACGTCTCCTATCTCTTTCACCTATTATGTCAGGGCTAAAATTCGTTGCAGTATTTATATCTCTAGCACCTTCCTCAGTATCCGTGCAGTTCCCAGTAGTGCTGTGGTCTGTACGGTCTCTATCCTCCTCCTAATCCCGATTTCCTCCAGTCTCTCCCTCAGCGTTTTGGGGACTGTTCCTAGTGCGCCCACTATGACCGGTACTACCCTGGTTTTCATGTTCCACATCTTCTTTAACTCTATTGCTAGGTCCTGGTATTTTTCCCGTTTTTCACTCTCTTTCTTTTTAACTCTATGGTCTGCAGGTACAGCCACGTCTACTATTTGGCAGGCCTTCCTTTTTTTTGTCTACTATTAATAAGTCCGGTCTCCTTGCCTGGATGAGGTGGTCAGTTTGGATGTCAAAGTCCCACAGTAGTTTGTGGTTGTCATTCTCCAAAACTGCCTCTGGCTTGTGCTGATACCACTTTTCCACATGGCTGAATCCCATTTGTTTGCTTAGTTCCCAGTGTATCATTGTTGCTACTCTATCGTGTCTATGCTTATACTCCTTGTGGGCGAGTTGACTACATTCACTAGTTATGTGGTTTACTGTCTCATCTCTTTCACTGCACATGCGGCATTTGCTGTTTGTCTGTGTTCTGTCGATTTTTGTTTTTATGTAGTTTGTCCTTATGCTTTTGTTTTGGGCTGCCATGATTTCTCGTCTGCTACATCTTGTATCTGCCTTTTAAACTCGCCATACAATTTCTTCTCTTCCCATCTTTCTTTTCTTGTTTGCTGTACTGTTCCATTGTTTTCTACTTTGTTATTATTATTATTATTATTATTATTATTATTATTATTATTATTATTATTATTATTATTAGCAATCTCACACCAGTTGCCTCAAGTCTTCAGCCCTTCTCTCCTAGTACTCATTTGTCCCAGTAATACTGCGATTTACAGTTTCACACCGGTTGCCCAGTGGTCATTGCTGGAGGTTGAGTGACAATAAGTTTCCTCAGGTCTTCAGCCAACATCTTTTCTCTTCTTCGCCGATCATGCTAGCGCTGTGGTTGACATCTTCACTTTCATTTCCCTTCTACTCTTAGGCCACTGCTAACAATTAGTGTTGCAGTCTTCATATTTCTAGCACTCTCTTCAGTATCCATGTAGTTCCTCGCAGTGCTGTGGTCTGTACAGCCTAAATCCTTACCTTCTATCCTGAGCTCCTCTAGTTTCACCTTCAGTGTCTTTGGGACAGTTCCTAGTGCATCTACTATAACTGGCTCTACCCTGACTTTCATGTTCCACATCTTCTGTTCTCTCGCTAGATCCAGGTATTTTTCCCATTTTTCACCCTCCTTCCTCTTTACTCTATGGTCTGCAGGTACAGCTACGTCTGCCATTCGGCAGGTGTTCCTCTTCTTGTCCGCGATTACCAAGTCCGGTCTCCTTGCCTGGATGAGGTGTTCAGTTTGGATGTCGAAATCCTAGAGTAAATCGAGGTTTCCATTTTCCAGGGCTGCCTCTGGTTTGTGCTGATACCACTTTTCTGCATGGTTAAATCCCATTCACTTACTCAGTTCCCAGTGTATGATCGTTGCTACTCTATTGTGTCTGTGCTTATACTCCATCTGGGCGAGTTGACTACATTCACTAGTTATATGATATGCAGTCTCATCTCTTTCAGCGCACACGAGGCACTTGCTGTTTGTGTTTTGTCGATTTTTGTTTTGATATAGATTGTCCTGATGCTTTTGCTTTGAGCTGCTATGATGAGCGATTCCGTTTCTCTCTTTAGGTTTCCTTTTCATAACCATATCCATGATCTCTCGTCTGCCACATCTTGTATCTGTCTTTTAAACTCTCCATACAATTTTTTCTTATCCCATTTTTCTTTCCTTGTTTGCTGTGCTGTTCAACTGTTTTTTTACTTTGTTGCGCTGTTTCATGCACCCTATAGGATGCCTTCACTGTTTGCTTGCACGTACCTTTCTAGATATGCTTTGGCACTGTTCTCTACGTTGATGAGCCTCCTGCCACCCTCTTTTCTCTTAACGTATAGTCTATCTGTGTCATCTCTGGGGTGTAAGGGTTTATGCATTGTCATAAGTTTCATTGTTCGCCTTTCCATTGATTGGAGTTTTTCCTTTATTCATCCTTGGAATGGTCCTGTGTATCTCACTAACGATACAGCCCAGGTGTTCATTCCTTTTATTAGATTTCTGCTGTTTAATTTGGTCTCTAATATTTTCCTTATCCTTCTATTATTTTCTCTTTATTTTCTCCTTCATCTCTTCCCGTTTTATCGTGTCACATTCAAGAACATCCAGGTATTTGTATCGGTCTTGTGTGGTTAGTGCTCTGATGTTCCTGCTGTCCGGAAGTTCGATTCCTTCTGCCATTGTGAGCCTTCCTTTATGCATTACCATGATTGGATACTTTTCTATTCCAAACTCAATCCCAATGTCATCACTGTATTCTTTTACTTTGTTTGATAGCATCTCAAGCTCTCCCCTATTTTTTGCAAACAATTTTGTATCATCTATGTACATTAGGCGGTTGACATTTCCTTTTGTTTTGGAGAAATGGTACCCTTTGCTGTTCTTCAGGATTCTGTTGAGTGGTATCATAGTTAGAACAAATAATAGTGGGGACAGCGAGTCTCTCTGGAAGATTCCCCTTTTTATCCTTAACTCTGCTAAATCTTCTCCTGCAGCTGTCAAGTCTACTTTCCAGGTTTCACAGAGTTTTCGATGAATCTAACCACCGGTTCACTGATCTTGAACATTCTGTATTATTATTATAATTATCATTATTTGCATTTTCACATTAGTTGCTTGGTAGTCACCGCTGGAAACCCCTACTATTACTGGTACTACTGATACTCTCGTATTTACTCTGTCATCCGCTGGCATGACATGTCAATTATTTAGCAGATTCTCCTTTCCTTGTCAACAATTATCAGGTCTAGTTTTCTCACTTGAATGGGTTGATCAGTTTGGATGTCTGAGTCCCAGTGTAATTTGTGACCTTCCAGAGCTGTCTCAAGTTGTGCTAATACCATGCATCCCATGGTCGAATCTCATCCGTTTGCTCTGTTCCTGTTGTATAACTGTTGCTACCCTGTCATGTATGTTGCTGTAATCTTTCTGGGCTAGATGACTACATTCACTAGTTGTGTGGTTCACGGTCTCACCTCTTTCTCCACTTAGGCAGCATTTGCTTGGCTTCTGCTGATTTTCGTCTCGACATATTTTGTCCTGATGCATCTCTTTTGGGCTGCCATGATGAACAACACTGTTTTTCTCCTAAGGTATCCTTTGCATGTCGACCTCTTTGATCACTGTCAAGATAGTTTGCTTTGGTAGGTGGGTAATGGACAGGTGAGATACACTGTGGATCGATTGCTATAAAAATGTAGCAACGATGATGGTGATCAATTTTCAGACAGAGGAGGCAATATGGGTTTTAATTTCACATTCAACAAGTCCACAAGTCAAAAAAATAAACAAGGTGTCTGGGATAGAACACCCCCACCCCCCAAAAAATCATAGGCCCCGGTCAAATGACATCACTGGCCCACTCTCTGCACGCCCATGTGATTTGCTATGACTTGCTCTCTAAGTAAGCGTATAGGTTGTACCAAAGGAGTTGATCATTCAGAAATGTTTTGCTTTTGATTCCCGCTCGAAATATGTTATAGTGTGTATGTGTGTGTGTGTGTGGGGGGGGGTCGGTGTACGCTGATGCTGGTTCAATCCGTTGGTTATTGTTTGGCTGCATTCACATTTGATTTTTGAAAATTCGGATTTTCAGTGATCTTCCAAAGGAAGGGGACGTGACTCTTCCTCCGATTAACCCTTACTTGAAATGTTTTAATTCATCAAACCCAACATGCAGTCAAAATACATAGGTCGCTTGACAGTTACTATTGTGTGACTAAAAGGAACTAAAAGCATCTTGTCATGAAAATCGGAGTTCCTCGAAAGTAGAAAAGGTGAAACATTTTCGTTTATTTCAGAATCTTTAAATAATATTTCTTAGCTATTTCTTTTGCTTTTCAGAAAAGCAACTACAAATAAGTATTGAAGATGTAGATCAAAATTATCAATGGCTGACAATGCTTCATCCCAAAACCTCTTTTAACAATGCTTCATCTTAAAGAAAAATGGTAGACAATGTTACATCAAATAGAAAAGTGGACAATGCTCCATCTGATAAAACATGATTGACAATGTTTAATCTAATTGAAAAATGGTGGACAATTGTCACTCGAATCGAAGCTGGTTGAAAATGCTTCATCTTATTAGAAATGGTTGACAATGTCTTGTCGAATAGGAAAGTGGACGATACTTTATTTAATTAGAAATGGTTGACAATGTCGTATTGAATAGAAAAGTGGACAATGCTTAATCTAATTAGGAATGATTGACAATGTCTTGTCAAATATAAAAATGGGCAATGCTTTATCTAATACTGCATGATTGACAATATTCAATTTATTTGAAAAAATGGTGGTCAATGCTCTATTGAATCAAAATGGTTGACGATGCTTCATCTTATTAGGAATGGTTAACAATGTCTCGTCTAAAAGAAGAGTGGACAATGTTTCATCTAATAAAACATGATTGACCATATTTAATCTAATTAGAAAAATGGTGGACAATATTCGATAGGAACAGATATGGTTGACAATGCTTCATGAAATGAAAATGGTGGGGAATGCTTCGTCTAATAAAATATGAATAAGAAGAAAACTAGTTCCTACTCTTTATCTTTTCGTAGTAAAGAAATGAATAAAATAATTCTACTTACACATATGTTGCAACAATCCTCCATTTATATACGTGCAATTGGCTTCAATTGGTAATCCTTCATCGTTTCTCGTTGTATTGCACTGATTTGATCCCCAAAGTCCTACGTATATGTTTTGGCCTAAACCCAATTTCTGGTCAACAATTCGGATAATCTTGACCCAAAATGGTAATGAAAACCCAATTATCAAAAAGAAAGTCGCAGAGAAAGTCAGCGTACAAAGGCTCATCTTCGTCAGCCAACTTATTTGTCCCCTGTGATTATTTTTGGTGGACATTATTCTGGCAAGTGTCTATTTCCAAGGCCGATGAGAAGCTATGATTTAACCACACAAATGTGTGAAGTACAGAAAACATATGTCACCACTGATAAAAATCAACCTTCGTCGATGTCAAAGATAGAATCCCAGTTCTTCAAGTCGAACATTATCATTTGCTAATCAATTTGGCTAAGTATCCTTATCTTGATTGTTACAGTTATAATGTTTTGTCGAATATGTCAGACTACAAAAATGTCTACGTACAATTGCTTGTCTTCGGCAGCCAATTTATTTCGCCCCTTGAATTATTTTCTATTGTAATAATTCAGATATTTTTTTTTCGAAAAAGGGTTCCAGTGGCCAAGTGATTAACATCACGGAACATGGAATCAGTGGGCTGTGTTCAAACTCCGACAGAAAAATCGTCCACTCTGCACTATAACCCTTGAGAAAGGTATGAATCCATTCTTTGCCAGCTATATTCGAAAAAGCACAACCAGGGAAGTCCAATCCCTTATCCAGCGCCGTGAGATATCGGAACCAGAGTAGAGAACCTGTTCCTAAAAGCTACTTTTAACGGGGCTCAGGTGAAGCTTCGACAGGCCTAGCAAACCGGACGATGAATATTATAAACCACGTAGTATAACCCTGTGACACCCATAATGGCCCAAGCAGATGGATGACTGACCTTTATTTGCCAAATCCTGGAGAGATACAAAAATTTGAGGAAATTAATTATTACAATATGAAAACATATTCTTCCACAGACATATATCAACTTTCAACAACGATAAAATTACGGTTCTTCACGCTGGTCATTTTTTTAACATTAACCTTTTTGGACTAGTGTCACCATCTTATCACAATGTCACGGTCAAACATTATTGAAACCACATACATGACATCATTACAAAAATAATAAAGGGTACTGAGATGAGAGATAGAAAGGACTGAAGAGACTTGCTGTCACTTCAACCCGAATGAAGCTATCGGATAAGAGTGGTGTGAAAACTAGACGAATATAAATGAACTGAGAAGGAGTCGGATATACTCAGTTGATGTTGTCACCGGTCAGAATATGAAATACGAACTTCTGACACCAGATTAGCAAGTCTCATCCTTTTTGAGACTCGAGTGCAACTCTCAGTTGAGCACATTGGTTGATAAAAATCAAATCATTTCTCTTTAAAAAGAAAAGAGAAGATTTGTAATCATCTTGTTGCAAGATGTCGCTAATGGCATTGATGATGATAACTAAGACTTAAGTGTGCCATTTAAATCTTTCTCGGATAAAATCTTGGCACTGCTTATCTTCAATGAACGCCCAACTGTTACATGCATGCATATACATGACGGTAAAAATAGAGGAAACATCCTAGAATTATAAGCTGACAATTTTCGGAGTGGTTTCCTGCAATAACTATGAGGTTACACCTGGAAAACTTTGTACATATGATGCCCAGAGCATGGTGCTTGGAGCCGACCCAGATCTGTCTCTTTTCATATTTTTACATTTCTTTTAGCATTTAATAAATATACAGCGAAATTCAAGAAGTGTTCACTTTTATCGAATGATACAAATCATATTTTGGAGGTTAGCAGTACATCTCTCAACAAATATTTAAAAATACTCAGAGATAAACAAACTAAAGGATTAACACATATCAGTAAAAATACAAAGAAATTCGACTCCCAAACCAACAGATTGTGGCACACAATCATAACAAATATGGAACGCCATTTGACTCCAAAAACATCTGTTGCACTGTCACTTTCATGGAAGATTTTGGGTTAAAAATTATTATGAGTATAATTCAACTATCAACAAGTCATGAAAAATTTTTAAAAATGAAAGTAATAAAGGCAAAATTTATGCTGGGGAACGAATGGTGCCTGTTGGCCTACGAAAGGTAGAAGAAAAAATCTCGTCCTCCCAGACAGAGGAAAAAAATTAAGTCAATATTGCGAAAATAGGAACTTTGAAGACTGGCACAACACAATTTTTTCCGTATAAATAAATTCTAATTGCTTCTTAACCTTACACCATTTCGGATAGTAAAGGTTTTTTAGGAACTCTCTACTTTCGGATAGTGGGGGAAAATGCTTTCATTTGTTGAAATTTGCCATCTCTACAATGATCGACCAAGTTTTAAAGCTAGATCTGATCTCTTGAATCTAAAAAAATAACTGATGAAGAACGAAAGTGTAATTAGAGGAGTCCAAGCCTAGAACCAAATCGAAAAAAAAAGACAAAAGCACCTACTTACCGTATTGGCCGGTGTATAAGTCGATCCCATAACTAAGGTGTTAATTCATGTTGAGTCCAATATTCACCGGGTTAGGTGGATCATCAACATAAAACAGCATTGTGTCCATCAGAGAGACGAGTTTATAGGGCCCAAACAAATAAATCCATTCGGAAGAATGATGCAGATTTCCACGCCGGCATATTCAGAATCTTCTAAGACAAAAGCTGGTTACTAAATAGTGTTCTTCATCATATTTTGCGTCTGCGTATGTCGTCTTTCTTTGTAAACCATAGGAGGATCTCCATGTCCAGAATTATTCGTTGATAACATCGTGCCATGTGATTTTCGTTCCTGAGTAATAAATGTACTTTCCTTATTGCTTTTCTGTAATTAGAGTAGAAAAATGCTATTATTCTCCTCAAACTTTGCTTTTGTAGCTGAGATAGGGATATTCATATCTAGTGTTTTTTTTGTTTGTTTGTTTTTTTTTACTTTATGTGATTAAATGTACACATTTTCCCGTTGTTGTCCAATAGAAAATAAGTAGATTTGACATTATCACAGTCCTGGTCGCAAACGTAAAGTTTGTAGGGAATAATTGACATTTTCTATACTTTCAGACATAACCAATCAGAAAATAACTCTTAGCCAGGAACAAAAGAATGTAAAAAAAACTTACGTACTTTTATTAACGATCATGGTGAATAATCAGAACTAAAAATACTTTTCACTTTTTCTGCTCAAACAAAGTCTGAAACGACCTGGACAATAACTAATGAACTCGTAAGCTGTCAAAAAAGTAATGCAATATATCATATTTCTATTGTGCACAGATGTTTATTGCTTATCAGTAGAAGAGTAATGTAGCATGACATTTTCATAGTGATTGACTTCCAATTAGGCTAGTCGTTAAACCAGCTGTAATATTGGTACAATTAACATCAGGCACTTGTCGCACACTGGCGGTGCCAGGTCAGAGCTTGCTCGATCGTGGCCTGCTCGGGCATTACCCGGGATTCCATCAACCTTGCTCTAGCTTTGTCCAAGCTCGCAAAGTTTAATATAAACATATAATAACTGGCATAAAAGAAAAAAAAAATGCCCGTCCTCATAGTTTCCCGGCCGAGCCTTGGCCAGGCTGGTAAAAAATGCTGGTACCGCTACTGTCTCCGTATAGTTACAGTGGGGTTGATGACTAAGGTCGAATCCTCAGGGCGAAGTAGGGCCGAATACGGCTAGTGCAAAGCCCGTAACATATGTAATAAAGGGGCACCAAACAGAGAAAATCCATACAAATATTGAAACTCTTTTATATTCTAATTTCAAAGTATTTGTATCTTTTCATTTGTTATAATACCAGATGGTTTGACAAAGATCTTACATTTCAGTAATTGAATTACTTTGATTCTGTTTTGATCTTTGTGCTGTGGCTATATAACTCCAGTCACAAGTACTTCGTGTACATGTGTCATATATGTATGACATAAATACTACCAGAAATTACCATATTGAAATAATGACTCGAATCAAAGTTGATTATTGGAAAAACTCATAATTGGTAAAGTCTAGGTTAGTATAAGTATATTACTATAGTAACAGAGCAAGTATAGGCGAACTGAATCAGGATTGATAGCTTGTTAACATTTTCATATGTTACTTCTAAAACCTAATTATTCCGGAAGTGTTCGCTCGGGTCTTACAGTATGTCCTATCATTGAGGAGTCTCATGATCTCCAAGTCGGAAATTATTTGGTGAATACATCGTGCCATGTAAATTTTGTTCCTGGATAATTTTCAAATTGCTTTTCTGTAAAAAGTATAGGAAATGGTTATTTTCTCCCAAACTTGGCTTTTGTTGCAGGGATAGTGATTTTCATGAGCAATGTTTTTTTTTTTTACTTTATCTGAAAATGTGCAAATTTTTCCGTTGTCCTTCAGTTGAAAATAAGTGGATTCTGCATTATCGTAGTCCTGATCACTAAAGCAAAGTTTAAAGGGAGTAACTAATAAATTATATATTTCTAAGCATGAACAATCATGAAATAACACTTATACACAGAAAAAAAATAATTAAAATGTCATGTAGTTTTATGAACGATTATGGTGAAAAATTAGAACTAAAAATACTTTTCTCTTTTTCTACTTGAACAAAAGTCTAAAAACGACCCGAAAATTTTTTAATGAACCTGTAAACTGTCAAACAAATATTAGGAAATATCATATTTTTTGTTTGAGCACAGATGGTGATTGTTATCAATAGAAATGTACCACGACTATTTTATAGTGATTGCACTTCAATTTAGGCCAGCTGTTTAACCAACAGTGGTATAATTACCAGAGCAGAGATGAAGAAGTGATGATGGTACTGAATACATTGTTAATAATGCCCAGGTTGTATCATTCTTCGCAGTTGGTAAACCCTTATATACAAGAAGAACGGGATTAATTCAAAGAGATTCTTAAGCCGTTTGCCTTCTATATAAAGGTAATAAAATATTTGAATTACTGGCAACGTTCGCAGCACTCAAGGTTTTATTACATTAACAGGGCACTATGCTCTAATCTCTATTCAGGAACTCATGGAAAGAATTGCATCAAACTTTACATTAAACCTGGTTTTACAAATGAGTGCAAAACTGAAAACTTTACGGAAAAGTATGAGTATATATATATATATATATATATATATATATATATATATATATATATATATATATATATGTATATATATATATATATTGACATTTCACAAGAGTATGAATATATGTATATATATATATATGTGTGTGTGTGTGTGTGTGTGTGTGTGTGTGTGTGTGTGTGTGTGTGTGTTCAAATGCACGTGAGTGAGACCGGAAGTAATATGAATGATAGATAATAAGACTTAATGCCGCAGATATTCAAAGGAACAAAAAATGAATGAAAATCAGAATTCAATTGGAAAATTACCAACAAGATCTACTTGAATAATAACCTTTAAGGTATGAAACAGGCTGTTGAACAATCCATACACAAAAAAAATTATTTGCTTGCATATATCAATTTAATATATATATGCTTGATCATTATTCGTCTCACTCGACGATATATATATATATATATACATATATATATACATATATATATATATATAGATACATATATATACATATTGAATTTTTCTTCAATTGTTTACTCTATTTACGTAGTCTAAATTGAATGATATATTAACCGTGTAATGACGGGAAATCATTTGAAATAACGAAATTTATTATTCACTCACACGCATATATATACATATATACACACACACACACACACACACACACACACACATATATATATATATATATGCGTGAGCACACACATATACCTGGCCTAAAATGAATTACCGACTGATATAAGGAACCAAACTGTTTCACAGGACCCTTTCAAGTAACACTTTGATAAGTTTCTTTCTTCATTTCCAGATGAGCCACTACTTCTTAGTAATGTTGTAAGGCAAGAACTTGAAAACAATAGTTAAAAATACATATTCTCTGATGCAGTAATGAATAGTGGTGATCTTTCACGACCTTTGCAAACCATTGTTATTGTGAACCTATTATCATTCTTCACAGAACCCAACAAGACATCACGAGTATTTGAGAGACTTCATCTCTGGGTCCAAAATTCTTCCGTGATTATTAACGACTATGATGAATAATGAGATGCAAAAGTATTTTTCTCTTTCTCTGCTTAAACAAAAGGCTGTGAATACTTAATAAACCGGTAAGCTGTCAAAGTATCACTCCAATATATCATATTTCCATTGTGCACAGATGGAGGGTATTTATATATAGAAAAGAAATGTCCCATGACCATTTTATAGTGATTGAGCTCCGATTGGGCAAGTTGTTAAACCAGCTGTAACATTGGTATAATTAAAAACGGAGACTAGGAAGTGATGATGTCACTAATAATGCCAGGGTTACATTACCGCTCACAGCTGCTGCATAGTTTCACGCAAGAAGAACAGAATTGAGTAATTCAACGATCATACTCTGGGCATTTCATGCTCCGACATGATTATTAGTTTGACTCAAGGATTTTTAATTATGGTATCTCAGCATGAAACTATTAAAGTATAAATTTAGAACGAAACAAAGGGTATCATTCAAGATCTTTGGCTGAAAAGGTCAGCAATCAAAATCAATTCAAAGATTTACCTTTTATATAAAGAATGTAAAAAAAAACGAACTTGAATTACTGGCAATGTTCGCAGCAACTGAGATATATTTCAACACGAGAAGACAAAAACGCACTGCTTTTATTTATAAATTTTATATAAAATAGCACAAGATTTCATATGGAACCTGGTTCGTACAAAAATGAAGGTACAGGAGGAAAGAATAGCATTGTCACCATCACCATCATCATCAGTTGTTATCGTCCGTCGTAGGACATAGGCATTCCTCTTGATTCACCTCATCTCTCTATCATGGGCGTTGTGGAGTCAATACTTTCAGAACCTGTCTAGTTCGTCTCACCATCAAATATTATGGCAGCGTCGATTCTGCGTTTGATCTCTGGGGATCCATTTTGTGAGTCATGATGTCCATTAGTTATCTGATATTCTTTCAACACGACCAGCCCAATGCCATTTGAGTTTTTTAAAGGATTCTATGATATCCCTGGCTCCTGTTTTTTTCTCAAATATACTGTACTGTCTTGTGGTTTCTTTATTTCAGGTTGAGCATGATTTTCTCTGATGCAGGTTGCATGGTTCTCTATTTGAAGGTCCATCTTTTGGTTAGGTTCCATGTGTCAGGTCCATAGGTGAATATTGGAAAATGCATTGGTTATATACTCTTCTTTATCGGTTGAGCTTGCTCCACGCCAGAGTGATTCTTCGCTTGGTCTCTCCGTTTTTGATTTCATTTAGATTTGTTGTCCCAAGCAAATGTAGAGATCTACTTCGTCCAGCCTTGCATTTTCGATTTGGATCGTTGTGTGTTTATTTCCAACTTGTTTGTTGTGCATGATCTTTGTTTTGCTGGAGTTCATATACCGTCACCCAAAATCAATAAATATTTTGCAAAGGTGAAAGACTTTAGGTGAAATATTCTACCCAGTAGAGGACCTCAACCTTTTAGCAAATTATCTCCTTTAATAAGGAACATAAACGATTTTTCACGGGCCACTTTTGAGCAACATTTGGATACGTTTTTCACTCCACCAACATCATCATTATCATCGTCATCCATTTAAAGTCCCAATTTGGGCATGGTTCCCCCAACCGATTGTCTTCCATTTTTTAAAGAAACTGTCAATTAAATCACTCACCTAAACGGTCAACATAGGTTTCTTTCAGTTTTGACCCCTCCCTATCTAAAGGAAGAATTTAAAAAATCATACAAAACGTTTTTCCTGGACATAGCATGTTTCAGTTCCAGTAACTATCTATCCATTTATGTATCACTGGTACACGCCGAACCAATAGAGCTAAAAGGCTAAAAATCTCAACATTATTCATCATGTCTAGAATTTTTCTTTCAAACTTACGCCTGCTCCTGTTTACCTTTTTAGAGGGGGTTCAGCTTACTTTGTAAGAGTATGCTAAATTGATCACTTAGTTTGTGTCTGCTTCTTATTTGAAAAAAAGCCTTTTAGTGATCACTACCCAACAAAAGGCGAGAGAAGCAAATTATCTTATCCATCGATCATCTCTGTTTGAAAAGTTTTAATCGATAACCCCTGACACAGAATGCTGCCAAAAGACGTTGGTCACTATTGAGCAAGTAACCAAACATGTTTTTGTTCTGATTTTGAGTGTCATTGTGCCAAAACCTTCAGAACCTGTCAAAATTATTTGCGGCATCTTACTTCTTCCTGATCATACTTTTGCCTTGTCCCTAGATATTCCAAGTCTGCAGCAGCACCCCATTTCACAAAGAGAGGTTGGGTCAGTGATCAAACCCTGACGCCTGCAGAGACTATACGATTTTTACCACCACTTCTATACACGTATGTGAGGCCCCCACATAAAATAGCCTTGTTTCATATTTGCGCATGAGGAAACAAATGAATAAAATCTGGAATGCCCACTAAGGGTTTGCATACACTACTTCTGCAACAGAATATTTGTCACAATTGCGTATTAGATGCTCTAGCACATCTAGCATCGATTGCCGTCCCTGACAGACTCGCCGAAATGTTGCTCAGTGTTGCCAATTTGGATGTTCTTTTGTCTAAAAGTTGATGTTTTTTGTTGCATCTAGATGTCAGAAATTGCTATTCAGTTGATGTTTTTTTATAACATAAGTAATATATTCCTTCAATTTGTCGAATTGAAATGAGTCAAATTTTAAATATATTGCGCAAATTTTGATAAAATAAATGTTTCGGATTAAAATCAAATTCAATTTATTAAAATCATGTGATATATTTCCTAGATTTTTTGATATACATCTCCGAGGAATCTAGATGCTTCCAGGTGATTTTAGATGAAAAAAGTTGGCAACACTTGTCCTTGCTTGATCTTTACACAAGACAGAAACTAGTGCATCTAATGTTAGACTTATTTCTTTATCAAATGCCACAACTATTTTGGGACGAAGGCAGTTTATCTTTTCTGGCTGTTATTGGATTCAGTCCTCTCTCGGTGCTCTTGTATGGTGATCTTGTGCCAGATTCAACATTTTAGTACATGCCCACAAAATTGTATTCGGGTATTCGTACCTAAGTAGAAACCCTCAACAATTCAAACATTAGCTGCTTATCATGTCTAGAAAAAAGCGTTGTCTTGTTTTTTCAAAAATCACCTCCAGAATATGGGTGTCAATTTGCACGGTAAGTTTATGATGAATTGATCTCCTAGTTTGTATCAAATTGTGTTAAAGCTTTTAAAGATATCAGACTCTCTAGTGATCTAACAAAAGGTGAGAGAAATGATCTATTCATTGGTCAACTTAATTTTTCAATGCTCATCCCCAACCTAGCATACAGCCAAAATATGTCTTTTACGTGACAGTTTCTTATCAGTAACTAATCAGAATTTGAGTTTGTTGTTTTGCACTGGAGTACATATTTAATCAGAGTATGATAACAACCACTGGTCTGGTTTAATTATAATTATTTAACAAAAAAGCTCAAGATCAGCCATGTTTTTTTCAAAAACTCATTGAAATGCAATTTGAAAGAAGCAGACGACAGATAAGAAATTCAAAAATTCAAATTTGTGTCAGTTGTTTATCGAATTAGCACAGAAATAATTAGATTAGATTCTTTTTTTGGAAATAGGAAGAAAAGCCAAACCATGAAATTTAATTTAAAATGATACGTTTTATTCAGATTTTCAAGTCTGGAAATCACTTTTTATTACATTTTATGAATCAAATTTCTTTTGCCAATTCTATTTCAATATTCATCAATGATGTTGTCTTATCGTGATAATTCACAAATGTACGAGTGCACACATATCTGTATATATTGAAAATTCAGGAAAGTATGAGAGTACACACACATACGCATACACACGCACACACAAACATATATATGTATACATACACTTGAACAATCATACTTTTTTGAAATATCAATCAATCAGTCAATCAATATATATATATGGGCACTCAAACTTTAATATATATATATATATATATATATATATATATATATATATATATATATATATATATATACATATATATATATATACATATATACACATGTATATATATACACACACACACACACATATACATATATATGTGTGTGTATGTGTATATATATGTGTATATACGTATATATACACACACATATATATATGTATACACACACACACACACACACACACATATATATATATATATATATATATATATATATATATATATATATATATATATAAGCCAAGAGAATGAGAACCAGAAGAGTATAAACAATGAATAATATAACGTAATGCCGCAGATGTTCAAAGAAACAAAAAAACAAAAAATGAATGAAAATCAGAATTCAATTGGAAAATTACCAACAAGATCTACTTGAATAATAACCTTTAAGGTATGAAACAGGCTGTTGTAGAACAATCCATTTACAAAAGATAATTTATTTACTCTCATATACTAATTTACTTATCAGTTACTCACACGTACACACATACAGATTCATCAGGCTATCAATCTATCTCTCCCACCCCTCTCGATCTACATCTATAGTTCTATCTATCTATCTATCTATCTATCTATCAATCTGTGTGTGTGTGTGTGTGTGTGTGTGTGTGTGTGTGTGTGTGTGTGTGTGTGTGTGTGTGTGTGTGTGAATTAGGACATTGCTCATTATTTCAATGACTTTTCTTGCCAGTCTTTACCGGTGGCTCCCGCTGGAGTTCAGGAGACAGCACATCCGTTCAATGCCACAACATTCTTCCGAGTATTTTATTTGATTTTCAGCAATGCCGTCCTTTGGCTGATTCGAATTTCTCAATAAATTCCCATTTCCCCAACCTCCTTGCAATGTGCTTTTGAACTGTTTCAAGTACACTAATAATGAAGAGTATAGCTATCACCTTCAACCAACTCCCTCCCACCAAAAAAATCACTACTCTGCAATAGCAATTAGCCCCTGTGACCTGCATTGTAATTGGATTCACTCCGTATTTCCTACTGACGTCAGAGGTCGGAGTTTGATCCCGGGTAACAGCAGTGGTCTGATCAAGCGATGCCTCCAAAAGATCATTATCCAAAGGTATTGGTTCTCGAAAGTAAAGCTTAGCAGAATGTTCTTGATATGTGATTATTTCTACAAAAATATGAACTTAATTGAAGGGGTCTGAATACTGCACTTTTTTTTTTTTTAGATTAAATTGAATTATATTGGTTTGAATTCCGTTTACGGTTTTAATCTGATATTTGAACTTTCGACTTGAACCAAATTCAGCACCCCTCTTGCGATCCCGTTGGCACGTAGTCAGGTTCATTGAGGGTAGGCTCAATCACGTTTAGGTTTGAGGAAAAAATAGCCTATTCCTATGGCTTCTGCCACAAAAGCGTCAGGAGCATCCACAACCTTTCCTTTTTAGTGCAATAGGGATATTCTGCTCTGGCTTTGCAAGGACTCGGCACATCTGAATATGTTTCCCGTTGTCTCAGCCAAGGACATTCTCAGCTCATCCCAGCACCAGGAAAAACATATTCAGTGAATCAAATTCTCGTTATTTACAAATTAACTTCCATTCTGCATAATTAGTTGGCTTCTTAGCACGTACGTGTGTATGGGTGTGGTGGATAAAATATTTGTCCGCATAAATAAATCTGTTATTGAATTTATATATAGAATGCAATAGTTCCGTGGGTTTTTGATTGAGATGTACACAAATATTCTACACACATACACACACTACTTTTCTCTTTCTTTCTCTCACATCTGTGCCTAATTACTTTCTCTAAGTATAAATTAATTATATAATAGTACACAATATAATATAAAATGATATGATATATGATAGAATATATTATATTGCATATATGTGATTTTTTATATGTATGTATATACATATATATAACCCTAAGATTACACACACACACAAACATATATATATATATATATATATATATATATATATATATATATATATATATATATATATATATGTATATATATATATATATATATATATATATATATATATATATATATATATATATATATATATATATATATATATGCAAACTGATTTTATATGTAGGTACGTGTATGTAATAATGCTGGACTTACAAATTTTCAATTTGTAAAGCCTATTTGTTTTAGTCTTATCTCCAGTCTATAATCAAATTGTGTTTCCTATTTTCTCTGAGACAATAAAATAAACCAGTCTTGACGAAAAGACTCAATCAGAATTCAGTTCTTTGCATACATGCAGTTTTCATAGGAAAAAAAATAACATATCATTAACCCTTTTTTTCAGTCGATATGTTTCAAAACAAAAATGTTGATTTGTCCTGACTGTATGGTGGAACTTTCATCGAAACAAAAAGTGCTATATAATTCGATCATATACCACAGAACAGAGGCCAAAAAAGCATATATACATATCCATGAGCGTAATATAAACATATATCCTCATACACACTAACACACGTACAAGAGATGCTACTTGAAAGTTCCAGAATTTGAACATTGAGAGCACACCGTATACAGCTCAACAGCAGCCTTAGTGTGACAATGTGCCGACAGCACATTAGAACAGGATTTTCCTTTAAAATTTCTTTAAAAGACTCAACCATCTTCAAAATTGGCACTTTACTGTATAAAGAATTCTATTTCCAGCTGCGGTGTCAAAATAAAGCTCAGATTTGGAGTAGTGGCGTCGGACGAGGAACTGACATTATTCCTCGAGCCGAGAACTTTTTAGCACTCCCGTATGCATTAAAACATCCTAGTTTGACAAGGAAGCTCAGCTGCATTTCCAACTTTTTGTCATCTTCAGATACGTAAGAATACTTAGCAAAAATATGCAAGTGCTTGATAACCTGCCATGTGGTCAAATGAGGACATTGGAATAGGCATATCTTGTGCAAAAATCGAGCATATTTCAAACATTCATTCTGACACTCCTATAACAGTAATAAATACTAATACTGCACATACATTACATAATATGTAATATATTAGAAGATGGATGGAAAAAAATCTGTGTGATTCATCTTGCATGGGTAAAAAAAACTCTCCAAATGGGTCCTACTTTTTCTTATTTGTTTTTTTGGCCATTTTCAGAGCTTTGTAGGAGGAAAAACACACAAAACACCCCTGATCTGATATGATTTTTTGATTCTACAGAAAAATTAGCCATAATCATACGGTTTCAAAGCCCTTACGCCATATCAAGATGAAAATGTCGGAGGTTGAATGGAAAAAGTTCGTTCGGCAAAATGCATAAAAATGAGTAACGGTTTTTTTTAATTTCAAGACAATTAGATATACAGAACTGGTATTTCTTGAACTGAATTTCTATTTACGTTTGCTATAGTATCACACATGGGTTAACCAGGGATATCTGAAAGGATGACCTGGTGAAAATTAGATGATTTGATATCGAATGACTCGTTTATTAATTAACTTCTATCTCGTTTTACTACTGTAAGTTTTCCACACGTTCGTTCACTCGACGTTAGAAAGAATAGAAGCTGTGCGTTACTGCATACATCAAATGAGGGAGTGAGAGTGTGGCACTTTACAATTTTCAATCTATTTGATGTGTGAGTTCAGAATATTTTGACTTTTTTTTTTACATCCGTTGTCAATTTCGACGATAGTTGAATTTTTCGACTATGTTGACCTGTCCAAGGGTACTTGGGTACCTGGGTACCTAAGCATGTCTGCTAGGTGGTCTGCACAAGCATGTCCAAGGGTGAGCGACAACCATTCAAAGATTAGATCGCGCAACTTGCCTCTTAGTACATTTAATACACTCAATCAATTTATTTTACTCGACCCATCCTGCCTACACCGTTGTGTCGTGTAAGAATATCTATATAAAAGAACATGTTTTTATTTTTGTTCAGTTATTTCTCCCCAAGGCAGCACCCGGAATTCATGCTGCACATTGTCAACAGAGATCTATGTAAAAGTACTAGCATTGAAACCCGGCGTTGATAGGGAAAACAAAACCTCAAATTTGACAACATTAGCGAGGAAATAAAGCTCAGTTGTATGCAGAAGAGTGCGAGGGCTGGGTCAGGGTGTGCATGTTATATGATCCTCAGGTAACACCGTAAATCCCTGCAAGTGTGTGTGTGTATATATATATATATATATATATATATATATATATATATTCGTGTGTGAGTGTGTTCGTACGTATGCGCATGTGTGTGTGTATGTGTTTCTTTACTACTGTATCTATAAGATATTGTAGATTTCTTTATTGTATAATCTTACAAAATAGTTTTTGATCAAACGGAGACAGAGATCAGTCTGCATATATGAGCCCGTTTATTATATATAAACACACTGCTTTTGCATATACGTTTGCAAATGTATTACGTTTTAAAACAGCTCATCATGTGCGGCGATATGACACTAGTTTCTAACCTATGTACAAGCTTGTTTGTACATTCGATTTACATAATGGATGATATTCACACAACTGACGCCAGAGCATTCATAGAGAAAATGATCTCCTCCAAATATCGACCCGCAATTCACGAAAATCCTTTGTGAAATAAACGTAAAGTTCCTCCCAGTATTGCCTAACATAGAAAAGCTCTTTTCGTCTCCAGACCATTTTTGACAAAATAGATCAGACAACATAAATTCAACTGATAAAGGTTTAATAATTTATTGGATTCGACGTTCGGATAATGGCTATTGTTCTTTGCAGAATCTTGTACTCCTCTCAAAGATTCAGTTTTCTGCCACAGATCAACAGTTCATGCCTATTATTGGAAAACAGTAACAGACACCTTATAAAATCGATCGGTATATCACACACACACACACACACACACACACACACACACACCAACACTCGCACGCACGAGTATTTATTGTGTGAAATAGTTTTTTGTTTTTATCCTTCATATAGCGACAAACTGGAGATTTATTTACGCATAAATCTCTGTTTGACACACACACACACATATATATATATATATATATATATATATATATATATATATATATATATATATATATATATAAGCATTATATGATGAACAATTTATATCCGACAAAATTATGAAGACGTATATCTATAAATGTATGTATTATTAAGTCACCTTATAAGAATCGATAGGTATATATGACACCCACGCGCACAAGTATTTGTTGTGTGAAATAGATATTCCTTTCAACTATTACAACGAGCTGGTGATTTATTCACACGTATATATCTGTTTGATATATATATATATATATATATATATATATATATATATATATATATATATATATATATATATGAAGTATTAGATGATGAGCTATCTATATCCGACAGAATTATGAAAACATCTATATATCATTAAAAAATGGATATATAATCCAACGTAATATTATGAATGTGTGAGATTATTAGAAATAACCTCCCATTCGGCTTCGACAGCGTAAGTAGGAATGAGCAATTAGAGAAAAGTAGTCATTTCAATGTAGCATCGCTATTGACCATTGAGCTAAACAATCCGACGAAAAGGCGAAAGTAAAAATAATCGCTTTATACCCCTCTCATCTCATTTTGTTCACTTATTGTCCATGTCTGCATTGTTTGTTTCTAAAGTCGACAACTACATTATCAAAAAATGGTTGTATAATCCGAGAGAATATCCTATGAACGTGTTACATCCGATAAGATGGCCACTTCAAATTAGCGTCGATCTTAACCAGGCTTTACAACCATATATATATATTTTTTCAAATAATACATGCATCGACTGAATATTCCTTGGATTATATATCAATTTCTTAATATTATAATTGTTGGCGTTTGAAACAAACAATGCTGTCTCGACCGGCCGAGTGACTCATTCTCCTTGTAACAACGGACGTCATTTAATATAGAATTTCAAATAATATTACGCATTCATATATATATATATATATATATATATATATATATATATATATAACAGATTGGCAATTCGCCATTAGACCTAATAACTATAGGCATATATATATCACTCACTCCTTATAACTTACTTACTACATTTCCATACCCTGGGCATAATTTTTTTACAGACACTAGTCTTACCATCATCGAAAAAATAGAAGAAAATACACCCCCCAACACGACTAAAATCCTCAAAGTGCATGAAGATATGTGTATTAATAAACTTGAAACTCTCTCTCTCTCAGACTCCAACTTACCAACACCAAGTTACAACCCCATGAACTTCTCTCTCCTAATTACTCCCTGCTTACCAACTCAGTATCTTTATACCTGCACCTAATTATATACTTCAACCAAGCCCATAAATATGCTCCATAACACCCGTGCACCATAACATACCTCCTTATACATTTATTATTCTCCACAATAACCTCACCAATACAATCTGGACTCCTGCCTATACATGATTAACGCTACAAACTTATATTACCCCATCCATAACTGACTCTCCTTTTATGTATATTTAACATTGGGGGCGTCTCACATACTCACCTAGACCTATACCAATAGACATCTATGTATGTTCCATTTTACTTGTAATACTCCCAATTGAATTACGGAACATGCACTCCCCAGCTGATACACGAGCATACATACATGACTTATACCAAATATTACCTTAGTTATCACAAAGGATAGCCTTGACCCCATAGTCCACCATCTAAATACACCTAAATGATTTCCAAAACATCACCCCTATTTTTACCAAACTTCCATCGCACGCACGGAGATACTATTAATACACCAATAGTTCTACGCAACCATTGAAAGGTTATCCAAGCATGTATGCACCTATGGGCAATTTGATATATAAATATATATACGCAAGGACTCTATATCACCTCTCGAAGTAACCTAGTAGCTCAACACTGGATCATGACCCAGATTCTCAATAACCATTACAACTGGTTCTTGAGAGTGTCCACGACCTTTGTCCAAAACAATGAAAAAAAAGATACCCATACTACTGCTACTACTTCCAACAAATAATTCAACCGAATCCCCGTAGATTCCTTTAAATACAGAAAATATAGTATGGCATTCAATATAGATTGACTAGTGAGACTAATCCACTAAACATAGTTCCATGTGTTTGAGAATGAAATTTTGTAGCGTTTAAATAAGTAGAACTTTTAAAAGTTTGTATGTAAATTGAGTCGACAGAATCTCATTGTATAAACTATACATAACGTTTAGAATGTTTGTGCAATCGTGATCATAGACACTGGAAGAGAAAATAAATA
This sequence comes from Thysanoteuthis rhombus, assembly GCA_963457665.1. Taxonomy (NCBI): domain Eukaryota; kingdom Metazoa; phylum Mollusca; class Cephalopoda; order Oegopsida; family Thysanoteuthidae; genus Thysanoteuthis; species Thysanoteuthis major. The sequence goes on from OY735218.1 coordinate 48,754,561, forward strand.
AGTTTCCCTCAGTCAGAGTTGCCAATGTACCACGAAACAGTAAAAAAGCTTGGGGCTTGTCTGAAAGTTTTTGAAAATTATGAAAGATGAAAGTGGTAATTGTATTCATAATCATTTTACTTTTGATCTTAATCTAGAGAGTAATCTTGACAAAAGCATAAAAAAAGTTGCAAAAGAGGATACAATCTCTGTAAAGTTATAAATCAAATCTGATAAAATGAAGACCCATAAGGCTGTATAATGTCACAGTCTAGGTCTCTTTCATCTCACCACACCGAATATCGGGTAATCATCCTTATCATAGATCACCGTTTTTTATCTTTGCTAAATAAACGTAAATAAAAGTTCAAGGACATTTTGGCAACCTGACTGTTATCTTAACTAGATGATAACCTAGGATGAATTTCAGACTAGGGTTTCGGGTAAGTTTGATCCCTCAGTCGGGGTAAAGACCATTTTGTGTTGAAGGCTTTCAAACATTTTTTTTTTACATTTATATAGCTAATAGAAATACAGTGACTGTGAATGGTAATCCATTAGCAATTGTGTATATGACTAGGATTCAATAATACCGACAACTAGTATATACTCAAACCAGAAAGTATTCTAGAAGACAGGAAAATGACATTTTGTGACGCGTTGGAGAGCAAATAAGCCACCCAATCACGGCCAGAGCACCGAATCTACGTGATGTAGAGAAAAAATATGGAACGATCCCCAGAAGAAAAGTTGAAAAGTGTGTGTGTATGTGTGTGTGAGAGAGAGAGAGAGAGACAGAGACAGAGACACAGAGAGAGAGAGAGAGAGGGGGGGAGAGACAAGTAATTGTTCATGAGGACCGTTTACTCCAAAATATCTGATTTCGTTTTGTTCAAACGATAAAATTCTTGTAAAAAGTTATATGTTTTTGAGGATAAGGTGCCCGAGAACCTGTGTGAGAATTTTCACTCCAATCTTTCTGTGGTTTCATAGTTTATCATTTTTTATACGTTGACATATTGTTATTTACATATTGAATGTAAAGACAAATCAGGACGAACGTAATTCTACCATCTTTCAATTCCTGTTTTGTCTGTATCATAGCTAGATTTCAGCAAAATCGGTTGAGATTTGAGAATTTTCCCTCACAACTCTACATACAAAATGTCATTGAAATATATCGAGGAATAATGACAACGACAACAACGGCAGACACCAATAACTAATGATTGTCGCCGGTTACTTTTTAGTTGGAGACAGAAAAATGTCAGTATTTTTCGCTATTTCAGAGGAGAGCTGGAGGAAAGTGAAAATCTGGAATAATATCTGAATATCATTAGAGGATGGAAAAAAAGGAAAGTTAAAGTAATTGTTGTAGTCATCATTATCAGCTGCTTTAGAAAAGCCCTGAAAAGTCTGTAGAAAAACCACCAAAAAGGAGAGACTTGAGGAACTCTCGAAATCATCTAGATCAGAGATTTTCAGTCTGTTGCGAATTCATTCCCTGGGCGGAATTTAAAGATTTCCGGATGGACGATTGAAGAGGCAGATTCAAACTCATGGAATATTGATTTTACCATTGTTGTCTAGTTCAATTATTCCCTTGATAACATGATGGGTATGAGTGATAATCCACTGGGAATTGTGCAAACAACTCGGATTCTATTCTATGATGAAAACGGTTCATTGACAAAAAAGGGTTGAGAACCATTGAAATGACAATAATGCAAAACTGGGTGAGCAATAAAAACTGTCACATGACCAACGTCTTTTGGCAGTATTTCGTGTTGGATGCACTCAATTAAAAAACTGAAAAGAGGATTTATCTATAGATAAGTTACTTCTGTCGCCATTTGTTGGGTTGTAATCTCTAAGAAATCCGAATTTTTAATCATACGAGCATAAATGCTGCTGGGTTGGAACTAAGAGACAAATTTAGCATAAACACTGTTTGGAAATTGAACCTACCCTAAAATCTATGTAGCCCTTCGAAAAAAAAAAAGAAGAAATAATAAGGAGTAAATGTTTAAACTTGAAGTGCTCTTGCTCGACTGTTGCAGCCTGTAAGCGTCATCCATACATAAATGGCCAGCCAGATCAACTTGAAAACTGAAGGAACCTATGTTGACAGTTATGATCAATGGTTTCTATTTATGTTCGAAGAAAATGTTACGTTCGGAGATTCTACAATTATATTTGTTTTCTTGTATTGGAAATTTTCTAAACTCTTAATTTCCTCAAGTGACTGAAGACATCTGGATATGAATACCCATGATCTTGTTGGAGAAAAAATTGAACGTAAGATCTAAAATACTCACAAAACAGTTTTTTTCCTTCTCGGATAAATTCAATTTTATCGAAATTGATCAGACAAAAATATAATTTAGTTCCAATCTATTCATTATTTATGGTATAATAAAGCGCCTACTCAAAACCATAAACAAAACTGTCAACATGGGTTTTGTCAGTTTTCTAGTCCTTCTGGCTGGCTGGGTAGCTAGCTGGTTATATAATCATCACACGCACGGACTGCACGAAAGTAGCTTGAGCGTTGTAAATTTAAACATTACTCCTTATCATGTCCTGAAAAACACTATTTTAACGTCCCAACAAAGAAAATGGGTTTGTAGTGAGGGGCACAGTTGGTAATATGGTTATGCTAAATTGGTCTCTTAGTTTGTACGCGGTATCTTACGGAATTGGTCCTAAGGGAAAGTGTTAGATAAATAGACCGTAGACAAATGGACAGGCCTAATGTAATTTCTTTGTTAGCGGGTATCGATAATAGAAGAGAATATTCAAATTCCTTTGTCCACTGAAGTAATGAAATTCCAAAACAGGGCTGAGGTTAAGGCGACCGAAAAGTTCAGGCGATTCCTCCCTGAACAAATGAAGAGCCAAAGACATTGCGATTATAAAAGTGGGATTAGCAGCGTTGAACTAAGACAGATCTCCAGGATTCGGACCGACGCCTGACTTCGCCCGTTTGTCAGTGCGAAGCGACACTTAACCAATAGATGAAAATATATGTTCATCATCATCATCATCATCATCATCATCATCATCATCATCATTATTATTATTATTATTATTATTATTATTATTATTATTATTATTATTATTATTATTATTATTATTATTATTATTATTATTATTATTATTATTATTATTATTATTATTATTATTATTATTATTATTATTATTATTATTATTATTATTATTATTATTATTATCTCTGTTTCTGTCTCTGTCTCTGCTTAAATAAGAAATTGTGACGTGTTTTATACAACTACAAAATAGAAGATATTTTTAAAACTTGGCTTCATCTCATTTGTCATCTTCGAGCGGGTATCCACGTCGACAAACACACCGATTTAAGATCTACCAACCCAGGCAAACCCAGTAATGACCACACAAAACCCAGCTACACCCATTAATGATTGGACATTCAGCACCAATGGTCACTCCCCCTTCCAACACCCTGCCAAAGCGTGCATCACTCGTATGCACCCCAAAAAGGCATGTCAGCAGGGGAACTACCTCACCCCAACGCTACAGACAGCGTTCACACTAGGTTTTTCATGATCACTGCCAAACAAAAGGCAAAAAGGTAACTTATTCATTTGTCATCCATTTTTTCGATTTCTCTAATTGATTACCCTCAACACAGCATACTGTTAAAAGATGTCAGTCACGTGTAATAGTTTCTATAGAGAAACCAAGCAGACCTATTCATATTTTATTCATATTTTGCTGTATTTATTTTAGATGTATTTCATATATATATATATAAATATATATATATATATATATATATATATATATATATATATATATATATATATATAATCTTTTTTCTGTATATTGTATTTATACTTTGATTTTGAATGTGAAGTTCTGCGATAAATAAATTTTGTATATGGTTTTATCGAGGGAAATCTGACCCTGTGTAAGATAAATGTTTGCTGGTTTTCCCTTCTATGGATATTTCTTCATTCAGAAAACAAACATTCCCAGAATCATCTTTTGAGTCTGCAGTATCTATAATGTGTTCCTCCCTTTCTCTTCTATATAAAACATCACTGAGGTATGAGACAACATCTCTAAACCCCGCTCAGGTCGATGGGCGATTTTTTCTACATGGAATATATTGTTTTGTATCGGAAATCTAATTATCTGGAAACACGACCCCATGCATGCACGTATACACACATGCATACATGTGCACACACAGAGAGGGGATCCCAAAAGTACCGCCAGATTTTTTCTAATAAACATAAACAAATGCAATGCATTCCATATATGGTTCAATGTGTCTGACATCCATTTCTATGTATTTATTCGGTCGGCAAGCAACTGATCTGTAAACATTCCCATACAGTTAAACCTCCAGAGAGGTGACTTTTTTCTGTTATATTTCACTATCCTTGTAAGGTGGCTGGTTTTGTATCGCACACTATGTTTTTCACGACTCCCTTCAGAAAGGAATTCGGAGGAGGTAAGTAAGTAGTAAGTAACATTACGCCGTTCTAACCAGTAACAATCCAAATTACATTTACGACAAATCAGGCATTACTTTTGTGACGCCCTGTATATATAGTATTTGCAATGTTGCAGGTTCAATTTCAACTGTACACTTCCTGTGTGTGTAATTGTGCCGGATTCACCACCCCAGGTAAAAGTTGATGCTCATCAGTCAATTCATGGATTCTATGCTCTGGATTGATTATAAGGTTTGTTCAAAATCCCTTGATGGGTACCAGATACGATAATCATTTGAAAGAACCCGCAAGCTGCAACGACTAACACATTGAGTCAACAATTACCGAGATAATGATACTTATAAGCCAACAGGTTAATGATTGATAAAACATTCATTATAGGCAACAGAATTTTAGAAGTTGTTTCCCTTTATATGGAATATCAATTTCACAGGTGTATATACATTAATTCTTTAGATATATAGATATCTCTCTTAGCGGATACACTTAATTCTGTAGTGAAAATCAATCATATTCATAGAACACAGTATAAACGATGATAATTTTTTTTTAGAAATGAAAAAATAAAGATCTGATTCAGCTAATAACAACGTATCTGGCTAAGGACATTATTCCACCATCATATACAAATCTTTGTGTGTGTGTGTGTGTGTGTGTGTATGTGTGTGTGTGTGTGTGTGTTGTGATATAACACATTCTAAATTGATTTACTAATTATCACACCAAATGCTTGCAGTGACCCGATCATTTTATCCAACTTCCTGCCGATTATAAATTCGTCGCAGATCAATAACTTCTGAGCTGCTGGGCAACCAGAAACGCCGCCAGTGTCAAACTTCATCACTTTGGAAATGAGAGAGAAATGTTTTCTGAACCAGGAATAAGATTTCGGCTTTCATAAAACAAGTGCATCGTAAGCATATCGATAAAAAAAACTCCGGATATAAAAATCTGAGATTTGCGTCCCTGAAAGACCTTCAGCATTCCCTGAGAGATTTTGATATCCCTGGCTGAGGACTGCAAGGGTTATTGACTGGCTCATTTTATGAAAGGGATAGGAGTCGCTAATGGCGGAAGGGAAATGATTGGTTACGAATTGGCTGAGGATATGCCGGTTGTTTATTAAACAGGAGGTCCTGAACCGGTTTCAGGCTTCTGTCTTCCAAAAATAAAGAATAGATCATTTTTATCAGTCTTCAACAAGTTCATCGTTGGTTATCGGCAAAATCTATTTGTAGAAAGTCCAAGGTTTGTTAGTGACTCAAATCTGTACGATTTATTTTGCAACATGATTACTTTTCTTGTTGAAACACTAAATTCAGTAATGAGTTTTTATCACATACACCAAACAACACACAATATGTGAGTTTTTTTATGTGTATGTGTATGTGTGTGTATGTGTGTGTGTGTATGTGTGTGTGTGTGTGTTAATGGATATCATAAATCGAACAAAATGGTGGAATGATTGGTATCGGACCTTTGCGTCTTTCAAATATTTAGACATGTTTTTGATAAGAAAACAATGCTACATTCTTCATGGCTTAAAAACGACAAGGATGACCCCCCCTCTCTCTCTCATTTTAAGCATTTTCTCTCTTTTCTCTTTTAACTACCTTCCCCCTCTCTCTTTCTCCATTTCTCTGTCTTCCTCTCTTTCTCTTCCACACTTGGGCAGTTCTTTGACTTTACATTATATCATCATATACATACTGACATGCACATCTATATCTGCACATACATGCAAACACATACACGCAAAGAAATACACACACACACACACACACACACACACACACACACACACACACACACACACACACATATATATATATATATATATATGTATGTATAAATTTGTCAAAATAACTAATGGGCTACAGTTGTGGGAGGATATTGGTGGGTGACTCGAGACGCCTCCATGCATTTATCGAACAGTAATTATTCTCCCATTTTTTCTGTCTGTCTACCATCGTAAAATGGGGAAAAATGGCTACCAACCGAATTTGTGTCCTTTGCCAATACATCAATCATGTGAAAGCAGCCTCAACAGGAATTCAAACGTCGCTTGCGCTTTCTGGGCTAATAACCATTACAACATTTTGCACTTCCATTTCAATTTTTCATGGTGTAAGACCCGGTTCTTTTGAATATTTTGCTGCTAGTACCACAGGGCGAATTCAGTCGGCTTTATTTGGGAATATGTACGATTGTTTTAGAAAAATAGTTTCCCCTCTCGATCTTTAAAACATGCCAGCGATTGGCAGAATGGACTTGTCAGCCGACTGAGGGATTAATCTCATTTCCCTAAAATTGCGACCAGTCTTAGTGATCATAGAATTAATGTTCAAAGCTGTTTATATGGTATATTAGCAACCCTTTCCTCAGTTTTAGATCTTAGAAACTATATTAAATTCATATTAAACAAAATATTGGGCTCAATTTCAAAAGTAGCTTACGGACGAGCATGCCCCGCCCGAGCAAATTTATTTGAGATTGCAGGATTGTGAATTTCAATGTTTTTTTTTCTAATCTTTGAAATTCAGCATTGCCGATTTAGAAGATTTGCAATCCAGCTTCTACGTTTTTTTAATCCCTAATCTGGAGATTTCTCGAATCACTTCATAAATTTTTCTCATTGCCATATCATATCGGTAAATCTAGTTTGCCAATATGCGAGTTAGACTACGTCATGTTTTTGCAATCGGTGATATGACCAATATGAGGCAGGATACTATATCAATGTTGTCAGATTCGGGGGTTGTTTGAGTGGTAAAATACTTTGTGTGTTAAAAAATATCTCCTTGGGGCCAATTACGCTTCTTGAATACATTGATATATTACTTAGCACACAAGGCAGTGCAATGTAGAGATTGAAGTTATTTGGGTCCGTAGTTCTCGAGAAATCTAATAAAAATAACAAATGGATAAAATACAATAGACCTCTCTTCATTGTTCCCATAATATATCTCTCTTGATTTATGCTCTTTGGAATACATTTTGTCTCAGTCGCTACCGATGATTTCTTGGAAATCAAATTCAACCGGGAAAACTTTGTTTATTGAAATCTAAGAGTTTTTTCTCTCAAATGTTACATATCCATGGGAAACAAATCAGATGAAAGGGAACCGAGGCAACTTCGACGATAAACACAGAGTTTCTCCAAACACCATTAAGTCGGGTCCCTTCAAAACATTTACCTTTGGAACGAGCACTGCACTTTTTTGATTTATTTACTAGTGTCAGATAACTTCCACTTAATACTTTTTTCCAGTCTGGGTTTCTCAGACATTATACACCCGCAGATTATAACACTTTTAGCATTCCGTAAATTAACTTTGTCAAGTTTTGAAATTATTTATTTAGCGTTTTCACTGATTGTTGACATTTTGCCAATTATTTCATGGGACAAAAACGAAAAGATATTTTTTCTTCCCAAATGATTACATTTATTCATGATCTCGTGATTCTATTTTGAAGACTCGTGTTCAAATTAAACAGAAAAGTAATATATACATATACTAAATGCGTAGATTCATAGAATATCACTGAGAGCAATGGAAAGAGCCATGCAAGGAATAACTTTGAGTGGTAGAAAAAGATCAACAATAATTTGAGAGAAGAAATGAGTGAAAGATACAATACAAATAATTAAGCAACAAAAGTAGAGATTGGCTGGAAACTTGGCTAGAAGAAATTGCAACTGAGCAAAAGGCTAACCGATTAGTGCCAAACGCAGTAAGAGAGGTTCAAACTCAGAATTGAGGAATGATCTGCTGTTAAGACATCGTGGAGTCAAGCATAATCTCATTCATTGAGGGAGGAAATACGAGAAGCCTCTATCCAGCAATGGACATGATGATGATGATGATGATGATGATGATGATGATGATGATGATGATGCACACTCACACACACACACACTTATACTATTAAGAAATTGATATTTGAAAAAAATTAAAAGTGTTATATTACTTTGAAACTCTGTTCGAAATCTTTCGTTGTTACACGGTAAATACATCATTAGGCCTTGACAGCGTAAATGATATGAGCAATTAAAAAAAAGTGGGGCTGCTACAAAAAGAAGTGTAAAAAGTGAGGACGCTATTGATTCTAAAAGAATTCAAACCAAACCTGACACTGAGAATGAAGTTACTGTTTCATTAAGCATCTGGGGCACGTACGACAAGAAATGTTTTGCAGGTTAAAAGTCAGAGCATTATATGCAATTCCAAGCGTAATAGTGATAACCACAGGCCCAAAGGAGGGAGCATTGGGTATTGCCCTTTTGAACGTGTCAGTGTACGCCTCATGGGAAGAGAAGAGATTTGCGTTAAGGGTCAGTGAGATCGTTCTTACCGACCAGCATTACGTTTAGATATCATTTTGAGTGGCTAATCTTACAATATTTTTGCAATCGATGTTTTTATCACAACTGTTTTTTTTAAATTGCTACATGAAGTTTGCTACAGGAGAACTACAAGTTACTGAGGCTGATCACGATATCGATAGCAAAGGAAACATTTTGCAAGCGTATTCCTATCATGTAAAAACCCTATTATCAGTAACAAGTCTACTTTCCTCCTAGCTTTTAGATGAGTTGAAGGTCATGAGTGACGAGCGGGGGTTGTTAATACCTGCCATCGAGAATACATCTACATCAAATAATAAATAAATCCAAGAATTCAAGGAAACTATAGCTTTCTTGCAAGCTAACTGCCACCTCTGGGTGCACGCAGCTGGTGTAAACCCATAGCTGCTCTACATGGATTCGGCTTGACGGACGATGAATTAACTTGATCGTTTGCTAAAACCGTCTGGGGGCAGTTGCAGAATTCCGCTGAACACGAAAAACAATGTCCTTCAACATTGAACGAACTCTTAGATATGCTGGATTGTTGGCCATAGCAGAGTCTCTACAAAGCCTCTCCGCTACATGATTTGAATGAGGCATAATGAATACTATTATGCTTGAACAAATTTCCTCATTGAAACCATAAAGATTTAGTTACAAGCAAGCAATTGGAAGAGTCTTATCACGAGTAAGTTTAGTCCAAAGCATACAATTCCCATTCATAGAATGACCAGCAGTAAGGAAGTTGCATATATGATTCACAAATACAATCACACCTTTTCTTATCAAGACATAAGAACGCTAAACTTGGCATAATCAAGAATGGCCTCTTATAGGTACCTGCTTTTGTCAAGCATGCATAAAAGAGTTTGTACGTTTAATACTCTAGACAAGTTGATGTAAGTCAATAAGCAATCACAGTAGCAGGCACCTCACACTATACACTCGAGACTTTGTTACAACAAGAAATGCGTTCAGGAATTCTTGACAATATATGCAGAGCCAACCGGAGATGTCAGATGAAAGAAATACCTTGATGTTTTTCTGTATATCATAGCATTAGCGTGGCCAAGCCAAGGAAGTGCTCAGCTCTTATATGAGCCTTTCGAGGGCCAGCAAAATTAATTCTTTATGTGACCCCGTACATGTTTGCAATTTTATATTTGCTGAAGTCTCGTGTTTTGATGGAGGTGAGAATATAAGTAATAATATGTTATATATGTTTGGAAAAACACAATTGCATCCAGGTATACTAACAATCATTCATGTATACATAGTAACATATAAACACTCGAGTGCATTTTCATTTTTTTGTGTGAAAATGTCCGCAAATGTATATGAGTGTTTATATGTAACTGCGCACATGAGAATGAGTGTGTGAATGTGTAAGTAATTATGTATGGGTCTAATTTTGTGTTTCCATGCATATATAACTCATATTATTATATGAGAGATTTTCCCGCCAGTCCTCATAGTTTCTAGCCTGTTTTTACCCTGACTGGTACTTAATGTTGTCGCCGTCTCTGTATCAATGTAGATCTAGATATTTCACTCATGTTCGTTCATTCTGTTGACGCTGGTTTTTCAGAACATTGTCATATAATCTGGAAGAATAAAGATCTGAAGCAAAATGTAATATTACTGATAGGTGTATACCACCAACAGCTCATCAGACAAAAACTCTCTTTCAAAGTAAGCATTGGAGATGGGAGTTTTGATAATAGAATGCCTAGTAAGGAAATAAAGGCGGTCTCAGAACAACATCCAAATACAAAGAACTAATTCCAGGTAGAAGAAGGAATCTTGTTGATCATGTAAAAGATCTGAAGCACCAGCAAAACAATTAGGCGCTCACAAAATTCATTCCCTCATCATCATCATCATCATCATCCAAATCATCATCATTTCAGCGTCCGTCGTTGAGCATAGACTTTCGACGAGATTTGCAAAACCTGTCAATCATGGGCGTTGTGGATTCAATTCTTGATTATTCCATCGCGACGTCTTATATTCTGCCAATCATGGTTCGCATAATCCACTTGTATAGTAATAGGAGAGTCTGTCTTGAGAGTTATTCTCAATGTTTCTGCTACCAGATATGCCCTCTTTAAGACCTTTATGAATGAAAGACTCAAAAGCAACGCCGAGGGATTTTTCGAGCAAAGTAAGAGGTCGTGGATGAACGAGTGTCCCAAATTCATTATGAAATCTGCAAAATATCGAGGTTTTTTGTGATAGGTCAACCTCAATATTTTCTTTTATTCTGTGCGCGTATGAGCTTTTGTTGACTTGAATAATCTCAAATATCTTAAGAAAGACACTGACATTAAAAACATCAAGGACCTGAGAAATATTTAGGCGAATGATGTGATGAAACACAAGACAACCACAGTAAGTTGGTGGCTGCATTAATGGCATTCAGTAACACATTGAAAGGGATCAATTCCAAGTTAGAGATCTGTCTAGTCTTGAAGAACATCATTGAGTCGGTCAAAGCTGTTCACATTAGAAACTAAGATGAACGCCCCTTCAAATAATGAAGAGAACATCGAATCTCAGGAGGATATATGGAGACGGAACATCATCTCAAACGAGAAAGAAGTTGAGGAGAACTCAAGGTTACAAAGCAATTTCTCCTTAAAAATTGAACTGAAACATTTGGACTAGTTCTTATTCCAGAAGATACATAAAGGGGAATGGTCAATGACGTACAGGAATATTGCCTACCGGGCATTTGTGTACCTGGATATTTGTGTACCGGAATTTTTCCGTGTTGGTCATTTGCATACAACTTAATGTTCACATTTACTATATGATATGTTATCAGGCAAAAGATGGCTGCCTCGTCTGCAACTTATGAACATGTTGCCTTTTGTTGCAATGGTATTTCTAATTCAAAATGAATCTGAAAAAAAAAAAATTTAGGGCTTTCGGCTTGGACCGAAATTACGAATATTAACTAGACAATATTTTTAAATCTTTTTATCAGATACTGTTTTTTTTTCTTTAGATATTTATGTCGAAATTATCGCCATTTTTCTCTCAAGAAAATGATATTTCCTTTTTCAAGAAAAGATGTTTATTTTCTTTTTAAGAGATTTTTGTATGATTGAATGAATAAATTAGAATATTTTTTTATCATTATTTTGTTTGAAAGTGGGCAGTGCAAAAAGCCGTTGCAAAGTAAATAAAAGCGAATGGATTAAAGTTTCCACTACGAGAAAAAAAACGAATAAAAAATCTAAATGAAAGTGAATATCCACAAAATATGATTATTAGTAATGATTATCTAAAACACTGCAATACGGCAGAACACACGAAAAATAGAATTCATTACACATACTACCGCAACGAAAGTCAACATGTTTATAGATCGAAACTACACAGCCCCTCATTTGCTTACAATTATAACATGAGGTAAAGATTTTCTTAGAGTAGGATGCAAATTACTTGGACGCAAAAATACCAGTACGAAACTATCCCGTACTAAAATGCCTCAGAACTGAACATAGGTAGGGGATAGAAGCCGAAAAGGAAAAGAAAGAAAAGTTCCTCGTTCTATGATGTTTGCAGTAACCAAGATGGCCTTTGAAGGGTTCGAAGTTCTCCAGCAAGTCTGATTTGAATCACGGGGAGAACTGCTCGGCTAACTTTTTAGAAAACTGCTCGGTCAATTACAGTGTCACCGAATGCTAGAACAAACCAGTCCATAAGTGGAAGATGTATATTTTGAGAGTACAACCCGGACAGAATTACACGACATCAGATTTCCTACTTATCATGAATCTTATATGTTTGTGACTTCCCTTCTTTTCTCTGTCATATAATCACAAAATCTGTTATTCTGAACTCTTGTTTGACTTCTCGATTTTATCGCTCTGTTGTTTTCTTTGATTTTTTCGGCTGTTAATCTGGGTAGGTCAACGTCTTCTCGTTTCTTGTTGTGATTCGTCTTTCGTGTTTAGACACAAAGGCACACCACTAGAATTATTATCAATTATAAAATCTGTTTTCATTATAAATGTTTGTATTTTTTCTCCAGTTTCTTCGTGTGTCATTTAGCAGTTTTTAGTCCTGGACTCTGTACCGGTTCTGAAAGGGGGGTAACTCGTACAATTGACTTGCAAGAGTTTTTTTTTTTTGTCAAACTCCTGAAATTGAGTTTTGAATTTATTTTGGTTTGTCACAAAAATGACAATGATCTCACCCAAAACCAATGACGTCACAACGACATGGATAAGAGCTTCCTACGCAAACACTGATGACGTATTTAGTCACTCAACCTAAGTCGACTTACAGGAAAATCAAATAAAGGAGTTGAAATAGGATACGTTGTTTTGGAATAATATTGAACGGAGAAATGAATTCAGTTTTGTATTTCTTTTAGATCTCGGGGTTATAAGTAAGTTCAACCCTAGCGCAGCCAAGCTTGTTACTTGTAATTTTGCTGGTAATTTTATGGGCATGTTCAGTTCCTTGCCTGAACTGGCGTTGTCTTCGAGACGGATAGTGTGCGTTCTTTCTGCACCTTATATTTAATAATTTAAATGCGATACGTACATATTGTTTTTGGAGATTGGGGTTTGTTTTTAAACTGGGTATGGAAGAAAAGAGAGAATAAGGCAAAAATCTTTTTGGGTTTCTCATTCATGTTTTCGTTTTGTCAATACCTTTTGTCATAAATCCCTTCACATACTTCCTCACTGCTGTTATCCATGAAATTGTAACATTTATCACTTCAAAATATAAGTATTGTATTATACTCGGTGAGATGATTGTTGTTCATCTGGAAGTGATTCATCTCCCTTTGTAATTCTTTTGCAACTTGGTTACACGTCTGGCTTCCCCATGGTCGGATGAAGATAACAAAACGCTAATGAGCGCTAGGGACAAATATAAAAGTGATTTTAGACAAAACAAATCAGAATATGCACAAATATATAAAACCCTTCGTAATGCAGTGTCTCACTGAATCCGGTAGGCCAGGATTGGAACTTCTAATGGTAAAATCAAGCAAAAATTAAAAACATGAAATTTTATCAAGCCCTGAAAAAGCGCAGCTGAATCCAGTTGTAACAGTGAAAACACTGTAATATCGATCCAAATATGCAAAATTCTTTTGTGAATGACAAGGCGTGACAAATGAGGATCCTCTTAATGATAAGGTCGTACAAATTTAGAAGAAAAAATTCCATCCTTTCCATTTACTGGGGTTAGTGCAAATCAAGTAATTAGAGTGGCTTGTTCACTTAAGTCTAATGCTTGTGGTCTTGATAGTATTAGTTATTCAATTTTGTAAATTTGGAATTAAACACTATTTTTATGTTTTCATTAATATTATAAAGATCTTTATTTCTTTATAGAAAGTTGTTAACTAGATGAAAAATGCACTCGTTGAACCACCATCTAAAAATGATAACCCTATCTGTGCTTCAGATTACAGACCCACGAGTTTGTTACCAGTATTTTCTAAGGTAGTTGGAAAGTTATTAGCTAAATAAATGATTGATGACCTGAAAGAAACTAATAAAAGTCGGCTTATAAACATTTGCACGGCACAGTTACACGTCTTTCAACTGATACTGCTGACATATATGGACGTCTGGAGGATTTAGAACTTGTTTTTTTTTTTTCGATTTGCCTGATTATGTGAATACTTGCAATACTTAAGGCTGTTTGTTTCCGTGATGATCCCCTGGATTGTATCTTGTCTTATCTTGATGGTTGACACTAGAAGGTTACTACGAATCAGGGTGAATCTAGTCGGATTTGCTTCTTGATGAGCCGCAAGGATCGGTTCTAAGATCATCTCTTTTTACTGTTCTGATCTCTGAAGATGTTAAATGTATGCTGACAATGGCAAATTGTTCTATTGTTGTAAATGTGAAAAAGTCAGTGACGCCATTGCAAACATGAACGGTGATCTTAACAGAAACATAATTGCTTGAATTTGAAAGCTGATAAAAGTGAATTCATTGTGATAAGGTCTAAGCAGAAACTTTAATAAACAGAACAACTCCTGTTGGACCAAATCATGATTGATAATTATGCTATCAAATGAGTGCACAAAGAGTGCAAAAATCTTTTGATTAGGAATTAAATTGGACGAAACATGTCAACTCGTCAGTAGCTAAGGTGTATGGCCAACTGAAACAGACATTTTTGTTCAAGTATTTTCAAAATGAATCATCCAAATCTAATCTAAGCTACATTTTTGCTCTATTCAATTATGGAGATATTACATTACATCCAACTGAACAACTACAATACATAATTAAAAATAGCAAAATAGATGTGTTCGTTTTATCTTTAATTCAAGGAATTATGATCTCTTAAGTATCTTTTCAAAGAATAATGAGATTTCAAATATGAATAAAAGACACTGCTTCACTATCTCAATTTAATGTTTAGTATAACAGATTACAAAGCACCTGCATATTCATGTAACTAAATCAGAAGTCATGAAATTCGGGAATCATTTCACTAGAAATCACTTTGATATCCCCCTCTGCTAAAATCAAATATAAAAATATGTCTTTTATTCCATACATAGAGGAATCAATGAAATTTCTAACGCAAACAATATTCCTTTGCAATCCTTCATGCAAAAACGCAATATATGTATATATTTTTCATCTAATCAGTTATCCATTCGAATGTTTTTGGAAGATTCATTAAAGAACTTGATGATTCTCCTTATCTTGGTTTGTCGAATTTGATTTCAGATTCTTCTGTGCTGTTTGCTTAATGTTTTAGTATGACAACCTTCTTACTCTTAATAAAGCTTTTATTGAGTGCCACTGTAACATATACCAAGGCAGGTTACCCTGATTTTATTTATTTGTTCATTCTTTTACTGTTAACATTTTTTGGAAGTTAGGCTAAAGAGTACTTTTGTGATAAAACCATGCTGTTTTACAGTGCTTATATATATATACACATATATGTGTATATATATATATATATATATATATATATATATATATATATATATATATATATATATATATATATGTGTGTGTGTGTATGTATGTATATATATGTATGTATATATATGTGTATATATATATATATGTGTGTGTGTGTGTAGGTGTGTGTGTATTCTTTTTCATATTTTTTGAACGAAAACGCTTTATTCTCCATCATCAATAAATATTCAATCTATATCTGATTGCAATCTATATGTCTGATTATCATCATCTTAAGTATTTCATCGTCCATCGTTGGAAATTGACCTTTCCTACAATTCACCTCACATCTCTATTATGGGCGTCGCAGAACCAATACATTTTGAGCCTGTCTACTTCGTCATTCCACTCTTTTATTCTGCCGCTCACGGTTTTGCATGTGATCTCTAGTGAGTTGTGATGACCATCAATAGTTTGCCATTCTTGCAACATGACCAGCCGATTGCCATTTGAGTTTTCTCATTAATTTTATGATGTCTCTGACTTCTGTTTTTTCCTTAATATATTGTGTTGTTTTGTGATTTCCCCGTGTGAGGTTGAACATGATTCTTCCATCTACACGTTGCATTCTTCTTAATTTGAGGGTCAATGTTTTGGTCAGTTTTAATTTTTCTGCTCCATGGGTGACTCTCAGGAAGATTGGTTACTTCCGTGTTTCAACTCCATAAGTGACTATTGGAAGAATGAATTAGTTGTATACGATTCTTTTGAAAACTGATGGGATTTTCTTGATCTTGAAAGTTAAGCTTGCTTTGCCGATGGCTTGCCATCCTAGTGTGATTCTTCGCTTGATTTCTTCTCTTTTTGAGGATTTCATGGAGATTTTACTTTCTCTAGTTCTGCGTTTTCGATTTTGATCCTTGATGGTTTATTCCCGACGTGATTGTTGAACATGACCTTTGTCTTGCTGAAGTTCACGTGAAGGCTTTTTGTATTCAATTCATCGAAGGTACTCGACCATGGACTATCTTAATCCGATAAATCAACCAAATGAGAAAGCAGTAGAATGCATAATGCCACTTGCTATAGTATTTGTTGACTTCAAGAAGGCCTTAAAACTCGGTAAAATTTCCCAGGGTCATTGGAGTTATCAGGCTACAAGGTTTAGACCCCGTAAACCTCAGAGTACTGCAACATTTCTGAAGATATTAACATTTTAAATTTCTCTAAATGTTGTAATTTAATAGGTGTTACTTTGCTCTTTTTAGATATGCTATTTGTTTCAAATTGTGATCTACGTCTGAAAATATCAGCATTTTAAAGAAAATGTTGGTCCTACCGATGTACGCATTAATCATATAACCAGGTCGTTTCTTGAAACATTGTCTGGTCTTAATTTGATTTCAAGTATTAAAAAGCTTGGTTAGACTATTGTTTTGATGGTTTGGTTTTTCACCTTATCTATTAGCAAGATTTGTCTTACGATTTCGGAAAAGACAAAGAGAAGTCAAAAGGGTATTATCCTATGGGTATAACTGGCGGACATAGAACATGTATTGCTTGCAAAAACAAAAGTAACATACAATCTTTTTACTCCAGTTTATCTATTTATTTACAGGGTGTTGCGAAAGTCACAAAGGGATTTAAAATAATCATAACCTTTTCAATTTAGATATTCTTTTTGTACTTCCACTTCTTAGATATATAAAGAGACTCTTGGAAATCTTTTATAGAGAAGTGTACAACTAAACAACGTACCAAAATATTAGAATTTTACTTTTGATACCTTAAGGTTAAGCCTTCTTTTAATGTGCAGTCACTGATATCTGAGAAAACAATTTATGGTTTTGTTGCATGATATAAGGATTGGGCTCCCTTAGTCATCATCCCCAAACAGGCAGACCAGGTTTGGTATGAAATACTGGAAATCGTTTATGTGTACAGAGAAGCAGATACACTCTGGAAAAGGTTTTGCAGAATATTGAAAGAGCAAGAATTTCTTAATATGAAAATAGGAAGCATTTTAGAGGAACAGTTTGCTGTACATGGGGTAATTGAACTCGCCTAGTCAGGAACTGTCAGCATGGTTTTTTCTCAGTATTTAAATTAGTCAGGCTGACCGACTGGCTATGTATGTATTACGCGGACAGGCTACACTGATGTAGCAGGCCGGCTGTAAACTCAAACATTCAACTCTTATGTCAAAGAAAAGTCTGTGAAAAATTCTTCCAAACAGGTTTTCAATGTAAATTCATGATAAATTGTTTTTTTTTTTTAATGTACAAATCCAGACTTTTTAGTGATAACTGCCAAACAAATAAGAGAAGGGACTTATTTATTGATCACGCCTCCTTCCTATGCACTAATTGATCGTCCCAAACGCGTCATGCAGCCAAGAGACCTTGTTCATGAAACAGTTTCTATTGATTGAATAACTTGACCCGTTTAGATATTTTATTTGTTAAAACTAAGTAATAAAATCATTAAAACTAAAAAGTATGAATGTTTTAAACCCCTTCTAGAATTTTGCACCAGTTTCTATCTATCTATCTATCTATCTATCAATCTATCTATCTATCTATCTATCTAGAAAGATAGATAGATAAATAGACAGACTGATATAGTAAGAAAGAGTTGAAACCAAATCTCCATAGTTTGGTGCAATTGTTTGTTATTATGTAGCAAAACAAGAAAAATGCCAAATGCAAAACACACTCTATTAAACTGTAGATCCCCTCCACCATCAGTTTCATGGCAACAAGTTCTCTGTCAGTAAGTTTGTTATTCTGTTACCAGACGAACATGACGAAATCAATTTGTGTTCTCTTGAAGTTCTTGGTATCACAATTCAATTAACCATGTCTGCATACGACATCGACAGAAACATTGTTTGAACAGTGAGTATCCTACTTATTAACCCATTCGGTGCGGTGCAATCAAGACTATTGAGTATTCAAGAAATATACCCCAGTTGTATCATTGCATTACATGCTAGAAAACCGTCGACCAAAACTGTCAACATAGGTTTCTTCAACTTTTAAGTGGGTCTGGCTGGCTGCATCAATGAGACTAGAATGTTGAAAAATCAAACGTTTACCCTTTATCATCACTAGAAAATCATTCTTTAAAAAAAGAAATAAGAGGTTCTATTTACAATGTAAATTCATGCTAAACTGACCCTTTAGTTCGTATCCAGCTGTGATCATGCTATATTTGGAAATTGAAAATTGGGACCTTTAGTGATCCATCAAAAAGCTAGAAAAGTAACTTATTAATTGATCAACTTTCATCACCCCAACACAAAGTGCTTCAAAAAAAAAAAAAAAAACAACAAAAAAAAGTTCGTCACGTGAGCTGTTGTTTTCTTTTTATATGTGAAGTCGGTTCTGAGTGTATCGAGGAATTTGATATTGACTAGAATAGTACCTTTCGAAATACACTTCTGGTGAACTTAAGCACTCTTCTCAGCGTACCGTCAAATATTGTACAAAGTCTTCTTCTACGATCATGATCAGCTCCTCAATTTCGTCTACGGTCATAAATCTCTCTTATCTCAGTCTCCAGGGTCAGTTCTGTATCGTCTGGAGCTATAAGATCTTCGATGCGATGTTCTGCACCACCATAGGACGTGAATGCGACTGTCATTCAGTATGCAAGGTCAATCGAGGGTACCTCACAGCCGACTCAACCCCACGGGAGAGTTCACTAAAGCAGTGAAATCCTCTTTGATCGGTCGCCAAGTTACATCAAAGTTGTGCAACCAGTTCTCTAGTTATTCGAAATGGCTGGATAATTTTTTGGCAGGCCTCATACATACATTTGAATATATCATACTATCATAACCAGGTGAAGAGAACGTCAGTGTTTTCTTAGAAAGTAGTTAACATAATATGTTATTTATTTATTTATTAAGTACAGCCAAAGACATTTGGGGCGAGTAATCATCGGGTCGTTTTTCTGCTAATTAATTTACTTCGAGAATTTCTCGGTGCGTAGATAACAAAGGAAGTTTTTCTCTGAGATAATCTCCATACATAACAGAGCAGACCGAGGCGCTGGCTAACGGTTAACAAGATGGTCTCGCCATTCATTTTGCCTGAGTAGTGAATTTAATCCTCAGATGTTTTATTTTTGTGCCGTACAAAAGTAATTTGGGTTCAGGTGTCTTGCAGTGGGGTAGGCTTAACGAATTAGTCAAGCAGACCATTACCACTGTGCTATGAATTTGATTCCCATTTCGTGCTTCACACTTATGATCTTGTTCTAGACATAGTTAAAGGTAGGGTTGGGGTCAATCTCCAATGTATCCGACGTGCCAAAAAGCAAATACCAAGGTAGCTGGACACTGTTTGTTCTTGGCCACATGTATGCTCGTAGGGCCCAAGTCTAAACTCGACCTTGTGTCACATTTTGCCTCGGGGTAAAGTGTTAAATAATCAGAATTTATGCTCGAATTCGTAACGTAGACCCGCTACACGTACTTGGCTATTTCCCTTGAAATTCTTCAGGAAAGGATAACCACGAGCATTTCTTTTCTTTTTTATCATTTTTTTTCTGTCTCTGTCTCTCTTTTTCTTTCTTTCAAATTGGTAATATGCTGCAGATAGTGAATAATGACGGTCACGTTTGTACTTTCTACTCAAACTGTTTCTCGTCATCTTTTTCCGATTTTCTCAAATGAGGCAGGAGGCATGTGGCAATTACACCGTTACGCCTTTTACGAATGGAAATGGAAGCCTAACATCCAGGCCGAAATTCGAGGTCATTTATTTCTCGCCGAGTTCTGGACGGTAAAATGACACCCATCTTTCAGGACCAATTCTTTTAGGTTGGAACTATGCCAGAATTTAGCGAAAACAAGAAATAATCCAGATGAAGGCGAGATATTGAGGAAATTGCTGCAATTTCTTTCGGGAATACATGTGCACACACAGGCACACGCATGTACACATATAAGCACGCACATAAGATCTGCCAAAAAGTTTTTGAAACATCTCTATGGAGATCCAATTGCGTGCTTTATATGTAACTTAGCAACCAACCAAAAGAGGCGTTACTGTGCATACATGAACAAATCTCCCATTGGGTGACTCAGTCATTGATTAAGCTTGTGTACTGGATAACCGTCGCATTCACAATAACCGTGAGTCATTCTTTACATCTTGTTTTTGGTTTTAGACATGACCCTTGTTCCTCACTCACCCCTTCCATCCATATCTGGCTCTTTTTGGCTTCTGGGCGTCCCCTGAAACATCACAGATCAAGGACGAGATTACAGGGAAAGGTAATGATGCATCCGATGGTGATTCCGAAACGAAATGTTGCAGGCTGTTTTGAAGAATATGATGGAAGATGGGGCAAGAAGATGAGATGTCCTAGAGTACCTTGAAGTGGATTAAGGCTTCATTGCTTTTTTCCGTAAAAGTTGAGCGGTTGGATACGCCCCAGACAAATCTCATGCATGAATATGATTTTAAAATTTATTAAAAAAAATAGACTTTTTCAAATTTCAAAATGCTCGAATTAGTTTGATCCCAAATGTAAATTGAGACAGGTCCAGCTAGTTCTTTGATAGAAGCCATCATGTGACCAATGCCTTTTGAGTACAGGTTGTTTTGGGGTGATAAATGATAAAAAATATGGATTGATCAATATGTATCTTTTGTCACCTTTTGTTGGACACTGATCCTTCATTTTTCATACACGAACTCGTGAACCCTTCCTAACACAAAGTACAGGGTCAATTAAGCATAAAATTTTGTATATCTTGAATTTAAACTTGATAACAATTTTGAAATATGCGTGAATGCTCAAAATATACATCAGATCTAGATTTAAAAAAACGTGAATGCATCTTTCAATAATGAATTCAAAGGTGTTTTAAGATCTTCGGCCAGTATCAAAGATGTGTTTTATTACATCATCACTTTTAACTTTTTTAGCGTTAATTTTTCCCGATCTCACACACCATTAACGATTCACAGACAGAAACAAAACAATGTTTTATTTCAATTCTGTGTACTTCAATTCTCAGACTTTGACTCAGCTTTTTAGCATAATAGTTCCCAAGAAGACGTTCTTATGGTTAAGTTTTATTTTAGGAACAGAACTCCGGAATCTCAATTACCCGTGTTAATCACTCTAGTAGATGTCATTATCAGAAGAAAATGAAACCATTCGTCGGAAATAACATTTCACCAGAAGAGACACTTTATTTATCACTGTACTTTTCCTCTGTTTCTCTCGTTCTTACTTTTTATTGTTATCCTATGATTATTTTGTTCTTTATTTATTTAATACTTTCTTTCTGTCTTTTTTACTTCTCTTTTTTTCTATCTTTTTCATTTTTTTTTCTACCTCTTTGTATTTTTCGTAAACTTTCTCTGTGGATTTATCTACCAATTCATATATCTATACATACATACGTAAATATTTATGTATCAAAAGTATACAACAAAGTAAATTCATTTTCATTCTTACAAGTGAAATTCATGGTGTTTTCGGGATATAATCCTGGTAGCTCTGGTATATCCAAAGAAGATACGTCTCAGTTTATTTTAGTAGTAGTGCTCTATCTCTTCTCTGATAACACACGTACACACACACACACACACACACACACACACACACACACACACACATATATATATATATATATATATATATATATATATATATATATATATATATATATATATATACATGAAATGAAGTGAGGATTTGCTACATAAATGCGTTTATGTTTCTGCCCTGTTTGGACTTCTTCCAGCAAATGATGCAGTGTTTTAGATTCCTAATTAGGAAGATTTTTCTTAGATGGGGGGGGTCTATTTCCCTGAAAACGCTAACTAAGGGGTCAATTAACGATTAGATATTAATTAAAATAATTTGGGTTCGGCCTGTTTCTTCATGTCTAAAATAAGTAAGGCGATTGAGTTGTTCTTTAAAGTGGCTAGGGGTATGAAATAATGATACTGTTCATAGTAACAACGAGGGGAATAGCTGTGGTGGTCAATTTTTTGTGCGAGCCTATTTGCATTATTAAGTTATATTTGTTAAAAGTATTTTAATGCTGCTTCATTTTTTCTGTAAAATAATTCAAATTCATAATAGGTAGTTTCAATATTTTGTCATACGAGAGTTTATTTAGTACTTTCCATTTTACTGTAGGCATAAGTTTGCTATCAGTTAGTATTCAATGATATGTCGACAATCATGTACAGTTTTTATATTTTTCGTTTGTAAATGATGATTCATGGTTGACTAATCTTAGTTTAAAGAGTTCTTCACTTGTAAGGGTTTCTCCTGTTTTGATTTTTCGGCTTGGTTAACTGCATTTGATTTGAGATATTTGACTTGCAAAGGGCATCTGTCCTCGTTTGTACGATTGCAGTCTTGTTCATTTATGCTTTCTCTGTTAGTATTATTTCAAATTACAACATTATTATGATTTCTTATGAATTTAATAAAATCATCTGTGCAACAATATTTTATTTACAATTTGTTCTTGTTAAATATATTGACTCTGTGGGATCCTCGGGGGGGGAGTTTCTTTCTATTAAACGGATGAATATTTTTCTCTAATAGATTGAATGGTGCTGTATACCAGAAGATTTTTCTACCTCTAATTTGTGTAGCAAATCTTTACTTCATTGTATTTCAAGCTCTATTCTATATCAACTTTTATCAAATGTTTAATGTATCGAACATGTCATGAAATAAACCCATCATACATTAGATATCGTATCATATTATATTGTATTCCTGATTTGTTTCGTATATATATATATATATATATATATATATATATATATATAAATAAATATATATATATATATATATATATATATATATATATATATATATATATATGTCATAAAATACCAAATTAAACTTGGCAAGATAAACATTGCCGCTTCGACTGATATGATTCATACATTTCAAGACGTATGTTAATTCTATAAAAAGTTTGAAGATAAAAAATATTTAAAAATATATATATATATATATATATATACAAGGGTAAGTGTATAATTATCTGCATTTCTATTATATTTCTCATTAAGTTGACCGTACTGAGTTTTTCACGCGCATGTGTAATTGTGAATAGTCCTATGTCGCTCCTGTGAACATCTGTTGTTGATAAGTTAGTTGCCTTTGAGCTACCATAAAGTAAACATGGATTGCAACGTTCAATGATCGGCAGATATAGAATAGAAACACTCGCTCTCATAAACCCAAAGGAAATTCAGAACTCAACCTTCCGAAGAAAAATCATGCTTCGAGTATTTTTGAGATGTACAAGGCCAAGTGTTGAAACATTATCTTAAATTGGGTCAACAGTCAACAGTGCTCATTACTTTGTGATGCTTCGGGGAAAGCTGAAGCATTCAAATCAAAGTAAACACCGAGGTTTGTCACCAAAAGATGTTTTGCTTTGCATGAAAACGCGCGCACACATACTGTTTCCTATACTGTTAAAACGCTTCAGGCACTGAGTTTCAAGGCATTGGAGCATCTTCTTTATAGTCCTGACGTCGCTCCCTCAGATAAGCATCTGTTTGGTCTTCCCAATGATGCCTTAAGAGGTCATTGATTTGCCATGGACCAAGATAACAAAGATACGATTCATACATGGCCCTACTTGTGCAGTTCTAAATCTAATATTGTGCAGTACTAAAATTTCTACTATAAATCCAGTGCCATATGAAGAAGAAAGTAGCCATTGCATGAAAATGATATTAAAAATCAAAAATACTTTTATTTACTGTTCATATGACGTGAAGTATATTTTTAATTTCACATATTTTACATACTTTTACATATGCTGATAAGAACTTTTAATTTTGCTTTAATTTTTTTCTGTCAAAGACTAAGATGGTTAAACTTAAAACACTCGGTTTATAGGACAAGACATATACTTTTAGTCTTATATGTTCTAAATATTGATTTAGTTTCATTTTCGAACACTACATAATCTTATATGGTAGAAAGTGATTAAAAGACTTCAAACACTCATGTATGCAAAACTCGGCCATATTGAACTTTGATTTGTGGGTTTCTAAAATTTCCTTAAAATAAATCCTCTCTCTTTGCATATAATCAGGGGTTGACCCAAAGTACCGTCTGAAGTGCTATGTACTGGTTGCACCTGTCATGTGTCGGACACTGTAGGACTTCCTAAATAGGAAGGGAAAAATTTTTCCCAGTGTAAAACATTAATGATAAAAAAGGCAATACTATGTTTCGAAGCACAAAATTGCGTTTGCCCAGATTACCCAGAATCCTAGGACAGGTCTCAATGGAAACAAAGGGCTTGATCTGCCCCGAAAGCTTACATGTCTCTGCCCAAATTATGCAGATATGCCCCAGATTTTCTAGGGGGTTTTGTGGGTTGCCCCCATCCTCCTGGATCGTACACCTGGGGCTAGCCCTACAAAAACTTAGCAATGTGCATTTAATCTCATTAGACCATAGTATATTCTGGAATTCATACCAATATTGTATTAATCCACTTTACTATTTACGTTTGTTTTCTTTGCTTTCATTCATTCATTCATTCAATGATTCTTAATTCTTTTCTTTTTTATGAAACTTATTCCACCCACTCCATATTATCCGTCTTTTCTACCTTTTCCCTTTCGTCCTCCATACAACCTAATACAACCTAATAATCCACCCCGTCTTTCTCTCTCGTCACGCTATGACAAGGAATGAAAAGCAAAAACGACCCATCTGTTTATGTGACATACTCTCTTTTTTTCTTTAATCTTTCTGAGAACGTAATTATTTTGCCAAATATTATACCTTCATCCCATCTTTTTATTACTTGTTCTAATAATTCATAAAATCTACAACGGATCATAAAACGGCAAGGATAAAATCAGTGTTCGTTATTCGTCATCGTGATTATTCATCTGTACTTATCAACTTTGCAACAAAACGATGTTAGCTATCAGCAGAGCTTATTAAACAGAGTTATGTCATAAAAATTTCGTAAAAGTACTTTTAGCGTAAGATGGTTTTCTCACATAATGACAGCCAAAAAGTACTTTTAATCAGGTCTGGTCCAGGGTGCAAAGTGACACATCACAAGCGCCCCGCCTGTCATACGTCATAGAGATAATTCAATGAGCCCCCTCAATGAAACTTATTTGAGGGATTTCAATTTTTCTTTAAACTTAATTATAAGTAGATTTTCAACCCTTGGTTGTGGCCAATACGCAAGATACATACATAGCCAACCAGCAATATCAACTCTAAACTGAAAAAACTATGTTGACAGTTTTGATGAGAAAAGTCCCTGATGATGTCAGATCTTTTTTTAGGATTACTCTACAAAAACAATTACTTCCAGTTGCAAAACTAAGAGAAACCATTGATCAAAGTAATTGTCATGACCAACGACAAGCTCAGACTCAGTAAGTTTGATGAGCTAAAGTCTTCACGAAAGCTTACGATTGAGAGAGAATGAATCTGTTATATTCATCAAATGATCTGAATCTCGGATGCTGGGTCGGAATTTTTTCTTCTCACCTGTTTAGCGAAATAAATATTCTATTCCTACACATTTATTTTTTTCGCTGTGAAACACAAAAATAGAGGCCATACTATACTTTAAAAGGGTCAAAGTTCCCGAAGGTACCAGGAACCCTAGGGCCATCCATGAATGAAATTTCGCAACATACAATTTATTTTATCAGACTAAAGTATACTTTGAAATATAAATAAGAATTGTGTTTATCCACGTTCCAGCGATAACCGAAGTAGCCACCAGGGTGAGTTTAATGTGGGGACACATATACGTATATGGGTGTAGGGCTAGGAATCGTTTGGTTCCCTGATTTTGTGCCAAACAAAGTTTGTAAAAAACATAAAGTTGAATGAGCTCAAAATTCGCATAGTTATCACACTGCCTACATAATGTTTGTCATAGTTCAAATAATAAACATATATAGGTATAATGTATGTATATCTCTGATTTTTGATCCAGACCAAGTTCAAATTAGTTAATATCTCTATCTTACTGTGAGTTGCTATCCATAGTTTCATGCCATCGGGACTTCTTCTTGCTGACCCTTTCGTATCTCCCAAATCTTTACTTCAAAGATCAGCCAAGAGCAACGAATTTACCTTCATCAAATATCAGTTGAGACGTACAAGCAACGTCTATGAGATACCAGACAGCAGACCCAGTACAGGCAAAAGATGTCCAGAGCAGCCCTTTGCACCGTTACAAAGAAAGACTCAAATAGAGTATGAAGAAAACCAGACCAAACCGGGTAATCTGGGGAGAACAAGCCACAGATCACGAACTTTGAAGTCAAACCATCTTGACTACTGCAGAATTGTTTGAAGAAAATTGTGAAAGGTATGAAGAGGTCAAAAATGAAGATGAAAGATTTGCCAAGCCCAAAAGAAACGGAAATATCCAGAAATGAAAATGACCAACGATTAATAACTTTCTGAGATTTACTGATATACTGAAAAGAAATATCAAATTGATCACTCAGTAGAAGCCATCACATGATCACTGTCATTTGGCACCATGCTTTGTTAGGGGTGATCAATTAAAATTGGAAGATTGGTGATTGATGGAGTTACTCCTCTCACCTTTGTTTGGTAGTGTGCACTAAAAGAAGCTAAATCTAAAAAAAATGAGCTTGAATGTTGCTGCACAACAGCTAGGGAATCAATTTAGCATAAACTTATATTACAAACTGATGCCTCCCTTTAAAGATATTGAAAGGGGATTTGAAGGGTTTTTTTTCTAGACATAATAATAAGTAAATTTTGAAAGGGCGTGATGTATACATGCTAGTAACCAGCCAACCAACCGGACTGACTTGAAACAGAAGAAACTTATGCTGTCTGTTTTGATGACTGTATTTATTGACACTTTCTTATAAATATTGTTGGGTCTAAGACACGGACTATTCTGTGTGAGACAGAATTGAAAGACATTTTCAGGCTATAACGTTTAGTCTATGTGATTAGTATTAACCATGATCAAGCGCATTGACAAAGGATGAGATTATGTTATCATTAATATTTGATGCAAAAGTTAAGATAATAGTTTGCATTATATCGTGTAGTCGATTGTTGTTTTGATTAACTGAATATCTTATTTGATAATTGTTTTATAAATAATGTTTGAGGGACACATACGCATACACACATATTATTTATCAATAAATCTCTACACTTGCATGTTTTTGCGCATCCGTTTGAAATACATAATGATCCATATTTTAAAGAAGGACTAACATAAGTAAATAACAATAATTTAATAAAACTGAGCATATAATTAATAATCTTATCATATGTGTCACTAAATGTGGCCTGGTGTTTCTATGCTGATGCATTTCTTCAAGTGATCAAATTTTGAAATTGTATAATGCTCTCAATAGTTTTTGATTTTTGTCTATTTGTTTTCATTTATTAGTTTGTTTCATCCCCAGTTTTTTTTTAAATTCTTATTCGTTCATTTGTTGATTTTATTTTCCTGTCTACCATGCAGTGAACATTATCAGTCTAGTAGCAATGCTTACCCCCAAACTCCCAATGAAGAAAATTAAATTGTGAAGTATTGTATTGTTTATAATCTTTAGTCGAGAGGAACATGTCACTCAGGAAAAACAATAGCATATTTGATATCAGCATCTCCACGCTCACTTGAAAAAGTTTTAATATAAATGGTTCTTTTTTTTCATTTTGTCTGTGATTTCCTGTAAGTCAATTATAGCTAGACTGGTGGAACCATGTCAACTGGGGGTATTTTTTGTACTATTCATTTCAGTTTACAAATATCTAGAAGTAAAATGAAGGTATTTTCTTTTCTTTTTTTTTTTCCAAATTTGATATAATTTTCGACAAAGACCGGCAACTCTGTTGTAATGATAACAGAATCGAGAACAGTTCCCGTAGGGAGATTCTCCATCCGGTTTCAAAGGTGAAAATGTAAAGGATACTTTTCTTTCCGAACGCACACGCTTTCCGATTCTAAGGGGTCAAAAAAGAAGGGTAAGATTTTTCTTTCAAGTCTAAAAGCTTTAATGTATTTTTTTCGTTTCTTGAATGTTTTATGTGGCATGGGCATGGATTTTAGCTCGTAATGCAAATGTGGTATTATGGTGATTGAATCACATCATGACAGAACAGATCTTTGTTGGTGTACTGGATCACATAAGGCTATGCGATGAAAGAAGTTAGCTGAGTGTAAGTGAGTGAAATCAGTTTCTTCTCTTATTACCCTAATCGGTCTCTATGCATTCAGTATTCAATCACGGAATAGATATCAACCCTAGTATGATTTGATTAAAACTGTTTTAAAATTTTTTGCATAATTGATTTAAAAATTGAGAATGAGATGATAATGATCTTGAATCACAGTATTTGATTTATTTTTTCTGCTCGGTTTTTATTAGACAAAAGCCTTGTTAGATAATAACAACTCAGTGACGTCTTTTTCGTCTCTTTCATATTCTAGCAACGAGCAAAACATTCTGAAATACACGAATTAAATAATAGTGTTCACCGTTGATTAAAACGTTGACACTCCTATTTGTTTTTGTTGTCAGAACTCAGGCTGGGAACGTTTCCTAAAATTTTCCAAACTGACAACACAAGCACAGTCCCAAACATTGACGCGACTTAGTGTTCAGTAGCAGGCAAACACATTATGGGAATTAAGGGCGGTTCTCTAACAGTGTCAAATGGACATTAACCTGATGATACTTCCAGAGATAGAGAGCACAGGTTTCGCCATAGAACGAGGCGGTTCTGAAAATGACGACACACAAGGGAATTTGGTAGGTGATTCTCTAACCGTGTCAAATGGACATTGCCTGATGATATTTTCAGGTATCAACGGAGCCCGTAACGCAAATGAATGAAGACTGTTCTATAAATGAGAGCAAACAGAATGGAAGCTGAGGGCAGTTCTCTAACCATGTCGAATGGAGATCCCCCAATTATACTTCTGGGAATCGTCGGTAAATGTTGCACCAATGTAATAGAGCATTTCAGAAAATGGGGTTCTAAAACACTGGGTGCAGAGGGCGTTTCTCTAGAACTGCTAAATGGACTTGACCCGACGATACTCCCGGGCTACGACGGTACACGTAGCGCAGAGGAAAGTAGATTGTATCTAAAACGACGAGATGGACGCTGTAAGTTCTCTACCTGTGTTGAATGGGCGTAACTTGATGATACTTCCAGTATTTGATAAGACGCGTATTGCAGTGGAATGTTCGTAGTTCCGAAAATAACATCAAGATCTTCTAACCGTGTCAAATGGACATTACCCGATTATACTACTAGAAATCGTTAACACATATTCGGACAATGCCAGATTGTTGTTGCAAAAATAAAGACCCATGCAATTGAAGTTGAAGACACTTCTTTAACTGTCTTGAATTGTCATTACCCGATGATATTTTCAGGAATCGACGGCACACAGGAAGGATGCCGTTCCGAAAATGACCCCCACACAGTGGAAGTTTAGTTCGGTTCTCTAACCGTGTTCAATGGATATTACTCTCAGAAATCGATGGTACACGTAGTGCCGATGAAAGAGGGGTGTTCGAAAAATTACTCAGACACGAACTTGAGGGTGGTTCCCTAAGCGTTTCAAATGGACATTATCCGATGGTATTTCGACGGCTCACATGACAGCAACGAGAGAAAAGCAATTCCTAAAATGACGACTCACACAATGGAGGTTGAGGGTAGTTCTCTTACCTTGTCAAATGAGAATTCATCATCATCATCATCATCATCATCATTTTTAGTGTCTGTCATTGGACAAAGACGTTCCCCAGGATTAGCCAGATTTCTCTATCGTGGTTGTAGCTGAGCCAGTTCTTTTTCGGCTAAGGCAGTCCAATCAGTCTTTTGGTTAGGTTCCATGTTACAAAAGATGACTATCAGGATGATGCATTGTTTGCATACCCTTCTTTTCAGCACTAGCAGAATTTTCCTGTTCTTGAATTTTGAGCGTATCCTGTCAAAAGCATGTCAAAGTAGTATGATTATTCGCTCGATTTCTTCATCTTTTGAGAATTTCATGGAGATTCGTTGTCCTAGGTAGATGAAGTTTTATGATGTCTCCAGTTTTGCATCTTCGATTTTCATTATATTAGAAATCGACGGCATACATGGCACCCATGAAAGGAGGTAGTTCTAAAAATATGTGTCCCCCCCCCCGCCTGAAAGAGGTTAGTTAGAAAAAAAAGGATAACACACATGGTGTCAATGAAAGTAGGCGTTTCCGAATGGACGATGTACATATTGTAAGTTGAGGGTGGCTCTCTAACCCCTTCAAATGGACATTATCTGATATAATTGTATGTAAAACATATAGAAAACACAGCACCAAAATAATTTCATAAATTATATAAACAAATATTAGAACAGACATAAGTGACAGTAGTGACACAAATAGTTTTTAAAATTTTTTTTTATCAATGTTCAAAGCTGTAAAGCTTTCTGGGATATATATATATATATATATATATATATATATATATATATATATATATATATATATATATATGGGGGGCATGTGTGTGTGTTTTAAATATATAATGAGCTTATGTACAGATCGTTCTGTTTGTTTGCTGATGAATTAGCGTATATGGAATTTTTTTTGTGTTTGTTTGTCGCTGACGCTTCTCATTGGTTAATTTAGTATCATGACACAACAATCCGTACATGATTAATAATTGGGGACGAGTATATGCAAAATTCATCGTCTAATTTTTATCGGATTAAAGTGAGATACACTGATGGATGATTTTCCTGCCAACGTTCCTTCACTCAGTCAAAAGAAAAAGAATGAAAAATTGACAACTGAAGTAAAATTTCATTATTACTTTTCACATATGTGGAATGCTTGATTACATTAAAAAAGATCATTCATGATGTTTTGTTTTCAAAATATTGCATCATTGTTTCAAAGGATAGACTTGAAATACCTTAGTAAATTTGTATTTTGTGCAAACTGATGAATCTATAGATGAAGTCATTATATATATATATATATATATATATATATATATATATATATATATATATATACATATATATACATACAAATCTATTTATATATATATATATATATATATATATATATATAAAATTTATATGTATATATATCTATATATATATATATAATTATCATTTACTACGGGAGTTTCACTCGGCAGTAGGTAATGTGTTAATCTTTTAAATAGAATTAGGTTGTTTACCGTCCCAAATGTCCAGGGACTTGCCCTACATAAGATATAGATAGGAGCGGCTATAAAAGAGACAGGGTAACACCCTTGCAGTAATTCAAGCTGAGAAAGATGTGGAGCTACAGAACTCTGATCAAATCACGTTGTTTGATCTAGAATACAGAGAGAGTTTCGAACGGAGCTGTGAACATCGTTACTGGATTGTACAAGGAACAATTGTGCCGAGCTCCTAATCTTTATGTTCCTTACGTTAACGCGCTGAACGGGCACACCGTTCAGTTTCGAGGGGTTTTGATAGCATTTCCAAAACAGGTTCACCAAGGAGCATGACCCGTGTGGACACGATTATCACGGCTTTTTAGTCAGCTTCCCCTAATCCGGTCTGCTGGAACGACTAGGTTTGAGGGACGGATCACGGACGACAAAATTCATGACAGGTTGGCAGGGGCCGGTCGACGGGGCTTGATGGTTTGACCCATGATCTCTACATGAGGGTAACACACATATTTGTCCATTCTTGACAGATACCGCCAACCGCAGGGAGTACAGCCAATCCAGGTCATCATGGGTGTGATCACACTGTTCAAGTAGAGTAATCACGGATGGAGCGAGCTAGATAACTACAAACCAATTATTCTTTTGGGGCCTCGAAGTTAGAGATATTGGCGAAGATCCTTCCAGATTTGGAGGATGTCATTGACGGTTTAATCGGAGTAGAGCACAACAACTGAGAAACAACAAAAAATCCAGGACAGCTTGCAAACGATTTGCACAATCATAGCACTAGTAGATGTACTCCCGAGTGCCGGCTGTTTGGTAATTTGATAACTCTAAACTTGCGACCGATACAAACAACGTTAATTTACTTTATTTTCCTTCTTATCACAAATGATAATCTTTCTTTCTTTTTTCTTCTTTTTCTTCATTTTACCCTTTCATTCCCGCTTTCTCCTTTTCCTTCTTTTTTCCTTAGTCAAGATAGTTGTATGTAAGATTAGATCACTTGAACACGATTTTAGACATTTCCTAGGAATGGACTATTTTTGAAACCTACATCTTTCGATTTTCTTGGTGCTAAATGGAATGAAAGAGTCGTCATATCTGGGGAAGTATTCAGCTTTTTAATATCCTTAATGATCTCACATAGTCTTTGTTGATCTTCTTATTTGAGGTAACATTTCATACATTATTTTTCAATTTATTTTTTTTGATGGAAACGTTGTTTTTTTTTTCAAAATAAATATTTGTTTACATACTTCCAACACATCATATCTTTCTTTTATAGCTTCTAAAAACGTAATCTTGGTTGCTTTTTACGTCTCCTTTCTTGGCTTTATCAGCTATTTCGATCTAATCCAAATGATTAGGCTTCTTGTTCTTATTCTACTGGAAACATAATCTGAAACTCTCATCTAATTTTTTAGAAACCGTCAAACAATGCTGTCACCAAAACTGTCAACACAGGTTTCTTCAGTTTCTAAATGGGTTTGGCTGGCTATGTATGTGTAGCTAGTTCATCATCATCATCATCATCATCATCATTCTTTTATCATCCGTTGTTGGACATAGACCTTCCCAAGGACTCGTCACACTTCTCTATCACGGGTTTCGTGGAGCCAATACTTAATGAATCTTTTTTGTTTGTCTCTCCATCCTATATTCTGCCGGCCACAGTTTTGAATGTGATCTCTGGGGATCCACGTTGTTAGTGATGATGTCCATCGGTTGTCTGGCATTCATGCAACATGACCATCCCACTGCCATTAGTTTTTCTGATGGATTTCATGATGTCTTGGACTCTTCTTTTTCCTCTAATATATTGTGCTGTCTCATGATCTCTCCATGTGAGGTTGAGCATTCTTTTGTGTGCACGTTGCATTGTTTCAAGTTTGCAGATCTGTCTTTTGGTTAGGTTCCATGTTTCAGCTCCATGGGTGACTCTTGGGAGGATGCCTTGGTTGTATATCCTTCTTCATTGGATTAGTGGGATTTCTGTGTTCTTGAACTTCGAACTTTTAGATAGCCAGAACTAATGGGGCTACAGGGCTAAACATTTCAACATTTACTCCTTAACAAGTCAAGAAGAAACCTTTCTTTATTGGAAACCTCCACTACTAAGAGGGTTTCTGTTGATGGTTGAATTTACATTGCAAGTTTCTGCTGAATTGGTCTCTTAGTTTGTCTCTGGCAACATTCACGCTTGACTTTTGAAAAATCGGACTTTTTTTAGTAATCACCGCCCAACAGAAGAGAAGTAAAAATTCATTAATTTTAAAATTTTTAATTGATCACCCGTAATACTGCTAAAAAACTCTAGTCACCTGACAGTTTCTATTGAGTGACTCACCAGACATATTCCCTTTATTTTTTTCTCAAGAGTGTTTTGCTTCTTTTTTACATTTTATACAAGGCATCTTATAAGAAATCTTCGATAAAAGATAATGCTGCGGTATTTTTCTTCTATTTTAATGGTGGGATTTGAAAACCTAAGTAACAAATAAACATGAATATAAAAAAAAATTAAACGTAAATCTACACAGACCCCCCACCCCTGACACACATAAAATCATTTTCTTTTCAAACTCCACGGGAAATTATTGTGGTCTGGCACTTCGGTCTTATTGTCTTAGGAATGAATGGGTTGTGATATTAATTTGACCAAAAGAATAAAAACGTACCATCCCCCGTCTTCATTCACATTTATCCTTTGAGAGAAAACTTACCACTCTTTCGCATCTCACCCTGGCTGTAATAAAGTAACACCCCAAAGATGATCTCTATTTAATCACACCCAGAACAACTGCTAACGCTTTCTCTCTTCCGAACAAACCAACACCATTTTTTCCAGTGCCACATAACAGCCAAACATGTAACCACTAACCAACGTTATGCTACAGATATCTGCATTGCAAAATGATTTTGAAAATACTACGCGATGCTCGTAATTATCATAATTAAATTCAGGTCTAACAAA
Organism: Thysanoteuthis rhombus; assembly: GCA_963457665.1. Classification (NCBI taxonomy): domain Eukaryota; kingdom Metazoa; phylum Mollusca; class Cephalopoda; order Oegopsida; family Thysanoteuthidae; genus Thysanoteuthis; species Thysanoteuthis major. The sequence continues at coordinate 48,789,513 of OY735218.1, forward strand.
CTTGTTTTCCAATATTTCACTTAAAAAGTCAAAATAAAACCACCATTTTGTCAGATTATCTTACATGCACACAGCAAACAAATGAATAAGCGTAATGTAACATCTTTGTACCATCTTTCTTCTTTCATTTTTTTGGCAGATTTGAAAAGAAAACTGTATAAATAACAGATACATAAAAGAAATAAAACATGTACATAGAATCAAAATCTTTCAAATGGACGGGAAATATATCCACTCTGAAAAAAAGATCATAGAATAACAAGAGTCTGTCGTAAAACAACGTGAGAAACATGTTTCACATGTACCATCAGAATTCGAGGAAAAAATATTTTCATCGTGGCACACGTGCTGATCGAAGAAGGTTGCTTTTTTGACTTAAACTTTCACATGAACAGCGTTTGAAAAAGAAAAAATGAAATCAGCATGTAAAACAAAAGCAGGGCAAAGATTTGGGGAGGTCCATGAGGATTTCAAATTCAAGAAAAAAAATTTGAAATAGAATTTTCACTACAAACTCTGGGGATTAGCATCATGTCCCCAAAACTCAACTATTGTATATAGTTGGTCATTCAGTATTAATCATCCCAAGTGAAAGCTAATCCACTGGCTACTTCACGTACTTCTTCAACAGGTAATTGTTGGAAGAGACGCATGTCGCCTCCCACTAGCCTTGGTTACTGTCTTGATATTCTATCTATCATTAGCCCAAATCCAGCTGAGAACTCGAGTGAGATGTGACTGCTCCAGGCTCTACCCTCTGCCCAATTGCCTTCTACAGTTCCAATTTCCTAACCGCTGACGCTATTTTCTTTGGATGTCTTCGTTTGATCGGTCAACCAATAAGGAGACAGATAGCTATTCATAAGCTTTTAGCTAGTTGTCTACGCGTAAGGAAGGCTACTATTGGCTGATCGACCCTTCAATTAATTTCTGCTGAACTAAGAGTCCCCTCTTCCTTTGTCCAATTCGTGAACATATGATTCGCTACAAGTTCAGGTATTTGTATTATCTTTGACTTCGGCTTGTTACAGCCAAATCGTGTTGTTTTTATCGGTTCTCATATGATCACGGGGATTAAGCACCATGGAGCCTGGTCAGTACAAATATTAACCAGGTGCTGTAAGCAACTGGAGATCATGTAGACGACCTCCCATAGCGATCCCATTTAACCTCCAATGATGATATCGAACTCTACAATACGTCCAATGAATCAATCAGGCATATTCTCCCCTACATCTAGCTATGAACCCACTGACTGACCTGGCTGCAAGCGATTAATGGATGGAACGTTCACTCTCCATAGAATTGAAAGGGTGCTTTCGTTCGCAATGTAGAATTTTTGTAAGATCTTTGGACCGTTGACTGTGATGACGTGAGAAAAAAATGATAAGTTAATTTTTCACGAAATGATTTTTCTAACTTAATATCCTAAACGAAATTCGAGTTTTGCATCAATAACAGGGAGATAATATGGAAGAAAACTGAATTTCCTACGAAAGAGATATTTATCACTCGATTTTAAAAGAATTACTTTCTGATCTTGACAGCGATCACAATTTTAGTTAATGTGATCATTTTTGACGATAGCATACCCTTCATTTAATTCATTGATTCAAACACCTAAAACACCAGCAAAATTATTAAGAGTTGACAATACTTAATTTAATAAAGATTCTAGGTAATTTTTGTTGTCCATTAATATTTCATTAGCAAACGAGATAGTGTTTTGAGCTTCGTTGATATTCCAATATTTTTCTCATTACCCTTAAGATATTTCTTTGTTTATCTTCAGAGATTATAATGAACTACAAATAGAACTGAAACCACATTTTCTGTAATAATTAAGCATTTATTAGCTGAGAGAAGCTTGGTCACCTTCATCTTCAATTCAGTCTTTTCAGTTTTTGATATATGATCGTTGTCACTCGATACGAGTATGGTTGCTCCGAGGAGAGTAAGATCTCATTTGTCCTACGTGGAACAGCGTGTGTTTCATACTACCCCTTTAACTTTACAAGATGTCCTGTTTATCGATGGCAAAGTATTAACAACTCAGGAAAATCTCATTGCTGCATATAGCACCTGGTATTTCCAAACATTCACCCATCTTGACACTGACCAGGCTCAATATCACCTTACTTCAGTGATCATACGAGGACCTTTATATTCAACGTAATTTGCCCGATTCATAAATGGATGAAATCTCTCATAACATATATTGAGTCCTTGGAATATTTAAATGGACGAATTAAATCATCTTATATTTCTATGAATCAAGCTGATGGATAAAATCAACTAACTTACAACTACTACAACTGCTAGTTTAACCCCCAGACACTTTGCCATTCGGTATCTTTATGTCATTATATTGTATATTCTAGTCAGCAAACAGTGCTTTGCGGTGTCAATTTTGAAGTTGGTTTGAATCAGAAGTTCTCAAAAAAATTAATAAAACCAAATAAAATAATAGAAAATACAGATATGTCTTAGTTTCTATAAATCAACTCCCTTGACTTCCACACGAAACACTTCCGAGTTGTAGTTTCGTACGGCGAGCGTAAAGTTATCTCTAATAACAATTATGGTAGGCTGCGACAAACACCACAGGGTCTGACCCCTATCAAAAGACACACCTTTGGAACGGACGCTAATGTATAAAAACTAGTATAATTTACGTCATAACAGTTTCCTTTGGAGATCGCAAGTCCTAAGAGACTTTCGAGTCATTTCAAACTGTAACGTTGAGATTACGTTGATATCAAGAACAAGTAAAAAACTCAGTGAACTTGTCCAGAATACCAGCACCAAATATTAATTGCAAACAGATACAACGTTTTCTAAAGAGAATGTAGAATACAAAATTGTCAGCTATGAGGAATTAAGTTGCAACAGCTAAGGTATAAAAACGCTAGGAGCACAACAGCTGGCGACGTTGATATAACATCCTCCAACAGGTATGATAATGGGTCACATCACTGCTGTTAACTTCTTAACTACGTAAAGTCGTCCAACTTAAACATTGGCAAACATAACTTATAGATATAATTTAGTGGTGAGAAAGAAATTCAATGATATGACTGAAAGTTTCCAAACCAGAGAAAAGGACTTTGAAGCTGAACTCAAATATGTAAAATGCAAGGCAAGTGCACCGAGTCTTATTTTTCAATCAATTCAATATGGGGTTTTTAAGAATTAAAATTTAGGAGAATACAGAGCATTTGAAGCATCCCCGCATCTCTATAAGATACTGGTCAGCTTTAATATATTAGATATCAATTTCCTCAATCATATCATATAGGATTGATAAGAATTTGAGCATTCTTTGATTTCCTCTTTCTCCTCATCTTCTTATTTTCATTCGGATGATCTTATATTAATATGAAATTTGACCCCGGCATTCGAGTTAACCATCCCCATTTTACTGATACCACCGATGGTGAAAGCACTGTTGTACTTATGTTGTTTTTTTTTCAATATGAACGGCTTTCAAGTTTAATTCCATGTCTCCTGACTTGACATATCTGAAACTAAACGCAATCTTGGGGAAATAAAATCTCAATCCATTGCTGGACTGAGCAATATCGTCCTCTAAAATTGCGTTCAGATCCACACCATTAATTGCCGACATGATTTTGATATCGAAGGTTAAACTAATTTTCAAAAATACTTCTACATACTTCCAAATTAGGCTAACTGAATTCGCCCTGGGGTACAAGTAAGAGTACATTCAAGGAACCGGGCCTTACATCATGAAAAATTTAAATGGAAGTGCAAAATGCTGTAACGATTATCTACCCAGAAAATGCAATCAACGCTTGAATTCCTGTAGGGACAGCTTTCACATTATTTATGTACTCAGGAATGACGTGAATTCAGCGATGTTGTCAGTTGGTAGTCACTTTATTCATGGTACACTACAATGGTAGACGGACAAAATAATGGGTGAATAATTGCTGTTCGATAATTACCTTACTTACAACATCAATATGTCCGCTATATAAACCACCAAACTTGAATTATGGACGCCAGGACTGATTAGCGTCATAAGTGAAACTACTTTTTCCCGAACATATTTTGTCTCAGACTTATTTAGTAGTTATACGACACCGGAATCTTATATATTTTCAGTTCATCATCTTTTTTCTGTAGGAAGGGAATTTTCCCTTCTTTGCTTACGGATTACACACCCAAAGAAGGGTATAGGATGAATCTATTCATATGTGATAGCAACAAAAAGAATCAGTGCTAACAGTTCTTGAAAAGATACGATATCTCTCCACTGATATAATAGATATGTTTCAATCTTCACTATCATCAGCAGTCTTTTAGCGTCCGTCATTGGACATAGACTTTTGCCAGAATTTGCCAGACCTCTCTAACATGGCCGTCGCAGAGCCAATACTTCATTAACTTGTTTAGTTTGTCACATTGATTTATAATTTGCCGATCACAGTTTTGGAGGATCCACGTTGTAAGTCGTGACTTATGTTACGTCGTGTTCATCTATGTCTATTATTTTGACTTACCTATTTTTGTTGTCTTTAAAACTCATGGTTTACAAAGGTATTTGTGGGAATACCGTTCACTGCACCTCCCCCAATCTCTATCTCATTTCGAGCTTTTATAATCATAATTTCTGCGCATTCGACACGGTAATATTTGTATAGATTAAACAAAATTGAATGTGGCTCTTATACGCTGGGGTGAGGGGCTCAGAAGTTATGTTGGAGGTCATGTATGGCGTTGGGGGACAGTTCTTAGTATTAACAATAAGAGACCGGACGTATTCTTTGGAGTAAGAAAACACGACCGATATTGATTGTGGACAATATCTTTACACTAAAACCTATTTGATGTACATTTACAAGGGTAAAAAGAGAAAGCTGGGCCTTCCAACTCTGGTGTTCCTTAGTTAATTGTAAATAGTAATTGAAATATCAATCTTGGTTAGCAACCAGTCTAGACGACAGACGGTTCAGATTCCATACGAGGAGCTAAGTCTCTAACTTTGGCGTATTTTATTTATTCTTATAGATTGGGTAAGAGATTACTCATTACTCATGTAATCTAGAGAAACTTGTGGCATATGACTTGAAGTTGAGATTGGCATCGTCATGTAACACACACAATTTTGATAAATGCTGTAGAGGGGGGGTACTGAGCATGGCCCTCCGACGATCAACTAGGTCATAAGTTGAAAGCGGAAGGTTCAAGAGCAAGAAAAATCCCAATAGTATTAAGAAGGGTCTACAAAGAATACGTCCTCCTGGTAGTATTCGTTGAACCTGATCAAAAGATTGGCTATCAATCTGATAACCATGCAATATGTACAGGGGAGGGTCATGCTCAACACTGCATGGAAAGATCGTTAGACAGCACAGTTTTGGGAAATAAACAGGAGTCAGAAATATCCTTAGAGAGCTTGAATGGAAGTAGGAAGGACATGTAGCAAAAATTTCAGACGGTTGCTGCAAACCAGGTCTCACAAAGTTTATCCCCTAAGATCATAGGCGAAAGTGTGACCGGAAAGAATGAGATGGCGTAACAATTTAGACGTTTAGAAATTATTAGCTCATTGAGGCCTGCGACCGAGAAATCCGGCGAAACTTGGGTACGGTCTATATCTTATGAGAGACATTAAAAAGACAATCATGATGATGATGACGATGATGGTGTAGATCAATCGGGAACGGTGCTTAAGCAGTGTCTTAATAGGAAATAGATACGGTCGTTCTTGAGTTGTATCGGTGCAATTGTTATTTTCGCATCATCTGATTTTTTTGTACACCAATGTATCATTTGGAAGCACACTGTCGCCTATCATGGGTGTTGCTTGAATCTTTTGCTTTCATTTTTCGTTTTGTTTTCTTCATAAGGTACAAAGCAACATGAATGAACACAATTTTCGTGTCATTGTGGACCAGGAGTGAAGACACATCTATTCCGCTGGCCAAATCAACTGCAACATCTTGGGGGATAGAATCAGCTTCAAAACGGACTCTATATCGTTGGCCACTTCTTTGTTCCGAACTGGTAACGAAAACAGAAGTTTGCAGAGTAAACCGAGTCAGGAATAAAATTGCAAGGCACTTTCTGTAAGAAATGTCGCAGCCTTGTTTTTACCTGAAAAGAAAGTTGAAGCGAATGCGAATGGAAAGAAAAGGTATACCCGAGGCGAACTGTTTTAGATCCTAAAATGTACGTAAGGAATAAGAATAGAGAAAACCGGTCTGGCTAGTCACTTAATAGTAACTGTTGCATGATTAATGTCTTTTGACAGCATGCCATGTTAGGGATGATCAATCAAAAATCGAAAAGGAATGGTCCTTGAACAAGTTTCTCCCCTCACCTTTTGTTGAGCAGTGATCTAAAAAAAATCCAAATCTAAGAAAAAAAAAAAAGAAACTTGAATGTTGTTGGATACTAAAAGGCCATTACAACATATAATAAGATTGTAAATTATCTCACCCCCACCACACACTTTGGGTAGATTGAAAAAACAACAACAAAATTCTCTAAACATCAAAAGGAGTAAATGTTTAGATATTCAGCCCACTAGTTCCACTGGTGCAGCCAGCCTGACCAACTTGAAAAGTGAAGAAACCTATTCTAATTATATTAAGGGCTTTCGCGACAGTTTTGGCTGGCGGTTTCTAATAAGAAGAAAGACCTAGGATACAAAGTAGCCTGTGTACTAATCCGACCGTATAACAAACAAAAAAAACTAATTGCATTTTACGCTTCCTGTTCAATTCTTTACGTCTGAGACCATGTGACAATACGGTTTGCTCGACATAATAGCTGTCAACATATCGGCATCCCTCACTGCTGAGAGTACCGCAGGCCTACCATTGTTCTCAACCTTAAGAGCCGAACGATGCAAGCGTATAGTGCGCCTGACATTGCTACTACGACATTGCCCTGTGGAGCCATTTACGTAAAAGTGCTCCTACTCCTGACACTGCTGGGAACGACAACAGACTCCGAGTTTGAAATTGGCTCAGAGAGATATCCATGTTTCATTTAAATGAGGACATTTTCTTTTAATTGGTGGTTAGGTCTACGATAGTGCAAGGTGTTTGAATGGTTGATGCCATAGGTTTCTGGAATTAATCAAGCTCAGCTGTGTTATTTCCCAATCTTTGTATTATGCAACACACACACACACATATATATAATTATTATGAATTGTGTTATATTATATGGAAACTTATTTGAAATGATATACCGTCATTACACGGTTGATATATAACTCAATTTACACAGCATAAATGGAATAAACAATTAGAGTGAATGAAGCTGCAGCAGGAATCGAACCTGCCATCGATAGGGTAGCCGCTTCAGAGTAGCAATGCTTTTACAGCTGAGCTAAACAGCCACCGATAATGCAGAGGCAAAAAAACTGCATTCAACTCATCTCATTTTATTCTCGGTCTATTCGTGTCTTTCAATTTTAGCTTGTGACCCGATTCTAGTTTGTACACTACTAGAGATAGTATTTCTATTTTATTTCCGATAAGGTACGCCACTACAGTGATTCTGTACCAAATTTATTATATATATATATATATATATATATATATATATATATATATATATATATATATATATATATATATATATATATATATATATATATATATATATAGTCTGCTGCTTCGAATATCACGGCTATTATCCTCATTTGGTACCTCACTGTGGTAGCTACACTTCCAGGCTATCGCAACGTAGTATTTATAAACTCATTGTTTAATACACGTTCATATATATATATATATATATATATATATATATATATATATATATATATATATATATATATATATATATATATATTGTGTGTGTGTATGTGTGAATAAGTTTGCAGACTAAAAACTTTGAGATCGATAGATATTTTTGTTTGGTGCTAACTTTGACACAAAAACAGATTCCATAAGTAACAATTGGAAAGAGAAGAAACTATCAATATTTTGTGAGCTATCACTGGTCAACAAGAGCTCTCCGTCGGTTTAGATACACTTATGAGCCAAAATATCATGACCTCCAACCCGATGCTGTTAATCAGGCCTGAACTGCTTTGTTTTGATGGATGCAACTGTTATGGTCAAGGACAAATTATTTGAGTGACTTTGTTAAATGATGGATTGTAATGGCCAGAGGGTTAGGTCAGAACATTTAGGAAACGCCACAGCTTGTAGGATGTTCACGTTCTGAGTACTTTGTCTTCATTTTCTGAGAACTGATAGCATGATCATGTTCTGTGGAGAAACAACAAGCCGATGGAGGTGATCTTATGGGAAAGAATCAACTGGGAAACACTGGACCCTATCTTATAAATGGACGAAATTTTCTGCATATTTCTTATTCCAACATAAATAATGATCAAGTACGCTCCCAGTGCAAACGTCTTCTAATTAGAGTGGGAATGATTTCAAGAATATGAACTATACTTCATTATGTCACCCTGGCAATAAAACATTCTTTATATAAATTCTATTGAGTTCCTATATGATATGTTGGACTGATAAGTTCGCTCAGAAGAATCTCCACTAGAGCATTAGCCAAAAGACCTGCTGATAACATTCTCTAACGATATCCGAGAGTCGGGTTTTTGAAACCTTTAGCGTTGGAAACACTCGAGATCTATGTAACCCATTATTTAATTTTAGTTCGACACGCAAAATGATTTCAACCAACTCGGCGAAAGTATTTCCGTTTTGTGAGACATTATCGATAACTAACTAAAGTGTCACGACAGTTTTGGAAAACTCTGTTCGAGACGAAAGATTTATAGGTCTTGTAGAGTCTATACCGGATTGGATGAAAGCTGTTTTGTGCACAAATGAAAGACCAGCACCTTTTTAGGCAGGTTGCCATAATACATCAGCACATCAGTGTATATGTACCGCGTATGATGGCATTTGGACTGATTTTCAAACTAATTGTGTGAAATTAAGAGCCAATACCTCTAATAGGAGTGTCATAATTCACTACGGAAGCTGTGAAGCCTTATGAGGATTACAATGTCCTAACCAGTGACCTATGCCAGACCTAGAATACACACACACACACACACACACATATACATACATATATATATATATATATATATATATATATATATATATATATATATATATATATATATACATATATGTATATACATATATATATATATATATATATATATATATATATATATATATATATATATATATATATATATATATATATATATATAATCCCAGCGATATTAGATTGTTCCTTTCATTTTTGATCGATGTTTTGGTTCACAACCGCTCATGGCTGCTAAAGGGGGAATCATTTTTGTTTATATCATCATTTCCTATTTAAAAAAAAAAAGCGTCCATATGCGATTTACCAGATGCATCCTTGCCTAAAATCAGCCAATCTTCTTCCCATATTAACGTTCAGTTATCTGTTTTGTTCTTGATCGTAAGACGAAAACCTACTATTCCCCAACCACGCACACTGCAAACGATATACCAATGGCATGATAATCTTACACATAAAGCACCGGTTCTCTTTCGATCGCTGGAATTAGGCAGCTTTAAGCCTGATCAGTACTTAGATGGATTACTGCAGGAGAACATCAGTAACTGTAAGCATATGATCTGCACACATGTGTGTGTATTGACTACCACATTATTATCGACCTTCAGCTTTCATGGCTGGCAGTAGCACTTCTAACCATATTCAAGTGGGCTTCCTTTATAGCTTTGAGAAGGGTTGTTAACATTCAAAGAGTTTTTTTCTTTCGGTCGATTTAACTCTTAGTTTCTGTTGATAACAGAGCATTTTGGAGATTCTGATCTATGATCCCTTTCATAAGAATATCAAGTTGGTATTCCAAATTCTTCCTACAAATGTAGTAAAGCTTATAACGCTGGTTTCGGGTGTTTTCTTTTCCTTTCTTTGCTAGGCCTGGCTTTCCATATATTATCTTTGTTGAGTAATAGAAGTCACCATCACATTAAGATAATGCATCTGAAGAAGGTCGTTGAATGGAGCAGTTGAAATGTTGAGCTAATAAACAAACAATAAGAATCGTCCTAAAAACTCTTTCAATGTAGAACATTTGCTCTTTGTAAGACTAAAATCCATTCTCTAGTATATCTTCTGTTTCCTTTCCCATCAATGCAAGAAGTGGATTTGGACAGATTCCTTCGGAATCATCATTTACGCCTTAACACTCGATTGATTCATCTTTCAACAGCAATTGTGGTGCTGATAATGGTGATACTCCTATTATACTTATAAAAGCACGCGAATTGAAAAAAGCTGACATTTAGCTATATATATATATATATATATATATATATATATATATATATATATATATATATATATGCTGGTTGATTCGGACAGAAACCTGGGGTCTCAACTATCGAATCTAGAGACGTTAAACATCTTTTTTAATTTTTGAAGTGATGAATAATCACAACCTTATTATACACTTGTTTATTCGAACTAATGCCTCCATCTTGGTTTTCATGGTCACAACCTTTCGATTGTTGTACCACCCAGTCTTCTCAATGTGTCAGTCCTAATCGGAAACCTGCGAATTTCGAATCAGACTCTCTGTTCAACGCATGGTGAGTACATTCTCAGATGATTATCGATTACAACAATTGCATGAAGAAGGCCGGGGCGTATAACATCCGAAACTCTGTGACTATAACAACCACGATGAGTAACTTGTCAGAGTAAATCACTGCATCATATTCGATGGTCTTAATTCAGAATAAGAGAACAACATTAATCGTCAGTGTATAACAAGGATAATCAAGTATAGAAATATTTCTGAATGGGATGGTTGGCCATGCATTAAGTGAAACAAAACGATAAAAAAAGAAAAACAAATGCCTGTTTTTTAACGGAACCCAACCCCGTCAAGTGCCACAGTTTGGTATTCTTCAAATTAAACCTGAATGGCCATTGCCAGTGAGAAAGATAACGCCATAGCTTTTGAATGAGCCGATCAATTATGACTTAGATGAGTCCAAGGCTGCATTTATTTGGCAACAGTTTATTGCATCTGTAGGGTTTAGGTTGGATCTATTCGGCTTGCCTTTGGGACCCGTTTCTTCAATAGAACGATTTACACTTAATGAGAAATAAATTACAAGACTTACATCGACACTGTTTGAAAGCTCAGGGAAAGAGGATGGCAGTACTATTTGACATTATTGATAGATTAGCTCTGCTTTGGGAAGAGATTAAATTCTACAGGGATTACCAAAATACTGAAGCCTCGAAGAAAAACGACAGCAGTACTATTTGCTATTAGCTATTATTGATGAATATTTATCTGGCGGTGCGATAGGCTCAGTTCGTAACGGCTTGGGCAATGGAATCGGTGAACAGAGTTCGAAATCCAGTTGGAGCTGTTTATATTCTCGTCACACAAATGCACTTTGGGAAGGCATGAATCAAACCCTTCTACTTTGGCGAAACATAGTAGGGCGAATTGGGGTCTCCGGATTTAAAGGTCTAGAAGATGCATCACTCCCTGTTTTCCTGTTGACTAAATCATTAAAAACTGACGACTAGGCATCTCCATACGCTTCAACGAGGCGCGCACCATGAAATGGACGATTGGTAGAGAATGAATAGGGGTCATTGATCTGAGTTTGAGAATGATTAGTTTCTATTGCACTGCCCGATAAAATACTATAACGTTCGAATCCTGAAATGGGCACTGGAAACCATCGTTTGATTAAAACACTACTGTCATTTGCTGAGGCACTGTTGGCTATTCTGAGCCTATCATATTCGTATTTTGAAAAGTGCCCTGTTGCGTACTGCTTGTGAGCACAAAAAGAGAATCGGTTGGTCACGTTTGAATTTCGTCGCCACTACACAGATCACCACTCTTCAACTGTCAGTAAACAGCAGAGATCGGAAATGGTGGATATGCTTTTGGTAAGACTTGAGAACTCGCTCCATTATTCATCTGGGAGTCTATCTTTCTGTACTAGCAACTCTAACCACATGTGCTACGAAAGCCATCGCTACAGAAAATCAAATCCAAATCATAGATTTATTCTTTAATTGAGTGGGGGTAAATTTGCTTCTTACTTTAGAGGCTACATTGTTTGGGGTTGTAAAATGAAGTACTAGTCATGAATCAGAGATGGTTGGCAACGCTTCATATAATAATAATAATAAAATTCATGAATAATTCTCTTTGTATCATTGAACTTTTTTCCATCGTTCTCTGTGACGGGAAACGGTGCCAACTTGATATGATTTATATGATCCGTTTACAAAAACATAATCTCCATATGACTTGCATTGTGGCTCAAGCCTATTCACTTTGGCCCGAGATTAACGTTCGAGTCAAAGTGATTAAAAGGTGAACAAGGGTAAGGGTCAAGGCTAAAGTTCAAATGTTGGAAGGTTAGTCCAATAAAATCCACATGATCACATCAAACACAGCATGCTGCCAAAAGACATTAGTGATTTGATTGTATTCTTGACCTGTTTCAACGCTTATTTAGATCTGATAATATTAATCTAGATATATAAAATACGACCAATATTTTCTATCACTATTTGCATAGACAGAGCGTATCTGTGAATTTTCTTCCAAACGTCTTTGGCAATCAGCGAGTTCCCTTCCTCAGACGAGAAACGTTTTATTAGTTTTACATGATTAATGATTTCATAGATTAATTGTACATAGGTGGAGAATCCCAAACAACGAAACATTTTTTTCTCCCCGAAAGCAATTAGGACAAAGGTTGGTGACTTATGACAGACAAGGCAACATGGTAAGTTACTCTAGCTACTTAATTATTTACTTTCAATACAACAATCAATCAAGATTTGATATTCTACCAATCGTGAGAACTGAAGTATCTCTGTCAATTTGAACATAGGCAACTTCCAAGGTGAAGTGGAAGCGAGTTGGAGTCTCGCCCAGAGCTTATTCTTTATTCTTTATTTCCGATTAGCGCTGTTTGCTCACTGCCGTAGATTGACGAACTGATTGAATTTGCAATAATTAGCAAATAGGAAAATTTAAGATGGACGGAAATGGAAATCAAATATTAATGAGAAGTAAGTTACTTCAACATAGGTTTATTCAATGTTTGAGCAGATCTGGCTTGCTATGTGTATATGTGTGTATCGCACGTATAGGCCAAAACAATGGAGGCAGAAAGCTGGAAATATACACATTCATTCCTTATTATGACTAAAACAACTTTTTGATTCTCTAGTTAGACTGGATTTCAAGCAGGGGATAGATACACAATGGAATATATGCTAAACTGGTCCTTTAGTTTGTGTCCGGTAGCATTTCCGCTTTTCTTTTAAAAATCCGAGTTTTTGTTGTAAAAAAGTATTCGTTGATCATCTCTTTTTCCATTTTTTTTTTCATGATCACACACAACATGATATGCTGTCGAATACATTGGTCACTTTATAGTTTCTATTAAGGGATTAACCAGGCTTATTTTTATAAAAAAATCATTCTTTATTATGTTTTGCTCAGTTGATATAGCTGATATCTGCAAACAAAGAATGCATGAATTTCTGGTACTCGCTGTATAGACAGCTAAATTGACGGATAGATACAGACAGATCAATATTGGATAAATCTATATTTCATCTCTGGTAGTTGCTCCTAAAGAAAAATATATTTGCACATATTTTCAATTACCCTTTTCAAGTTGAAGTTCGTTCAGTTCGATTAAAAAAATGATTGTGCCTCGCATTTTGGATTTTCTCGAATAGCTGCAACGCTTGATACGATAAAATGTTTGTTAATGCACATACGTAAGAAAAGCATGTCACCATAAACCTTGGTACCTCTTCAATTATCTTGAATAGATTTCAAAGGAGTCAGCACTTTACATTCTCCAAAGAGAGAAGATATCATGAAGAGTTTTTCTGCTTTTCATCCTCACCCACTATTTAGGGCGTTTCAATACCCATGCGTCTATATAAGACAAAGAAGATGTATCCTCCTAGATTAAAATAATCGCAGTTAGTATACATATCCCTCTCTTTGTCAATTTATCTACATATGAATATGTGTGTGTGCATATGAAAATCGAAGAAATTAAAGAACTGAAAATTGATAGAGATTTTCTTCCGTAATTGAGATTGTGCACCATTTCATATATAATGAGAGCTGGATTATGGGTTGTCATCACAGTCAATAATTATACAACCGTTGCATCAATATTTGTAGTCATGCATAAAAAATTAAAAAAATGAAGAAGAAATATGGTCAGGATGATTTTTATTTGTGACATCACTTACGTTTTCCAGTGGAGTAAAAATTAAGAATGTTATCAAATAATGCGTCAAAATACAGCCCCAAAACACTAAAAAAGATTTTTCCCTGTAAATGAAAAGAGGTTCAGGGGAGTACTGAAACCTATTTTCAAGTTTTTAGATGACCTATCACAATCATTTATATGAATAAAAAGTTGTTTTCAAGCGGCGGAATCTGGATGTTTTTCATGAGAATACCGAGTTATAATCAGATAAAGAAATTAAATGCTCTGCACAAATGTAAGCTAATTCACCCAGCAGCAGCAGCAGCATCGTTGTCGTTGACATTACAACCATCATCATCATCGTCATCATAATCATCATCACCTCTGTCAATACTACCATCATCAGCAGTACCATAGCCGCAGTTATTCCAGCTCCAAAACAGGTCTTTCTCAACATCTTCAATGCCAAGTGGAACAGTGTTAATTTTTTTTTACCATATAATACGAGCAAACAATTTAATCTCACTTTTCTGTTCTATGCTTGGTTTTCTCCAAAAATTTAATCGTAGAGTAACCACTTGTAAAACTCATCCATTCACGTAGCTAATTCAAGTCAGGGACTCCGAAAGGTAGTGTAGCGGGTGGATTAGACTGGGACCTGTAAAGCCAAAGAAAGACGCCCGAAAGTTTCTAGGGGTGGATCGGGTTATCGAAACTACCAAGCCAATATGATAATGTCCATTAATGAAATAGATTGACTCAATCGCTTACCGATGAATGAATGTAAAATGGCGTGAGACGATGAAAACAGGTTGGCTAAAAGGCAAAGATGTTTTTGTAGTGTGTATAAAGAAGAAGAGAAAACACCCTCTCATCGTGTCATATAATTCCGCTCGGAGACCCTACTCTTCAGTACCTTTAGAACTTAGTAAATACATACATAAATAACTAAATCAACTAAATGATAGTAGATGAATGGGTTGAGGATTAGTCCCCCCCCCCCGGATCGGATGCTGGGAGTGACGAGAAGGGAGAAAGAAAATTGGGGACAAAAGGAAATTGAGTTGAAATCGAAGCGGAAATTGTTGAAATGGAGAAGACACGTAAAGTTGATGACTTCTAACAACCCGCTGAGGGCATATGATGGTGTTTATTTCGTTTCAAATGTTATCTATCGATTGCTTCATCTATCTTTAACCCTTCAAATGCAACAGGTGGCGAACAGTAGAAATTATTACAATAAATGCAGTTGCTAAAATTTCCTTTATACGCCCTTAAGAGCTAGATATCTCGATTTCCTTCTCCCTTCTCGGCTCTCTCCTTGACGTGGTGAGTTTAACATGTAAGTTCACTTTATATCTGTGATTACTGTAAGATCACTCAATATCGTACTCTGTACAGAAATGAGTTTTCAATGGAGCTGCATCAACCACTTCTATGAATTTGCTTTTGTGAATTTTCCAAGCGATTGTCGTCCATATTCCGAGATTATCCACCAAAATCTTGACTGGGGAAATAAAGGAATCAGAAGAGTCAGCAAATATGTAAATAACCCCAGATTTGCTGTCGACATCGTCCTTTTTACTAAGAACCTTCATGATATCCAGATAATGCTATAGAAACTGAACTTAAGTAAACCAATGTTTAATGTTAAGGACGAAGACACAACGATGAAAATCGAAAACTTAAGATTGAAGAAACGTCTAAACAGTATAAAGAGTAAGCTTAAGTTCAAAGAACAAAAAATCCCATTGGTTTGGAAAAAAGAATAGCCTAAAACCAATGAACCCTCCCGATAATCACTTATGGAGCTGAAACATGGGACCTAAGCAAAAGATTGATCCAAAAACTTAAATCTATGCTGTGTGCACAAGAAAGAATGATGCTCAACATCACATCGAAAGATTAAATGATTACAGAGTATATAAGAGAAAAAATATAAGTTATTGTATCAATTAGAAAATTCAAATGTCATTGAAAGGCCGTGTTGCAAGAATGACAAACAACTATGTGACATCACAATGTACAACGTCAATCCGCAGATATTATGCGTGAGAATGTAAAAAATGAGATGAATTAGAGAATTCAGAGAATGTTAACTTTGCAACGCTCATTAAAGAGAGGTTTAGTGAAACTGCCTAGGTAAGATCTTTAACTGATGGCAGACAGTAAAAGGCTTATGAACATCACCAGTGTTTTTAGCTAGCGCTGCTATTGTATACATCCTTGGCAGAACAGCTGTCGTACATTGATAGGCTTCTCGAGGAAAGGGGGATTCAAATCTCGCCGGGAGCTTATTCTTTATTTCTGATTCACGCTGTTAATTAAAGGTTGTGTAAAGACGTTCTGAGAAGTTGCGAAGAATGAAGTACTAAGAATTCAATTATGGTTGCCACTGTATCATTCAATCTAATCATAATGAAATTCAAGAAAAAATGGCCATATAACTTGCAATTCATTTCAAATACATCACACAAATAACATTCAGCAAAAACTAAACTTCAATGAATTAAACAATACAGTACAGTTCTAAGTTCGTATACACCTTCCCTGTAGTCACCTATGGAGCTTAAACATTGAATCGAACCAAATGATCGACCTACAAACTGAGAACCGTGCAACGTGCACATGAGAGAATCATGCTCCACACCACATGGAGAGATCACAAGACAGCATAGTATATTAGGGAAAAACAGGAGTCTGAGTCATCATAGAAACCATTAAGAAAATGGCAATGGGCTGATCATGTTACTAAAATGGCAGACAATGGATGACCATCTCGACTCGCAACAGAACCAGAGCCGGCAGGATATGCGATGGCACGAGGAACAGGACAGATTCAGATGATATTGGCTCTGCGACGCGCACAACAGAGAGTTGTGGTGAATCCCGGGGAAGATTTATGCCCAAGGACGATGATGAGAGTCTGATGATGATGAATTAAACAATACAATTCTATCCCAAATTCGGAACCTTAATGTACTAAAATATTCGACTTTGAATCATGGAGAAATCCTTCTCTTATTCTTTTCTGTTTAAACAGTTTCCCCAATTATATTATATTTCTTGGAGTTTTCTTTCGGCGCTGATGTTCACTCGGATGGTGTAATGGTTGGTACGTCTGTCTCACACGTAGAAAGTCACGGGTTCAATTTCCGGTACGAACGAAAACTATTGAAAACTTCTCATAGAACAAATTTCCCTGAGCACTCAGCAGATAATTGAGTACACTTCAAGCTTTGTGATTTGGATTCAAGTTATGTGTTGACCATCGTACAGTTGCGTCCTCTCAAAGAGGAAAAACAATTATTGAATTCTTCCAAGATACCTGGCTAACATGGGATTTTTAGGCCAAATGAAACCCTAAAAGCGTCACATATTTAGCAGTGTAATGGAGGTATCGTTTATTAAAAGAACCGATTCAGTGTGCCATAATATAGAAGAATATGGAATGCAAAAAGGTTTGATACTATTTCCACGGTAGGTTATTTGAAATTTCAAGATATGATATCGTCGTTTTTCATCGATGTCTGCGCCGTCTTCAGAATATTTGAGACGAAGCAATGTACTAGATTCGGCCTGTGGACCATAGTGCCGACCCTGATTCAATACAAGAGATTCACGAAAAAGTCAACAACTGATTTGAATATAAATATAAACATACGTTTAGAGAGGTTTCTCTCTTTCCTATTTGATTCGGTTTGGATTTGGGGACCCTTGAAATGGTTGGATCCCGTGCTTTAGGACCAGTGGTGATATCCTAATCGTAGGGAAGACAGGGGACAGTTGCAACACTTATTGCTTTTTTGTCAGTCATTCAGACTATTTGGACTTGGGAAAACATATAACTATGTATCATACTTACATCTGTCTGCTAGTTACCAATACAATTTAGAGGTTATTACATTAGACAAATCGTTCAAAATACTTATTTGAATGGAAGAATTCAGATGCTTCAATTGACCCTGACCCTAGGGATAGTTGCAACAGTGATGGGGGACAGTTACAACATATTGAAATAGATTTAATCTTATCCGTTAACTTTTCCTTTTTGTCTCAATGAGCATAGTATTCTAGAAATATGTATATTTTTAGAATAATATTAGAGTATAATTTATTTGCTGATTCATTTATCGAATAACATTCATTTGGTTCTGTTTGTATAGAACATAGGCTTACCCAGAGCCAATGTGTAGATGTTACAGACGCTGTTCAATCTCTATATCTCTATGTTGAATGGGGAGGATACAATACTCAATGCTGTGCAACGCACTTTTATTAAACGTATTCATTATAAAAAAGATAACTGATTTTGTCATACTACAGCAAATGTGAACTGCGACTTAGGGTTTCCTGAAAGGCTTTTTAGAACTAAAAAAATACGAACATCCCAAAATGACAAAGCTGTTGAATTTTAGTACCTAGGAAAAAAAAGGTAGTTTCCAACAACTTGTTGCAACTGTCCTTAAACCTATCAGACAGGAGAATAAACATTTCAGATTCGACACATGCTGACCATGTCACTTTGAAGTCAACAAAACAAAATTCAAACAAAATAAGCTATGATTATTTCATACAAAAGTCAGGACAATACGACAAGAATGCAGCTAATAGAAATAAAATGAATTTATATCCCAGAAACAATTTTATTTTCAATAAATGTAGCAGCAGATGTTGAATGTATCTTCTCTCCTCCAAGTATGAGGGCTATATCTGCGCATGTGCAGTATGTTATCACTCTAGCAAGTTTCTGATTGGAGGAATAAGACTTGTTACAACCGTCCCTTATAGCAACCGTCCCCAGTCTCCTCATTTTTTCCTCTTCAGTGATTTTTTTCATTGATATATGATTACTTGAATTATACATTAGGCCCTGATTTAGCATCTCACAGAAAATGTATGATTCTATATTTCTAACCCTGTACGTTATCTAAGGTTTTGAGATCAAGTATATTCATTTTCCTATTGTTTGCTTTGTTCTTCATTATTATCAGTATTTTTCACATTGTCTGACTGCATTTCATCTAAGAACCTTATCTGTCTTCAACAAAACTGGGGGGAATAAATAAGAGCAAGATGAAGCGTATGAGGGATTAAGGATTAGAATAACAATACCGTCTGGTTGCAGCGGTTTTCGTCTCTAAAGTGGTGTAGTATTCGCTATCTAACAAAAGCTCAAGTGATATGCCCGCAATACAATTCGGAGTGATTGCCAGCAAGATGATTTAATATGAAATGTTTGCAATATGATTAGAAATACAAAGAAGGCATTGACAGAAATTATGATAAGGAATAACAAACATTGAAAATGTGTCTGCAAAGGATTCCAGCGTTCTTAGTGAAAAGTTATACAATTTACGCGGCAAATTAAAAAATGAAGCAAGCAAATTGAAAAAATTCGGCGATAAAGTTGTAACATACCGCAACTAAATTGAAAATTGCGGCAACCAAATGTAAAAAAATCTCCATGCAAATTAAAGACTAAAGCAATAAAATTAAAGAAAAAAAGCAACCTATTCTTGAAATATGCTTAGCAAACTAAACATCCACATAACTATTCAGTTTGATTGTCTTTTTTTACAATGGCGTATTTTGAAAATTGTTTTTTTTTTCTAAATTGATTTTTAAAGTTTTCAGTTTGCTTGGCGTATTTTGAAATTTGGTTGTCGTAGTTTTTGATGTGACTACCGTATTTTGAACTGTTGTTTGCTGCATTTTTCACTCGTTTGATTTACTTTTTGATTAGTTCGGGAAAAGGTACAGAAAAATTGAATACACAGTTGTAAACTGTTTTTTCACTGAAAACTTTCGCACAAAGCTAGTAATTTAAAAAGTGATTAAATATCTCCTTATCATATCATTAAATGCTGCTATGGTGATTTGGGACGTGGAACTTACACATTGAAATTGCAGAACAAAAATTATTTGAAGCGCGTTTCCCTTCAGTGAATCGACAGTGGATAGCCAAATTATTGTTGAGATTTTTAGCAAACAACGCCATTATCCAAAGAAAAACGATTTAGCCCTCAAAAGTCTACGATTTGTATAAATCATTTCGGTTACTTTTGTTGATTAAAAGTTCATTTAAATTGGTACAAAGATTTGAAAAATAATGCATTCTGCGAAAGATTTTCAACTACACTACCAATCTGAATTGAACAAAGCTTGTGATTGTGAACTAAGATAAATTCATTATTTACGTAAGTTGAATTTGGGAACTGGTGTTAAAAGAGGACTTATTCATGCATTTACGAAGTTCTGCTTCATTAGGCAGAAGGCCACTAATGTAGGGCATTAGAGATGATCGAACTCACTACAGCAGTAATGGCTGATTGTGGCTACTGGACAACAATCCATGCCTTGGCGCATTTATTGATATTTCAGCATTACAACTCGTTGATGTTGGTGGCAA
>OY735218.1:48815179-48957679 GCA_963457665.1 Thysanoteuthis rhombus
AGAAAGAAAAAAGGAACTCAAAGCAGGGAGGGAGGGAGTTAATCGTTTGACAGAGAAAGAGGGGGAAAATAAATGGAAAAAAGAAAAAAAAGAAGAAGAAGAAGAAGATGAAGATGAAGAAGAAGAAGACATACATACATACAGACAGACAGACAGACATGAAAAAGAGGATCTGTAAGGATGACAGCAGAAAGCAAGAGAATCATGTAGCGAGCATCCCTGTGGCCATTCTCGTTAATCCTCCTAAGATGAGACAAATTACTACACCACACCAAATCCTTTATCCGAGCCATTTGAACTCGGAAACCTTTAGGAAAAAGAAATAGGAAGTAAAAAAGGAAGAGATGAAACATTCAAAAAAGGAAGTAGGAGAGAGAAAAAAAAAAGAATGTAAGGAAGACTGTGCAAAGAGTAAAGAAGGCAGAATTACAAGAAGAAAGGTGAGGTCGTTAGAGTATAATCAAGGGTCAAGTTTTCATGGCGTCTACCCAAAGGTTCAAGCAGAAACAAAAGAGAAGAAATCAAAGAAGTGAAAAGAACATTGTTGGTGACTTGAACTTATTAATTTGACGCCGCTTTCAAAAAAAAAGGCTTCTGATTTCCAATTCTCTGATCGACCCCTCTTATCATCACTGCCCAAGAATTTTTAATTAAAGAACAAGGCAGCATTTCTTTCTGATAACTGGATTTTATTTCTTTCCCTTTTCTAGTTTATTAAAAACTTGTAATATTGGATGATTTTAAAAAAATAATTAAATATTATTTTCTTTTATTCCAAAAACTTCCATGTAATTTATTTTTACTATAAAAAAACCCCAACTTTTTCCTCTATTTGTTGTTTTCTTTTTTCTTGTCACAATAAACGTTGGTGTCCTGGTTATAGTTATTGCCAAACTCAAGTAAATGTTCAAAGTTGACTTTGTTTTCCTACCGTAACAGCAATAAAAATAACAATAACAATAACTACCAAAATGGGTCATATAAACCGATATTAATTTCAACTCTCTGCGCACGACTATTGCAAGCAGGTTGTTTTGCTGACATGACAAGTCTTAGATATTAACAAGAAATTCTAAAAAAAATTCTCGTATCATTCTCATAAATACACGTTTATGAGAAATAGTTTTTTTTAGATATCTTTTTCATTTATACATTACCAAAGTGGCGGTAATCATCTTTAGTCGGAATGCATGTTGGATCTGAGCATTGGCTTCCAGTAGTGAGTCTTGATTTTTTGATGCGATGTGTTTTATCATGAATGTACAGTCTGCAAAATTTGAAGCTGCCCTGAGAAAGGATGATTATCGAATCTAGCCTTCAAAATACCAATGCTGACGTAACCCTGTTCTGAGAAAAAATAGTCTGCATATAATAAACCAATCCTCTCAGGAAGGTTTGAAAAGTTCATGACTACTGATGACTCCCTTCTAACTGATTTCAAAATAATATTCTATTGTAAAAACATTTATATTGCATTTGTATCGTATACGCATTTGTAGTCAGTTCTATCGCAAAATCAGTTGAAACAAATTTACATTAGACGTATAAAAGCCTCATTCTAGACAGACCTACAAACTGAGAAGTATGCATCGTGCGCATGAGAGAGTCATGCTCAACCTTACATGGAGAGATCACAAGACAGCACAGTATATAAGGAAGAAAACGGCTGTCCGTGACATCATAGAAACTATTAAAAAAACTCAAATGGCAATGGGTAGGCCATGCTACAAGAATGAAAGACAACCGATGGACATCACATCTCACAACATGGATCCCCAGATATCACATAAGAAACCGAGGCTGACAGAACACAAGATGAACTGGACATAATCAGGAAATACTGGCTCTGCGAAGCCCAATATAGAGAATTGTGGCGAATCTTGGGGAGGGTCCATGTCCAACTACTGACGTTAAAAGACTACCGATGATGATGATGATTATGATGATGATGATGATGATGATGATGATGATGATGATGGTGGTGGTGGTGGTGGTGGTGATGATGATGATGATGATGATGATGATGATGATGATGATGATGATCGTTTGAATCTTTAACAACTGAACACCCGTTTTCTACCCGAATCTTAGCATTTGTAAAATAAAATTATTTCTGTTTTTATGGAGAGAAATCATTTGCAATGTTTTTTTAATAGTAAAATTACAACCAATATGACTGGAGAAAGATGGGAGAGATAAAATAATGATAAAATAAGGGTTGAGAAGGAATAGATATGAGAGAGACAGCTGAGAAGAAAGAAAGAATTAAAGAAAGGAGGAGGAAGTGAAAAGGAGGGGAAAAAGAAAGAAAAAGACAGGTACAATAAAGGCAGGGGATGAATAACTAGTGGGTGATCAGGAGAGAAAGAGGAAAAAAAGAGAGGGAGTAAGAAGACTAATCATTTGAGAAAGAAAAAATGTGACATCAAAAAGACAAAATAAAGAAGAAATGAAAGAATAAATGAGAAAAAGAAAGGAGAAGAAAAAAGGAGAAACAAGATGGATATATGTAAATCGTCAGAGGGAGCCAAGAAAAACTAAGTAAAGAGAACTGAGAGGAAAAATGGAAGGAGGAAGAAAGTAAAAAAAAAAAAGAAACACAATAGATGTTGGGTGAATAGTTAGAAGAAGGAAAAACAGAAATTTTGAGGAATACTTTCCAAAAAGGAGACTCTCTTCAAAATCTGCAACGTTGTGTATACAATTTTTACATTTGTCAACATCTCGTTCTGTCAAAATACTATTTTCTTTCCAACTGAGTTTTCAAGTTGATCTTTGATTAAACGTTCGAAATGAAAGATAACCATTGCATCAAAGATAAAACGGAAACACTGTACGAAATGCAACATGATTTATTTGGAAATGTGAAATAATGAATACACATATATGAATTGTATGGATTAATTATAAATACTACTCTCATCTTTTCAACCTTTCATATTTTTTCGCGCTTTCCTGTAGTTACTTATCTCAAAAAGTGACTTTTTAAAAGGTACAAATATATATTTAAAGTGTATTTATTAATTGCAAACACTATATATATATATATATATATATATATATATATATATATATATATATATATATATATATATATATATATATATATATATATATATGCTTTCTTCCTTGTAATTTTTCGTGTTTGTGTGATTTGAAAAATTATCCTTTAAAATTTATATAAATGTATACATTAACTTTAAGCACTGTAGGGTCTGCTTTTTTTCTTTTCGTAAATTCATCTTTTTCATCTCGAGGATTGAATTTCAAAAAACAAATAATATGACTCAGTTTGGCACCAGAAAGAAAATGATATCCCCTTTAATTTGCCCAGTCTCTATATCGTTCATTTACAGCCTTACAGATGCTCTTAATATATTCTAATCTGGTTTTAACATTAATTCCTTGCGAATGCCATAAAATTACATTTCTGATTTTCTTAGATCTGTCAACTTCTGATGCAGTTGAAGAAAGTGACAATAGTGTTAGGAGAGGAAACATTAAAGGAAGGAAGAGAGCGGAAAACGATGTTTCCAAAGAAGATTGCGTAAGAATAAAAAGAAGTGTGAGAGAAAAAAAAAAAGACGGGAAAAGAGAGATAGTCGAAATAAGTGAATCGTTTTAGATGGTACCAAGTGTTTTACTTATGCAGGTTTCAAGGTCATCGGCTCAAAAAGGTGAACAGGAGCGCCTGGATATTCTCCCTACATACGAGCAAAGAGAGAAGAATTTGTAACCTGCTTTCAGGCCATTTGTTGGACTGCAGTGAATCGATGGAAGATATTTCTTCATGGCAGTGTCCATGTATTGCTTGAAATCTAGCCTGAAATAGTTAGACAAACCCTCCTTAATCGAATTGTACAAAATAGACGAGTGTTATCGGCACAAACTAAGAACTGTCAAAAAACATTTTTTTTTTTCAAATTGTTGAATAAGAAATATTTTAAGAGCCAGACAGACCACCCACTTTAAGATGATACACGTGACCAGAATTTTGTCGGAAAGAGAAGATTCTCTCGGATCTCTAAATTGATCGTTGAATCAGACCCCAGGGTATATAGCAATGAGAGTGAAAAAAATCACTCAATAGGAACTGTCACGTGACCAAATGGTTTGAGTGCATGCCGTGTTGGGGGTTACCAATTGAAAAGTTGGAAAAAGGGGGGATCAATGAATAAGTCACTTCTCACGCCCTTAGTTAGGCAGTGATCACTGGAAGAGCCTGAATTTTCAAGAAGCAATTGTGAACACAAACTGAAAATCCAATTGAGCTAAAAGCTACATTGAATATCGAACTTCCCCTTAAAATTAGTAAGAGATGATTTTGAAAAAAAAAGAAACCAACAAAAAAAGACAATGTAAAGAAAAAATGTTTTAATATATATCCCTGTAGCTCCATTGATGCTGCCTGTACGCATGATATATACATACATTCATATTTTACATACAAAGCCAATCAGGTCAACTTAAAAACAGAAGAAACAGTTTTGATTGATACTCTAATTGTGTAGGAAATCAAAATACGAGGATCAATTGATATTATACCGACAGCAACCATTGTAACAACAGCTTAATATCAATTATGCAGACAACAGCATAATTGAAATGATATACACAACTGCATTATTGGAATTATTCAGACAACAACATTATCGAAATTATACAGACAACAGCATTATTGATACTATTTAGACAACACACTCTCGAAATGAAGAAAACAAGCATTATTGAAATTGTATACACAACAGTATTGAAACGAGATGACCGAATTATAAGAAATTTATAAGCAATAGCATTATTGAAATGATACAGAATTATTAAAATGATACAGAATTATTAGAATTATACCGACAATGGCATTATTGAAATTATACAGACTACAGCATTATGTAATGATGCAGACTGCAGTATTATTACAGTGAGGCAGTTTGTTGAAACTATACAGACAACTGCATTATTTAGATTACTTAGATAACGCACTTTTGAAATTATGTAGAAAACAAGCATTGTTTGTACAGACAACAGTATAATTGAAATAAGACTGACAACATATTTGTTTAAATCATAAAGACAACAGCATTTTTTGAAATCGTATAGAGAGCATACTATTGAAATTATATAGGCAACAGCACTAATGAAATTCTGAAGTTTGTGTGAAGAGGGAAAAAATAGGGTATAAGGCTCATGGTATCAAAGACTATTCAGTAGGCTGAAAGTGGATATATGAGATTCTGAACACGCCACCTTATATTTACATTGCCTGATTCTCAGTTTTTTGGTCAGTCTTTTGGTTAGTATCAATGTTTCACCTCCATAAGTGACTATTGGGCGCATGCACTGGTTGTTGAACCTTCTTTTATCAGGTTTCCTTGTTCTTAAAGGTTGAGACTGCTCTACTGAAAGCTTGCCATCCTAGAGTAGTGTTTCCCTTGATCGATACAAAGTAGAGACTATCAACTATATAAAAAGTGATACAGCAAATCATCTCAGAGAGAGAAAGAGAGAGTGAGAGAGAGAGGGAGAGAGAGAGAGAGTGCAAAATTAGGCATGACTGGGTTGGAAGTGTGATCCACTGGGAACTATGTTAACGACAAGAATTTGATGATCTTAGTAGTCAACATCCATGGAATTTCCACAGGTTCAGCAAGTGGAAATAGTCAATAACATAACTTCATTACACGAGTTGATACGGATTCTAAAATCATTGGAAAACGTAACCGTTCTTGTAAGTGGAAGAACGAACACCTGATCAATGCAAAGATACAAACAGAAGAAAGTAAGGAAAGAAACCCTTTTTGACTAATTCGATATCGATTTTTCTTATCTCGCCTCTTGATTACTGCTACAAAACTCCACACCTTAATGTTAAATCATCAAAAAGATTCCTATTATCAAATCACAATAAGAAAACAGCTTAATTGAGTTGAACAACGTTCATGATTGATTATCTACTAAAGGGGGCTCTAATTACTGCACCACTGAAAACGGACCTTTGACTTGCAAACCTGACTGATGCTTTTGATTACTCAGATCGTTCAAAAGCCATTAGAGTTCAGACACTCGGAGAATGCCACGGTGTGTTGAAGAAACGCCCTCGCCATGATAAAAATAAGAATGATCTTAGAAACTATTCACAATATAGTATCCGATTAACCCATCAAGTGTAGGAGGTAACAAGTGTAATAGATATCCATTGTAAGATAAAATCCCTGACTCATAGATAAAAATCAGCCCAGGGAATGAATTTCTATTGATAGTTTTTCCTCACCCACCCCCAAGTGCGGACGGTGACAAGTTCTTTGCACGATAAAAGTCCTGGTCCAGTGCGATTATCCACCGCATTTATGCATATGCAGGCGTATAAGACGATCCAAATACCGTGGTTTACTCAATATCCACCAGATAAGTCGACCCTCCGAAGCTGCAATGCGTTGATCAGAGTGTCAAATATGATCCATTGGGAATTATTTATACTTGCAAATTCGACTTGTGCACCAGTATATAGGGATGATGATGATGATAATGATGATGATATAGTACATATTGTAAGTAATGCATTGCAAGATAAAAACCCTGAGATTCTGAGAGAGAACTAAGTTGCCATCAATCACAATAAAACGGATATTATTTCTACTTAGCCATGGGTATGCGATAATGAAAATTCCCGTCATTTGCAGTTAATTGATTGTTTGGAAATCAATGGATAAAAATCAATGTGATTCAATTAAGTGACAGTCCTACATACAATAATGAATGTAACAAAACAAAAAATGGGACTGTGTTCTTGAAAACTATCTGAAAAATACTTAGCTTTATGTTTTTCGCTGTAACTTTTCATACCGAACTGATACAAATATTATGAATTGAAAATTTCTTAAATCAAGTGTGTATTTGAATTTTTCATGACGGAAAACTCTGATTCAACCTTTCAAAGTACTCATATTTATCAATTGAAAGACGATATATAAAATCTGGCGGCCCAAATTTTTTTTTCTACAAATAAAGTTTTTTTCCCCTAATCATTTTTTGGGAACATTTATTCAAAAAATCCTTGCGTGGTTCCTGATTGGTCCCAGACTATTTTGATGTATGACATGCTTCACTCAGAGATTCTGGTTTACTTACCATTGTAATTCTGAACACCTACATGTGTACCAATTTGAAAATGCTAGCCCCAATTTCCCGAACCTTCAGTGATACTTCCCTCTATCAAACTCCGGTCTATTTTACTGATGCTAGAAATTAAATTGATGCAAATGACTTGATGTTGCCGTTTTAATTTGAACGGGACTGTTAGTATATATTGCACTGGTTGGGTGTTTTGTTAAAATGAGTAATTGTGTTGTGAATAAGACCTGGTTGAAGAAGATGGGTAGGGTTAATTTGTTTTGAAGAATGATTGGGTAGTATTAGGTAGGATCTGGTAGAGTGGGGAAGGGTTGATGATTTTCACTCTTCATACCATATTATTCATGATACTATTCTTTTGGTAAAATTTAGATCCGTTGCCAGGATATTTTAAGGCTTTATTAGTTATTTCCGTCAGAAATACTTTTTCACTAAATATCAGCGTATCGTATATCGTTGGAAAGGAAACCACCTGCTGAGTAAAGTTCACAGGAGAATCATATCCCTCGGATAAGTCGAAATGTCAACAACCAAATGTCGTAATCCCTCTTTTTAGAAATGGACAACCTGTGTGGGCAGATAACTACGACATATTGTGAGATAATAGAACATGGATCCGCTCTAAAATTTCAAAACTTATTTCATACACTATAGCCCATCCTTCCATTATACTCAATTGAAATTCATTTCGGATTCTAATGGTGGGAACTTTTAAATACATTTCGTGGTATGGACAGATAGCAACAATCTAGGGGAGATAATTGTAATCTCTTGTTCCAAAACTTATTGCCCACTCGCACAAGAAAAACTTTCGAATGATTAGCTCTGAAGCAAATGATTCTTTCCTATACTTTCCCTCGTATGAACTTTCCAACGAAGTACATTATGCCCATATTTGATGAGTGAACCAAAGTAAGATTCTGCAATAGCGAAAAATATCCCTAAAATTATTTTCCCCCTGATCTTGAATGTCAACCAAAAAAACTTTGATTCAGTTTCTTCCAGTAAGTCATATTAGTTTCATTAGTCAACTGAAAAATTATTACTGAACCCTCAGCACCAGGACTAAGTATCTCCCCGCCCCCTGTTCAAAATATCTTTTTTCATTTCCTGAGTCGCTGAGGTGTGTTTGGCTCTCAGTCTGTTCTGTTCATCATTGTTTCTACATGGTCTCATTGTCTGCTGTGTTGACCTGCAGAGCTGACCCCTGTGATGGTAGTGAAGGAGAGTGGAGGTAACAGCAGACATCTGCAACATAATGTTTCATTGTATAATGCTTATTTAATTTTTGTTATATTCAGGTTGATCATAGCCATCATTTCCTTGATTTTTTGTTACCTGTGTGTGTCCAACTGTAATATTTTTTCAATAATTGCATCTTACCGGTCATGGTGACACTGGGAGATGTTATTAATGCATGTAAACTCTTCATAGTTTCCAGCACGTTGCACTTCCAAAATGGCTTCATTTTTCAATTAGGTGCATCAGGTTTCACTCGGTCAGAATCTTCGAAATCACATTGAGCAAAGCAATTCTGGATTTTTGATGTGTTTAATCTATCTCAAAAGAGTCTGCTCACATAATGTACACCGAAGACATTGTCTGATGTTGCTGACTTTGCAGTAAATTACCAAGCAAAAGGACTCTTAGGCTTGTACATAGTGATATTATTGAACAGCTTTATGGCAGAAGTAACCAGAGAAAATTATTTCAAATATAGTCAATTGTTTATTTTCTCAAGAATTGGCAAGAATAAATGAATGATCTTATTAGCTTGCAATCATCTCATCCAGGATATGATTACAGTTTAATATTATGCATATTAGCACGTATATATATATATATATATATATATATATATATATATATATATATATATATATATGTATATATATGTATATATATATATATATATATATATATATATATATATATATATATATATATGTCATAAACATGATAGAGACCGGTTAAAGATAGATATTACCTCAACCTCTGTTTGTAAACTCTCCGATCGGTCAATAATTCAGACTTCTTACTTCAGGCGCAAAAAAAGTTTTTTTCGGTTTCCAGCTCGTCGGAGAGGCACGTTGTCATGATAGTTGGTCCGGGTAGGAAGGGAGTAGACGGAAAACGGACCTGATATTCGTTTGTAGCATTCAAAATAAGATTGAGAGAAGCAGAACGTACAGAATATAGCTGCTCCTCGATATAAAATTGTTATACCATATAGATTTTTAAAAAAATCAATCTGAGTAAGAATGAAATTTTATTTACCCTTGTGTCCGTTCCCGTTATTGAAGAAATATTCTTATGCAATTCGACTCCAAAGATACAACGGCGCAGACAACGAGCATCGGACTGGAATACCATATATTGAACACAAAGGATGGAACCAACATGATTCATTATGAAATCGTGCTACAATATCAATATCTTTTTATATATCTGCGATGACAATTTTTATATTAGACTTTATTTTTCATGTAAAGTAATTCGTTGATCAATATTGGCTGTTTTGGAAGCTCCATTTCCTTTACATTCTTTTTAATTGACCAGATCTTTTCATTTGATAATTCGAATAATGAATGCTACTATTGAAATATCAAACGAACTGGTCCCTTGATGAAAGATGTTTGCAAAATGTATAACTGAATTCAATCATATAATTTTTGTTTTTTATCAGAAAGGGGAAATATATTGTGCTTAAATTTTTGACATTACACTGAGATGAAAAACTAGATCGCAAATTGCTTTCGATCAGGGGAATATACAAAGCCAATCACAATGAAACAATTATCGATAATATCTTTTTACACCGGCTTTCATTTCATGTATTGATTTCATTAATTTCTTTATTTGTTCATTCCTAAAGCTTCTATACGGGCTGCAACCCCAGCACACCAGCGGACAATTGCTGGGTGATGCTGTTTCGATTTCAATTACACGTACTGTAAATTACAGCGAATAAATTGAATTTCTAAGCTTAAAAAATCTTTCTAAAACCAGGGTCGACTGATACGGTAAATGTCAAATGCAAACCTTTACCACTAAGAAACAAAGAAGTGGATTAGCTATTCTAGCATAGAATATAAGGGAAAGTGTTATGTTGTGTTCTACTACATCGTATCTGTCGGTGTTATTATAATAATGCACCGTGTAATCTATAAATATTTTTTATTGGAAGTATTGATTGCAGCTTGAATTCGCTTACTAATAGACCAGGCGCACAACAGTTCTTACAAAGATACCTATTGTACGCTACTGATTTTTTTAGACGTTACATGGGACCTGTCCTAAACAGATCTGTGGGTGTGCCTTTTTTGTGTGAGGCTGGGTAAGGCTAAAACTGTGAAGATGGGCGAAATTTTTTTATATAAGTAATAAAATGATATGAGATTGAATTTTTCGAGTTCGGGTAAGGTACAAATAATACAGGGCTGGCCCTGCCAGTGATACTCATCCTGTCGACCACTATCTTATTTTTTTCTGTACTAGCTCTACAATACATACTGGCCTCTTGAAAGAGGTTTTGTGTTTGAGTCCTGGTTAATTCAGATGGTTCATTTGACATGGTGCTTTTGGGTTGACCCGTTAGGTGCGTATAGGCCTAAATCAGAATTTTGAGCAGAAAATGTATGCCAGAATTTGCTGTAAGTTTTTTCAGATTGGACTTGATTGCCCATGGCCAAATTCTCCTCATTTACCCATGCTAAAGTTGAACTCCCTTAAAGGGTACAAGGCTTCGACTGCCTTACTTTCTATCCAATGCAGGGAGTAAAGATTGATTCCTGCCCTTCCTGAAGACATAAGTGCGAAAAGAAAGAAAAGAAAATCCCATTAGTTAAAAAAAAAAAGCGTCTACAACCAATGCATGTACCCGAAAGTCACCTATGGAGCTGGAACATTAC
This sequence comes from Thysanoteuthis rhombus, assembly GCA_963457665.1. Classification (NCBI taxonomy): domain Eukaryota; kingdom Metazoa; phylum Mollusca; class Cephalopoda; order Oegopsida; family Thysanoteuthidae; genus Thysanoteuthis; species Thysanoteuthis major. The sequence goes on from OY735218.1 coordinate 48,826,219, forward strand.
AACTGACCAAAAGATCGACCCTTAAACTGAGAAACATGCAACGTACACATGAGAAAACCATGCTCAACATCACATGGAGAGATCACAAAACAGTACAGTTTATACGGAAAAAAACAGGAGTCAGGAATATTATAGAATCCATCAGAAAAATCAAATGACAATGGGCTGGTCACATTGCCAGACAACTACTTGACTCACAACTTTGATTCCCAGAGATCGTATACGAAACTGTGGCCGGCAAAATATAAGGTGGCTAAACGAACTAGACAAGTTCAAAACATATTAGTTCCGCGACACCCACGATAGAGAGGTTTGGCGTATCCTTGGGGAAGTTTATGCCCAACAACTGCCAAAAGAATGCTGGTGCTGCATCACCTTTCCTTTTATTTTCTCATTCTCTCTTTTTGTTTTCATTCGTTTCTTAGATAATAATAAATAATTTTATCGTAGACCTTTCTCTTTCATTACAATCTTTCTTTTTCTTCTAGTTTTTCTCCTCTTCTTGCAATTTTATGTCCTTACAATACGGGATGTACTCAACCAGTTCGTTGAAACCAATTCACAGTTGACCGACCTGGAAATGGTGCAGCATTTTAACTGCAATTACTATGTTCCGAGCCATTTAGTTGCAGGCAGAAAAGTGTCCAAAATTGGGTATCATATTTGCTGACTGACGATAACCAAAATTGCCGTTTGAATGCAATTACATGTTTTACTAATCTGAAATATACGCATGCATTGATACTAACATGTTGAAAAGCGTCGGCTGTGAGCCAGGGTCTCTGAAAAGCAGCTACAGCCGATAGATTACACCAGAGCCTGGGAGCCCAAAGGGGAACATTAGAGTTTCTTGGGTAGAGCTTCGACTATGAATTGGCTATATCACTCACCGTCGAGCGAATATGATATGGTATGCTAAAAGCATTACAGCTGATGGAAACAGGATGAATAAAGGACGAGGTTGTTTGTACGGAGTGTGAAAGTTGGAAGCCTCAAAACGTCTTTGAATCATCCTTTCCCTCGCAGAGACCGTACTGTACACTACAGACATGTAGAGGAAGCGTTGCTATTGCCACGTTAAATCCAGTGCCATGTCAGGAAAAGTTATGTGGTTGTTTTGGAAAGACATGCGAGGCATTGCTAATGGGGGACAGCTTCATTGAAAAAAGGGAATTATTGCTGCAGTTTATTACACAAAGCTGTAAGGTTTGAGTGCTTTAAACGCCGTGAAACTTCCATAACTCTACAACATCTACACATTGCACAATGATGCTAAACTTAACGTTGCACAAATGACCGGTAAAACAGTTTTACAACTAGGTTAGGAAATTCTCCTTCACTCTTTCTTGACATCGTCTTTTCATCGTCTTTATCTACCCAGGGCAATGCTCCGTTACCACCAAATCGCTTCAGATCGAACGGTTCATGTATAATCACCAAAGTTAGGCAGCATCAAACCTGGTCAGTATCTTGATGGGTGACTGTCTGTGAATACCAAGTGTTGTAATAAGCTGTGAAGGCATACGCTGAATCTATTCTTATCTCAAAAGGAAAGGAATACTTTCATTTTGATACCATTCACCATGGTCAAGAAGGGAGAAGTGGACCTTGCGGACAACACTTCTTCCATACTAAGCATTCCATAGTAGCTAAAAGGCTCAACTTTGGCCGAAGGGAGCCTACTATACAAGTAATCCGATACAGTGTAGAGGTAGGCTAGTACGGGCCTATGACATATTTTATAAAGAGACCCTAAGAATATTTTTTCAGTTGCTTGGTGAAGTAATTACATTTCTTTCATTTGCTATACAACCAGTTGCTACGATGAATATGTTTGATATCTTAGTAATAGTATTATTTTGCTTTCATCTCATGCTGTTTGCGATGCTGAATATTAAATTTGTTCTGCATTTACTGCCAAATTGATAATTTTGTTTCCAGTGTAAATATCGCCCAGGCGAAAATTCTTGGTCGCATTGATAATATACAGTGAGTGACTAACAAATCCAATAATTGCAAAATGTTTATTTTAACATGATTTTCACCGCTCGCAAATTGACAGAATTCGGACTGAAGATCAATATTGATACAATAAATGCAAAACTAAAAGAAATAGGTCTGGTTAGTCACTTGATAAAAACCTCCACGTGACCCACATCTTTTGGCAGCATCTCATGGTAGGGATGATCAATTAGAACATTGGGAATCTGATAAGGTATTTCTCTTCGCCCTTTGTTTTAGCTGCGATTCCTAAAAACATCCGTCTTTTCAAAAAGTGCGAACGCTGCCAGGCCCAAACTAAGAGACCATTTTGCATGCATGTACATTGCAAATAGAACTCTCGACTAAAAACCAATTTGGGAGGGGCATTTAAAAAAACCCCACATATTTTGTATACATAATATGTAGTTAATTACGCATGATACAATAATATATTGACAGCTAACCAGCTAGACCAAATTAAAAACTGAAGAAACCTATATTGACAGTTTTGGTGACAGCTTCAGTTGACGGTTTCTTATACTGGAATAAATTAGAAAGTTCTTTTAAAATATTGATGTACTCTCTGTATCACTATGGATATATGGTCCAAACTTCGTCAATTTTGAAGTTGTCTATGCATGCCAAAGTGAACTCTTTGCAATTATCAGATACTTTTGGCACTTGTTGTAAATGCAAATTGTCACGAATAAAGAAACTATGATAATTTATTAAATTATAGGTACTTCCGGATATTAGGTTAATTCTACATAATAGTAAACAGAACTATTACATGCAAATAAATAATACGCAGAACACTAGGCTCTCTTTTAACTCCATTCAGAGCAACGACGCTGAGCCACCGGGGGAATGTCAGGAGAATGCATTTTGCAATTCAGGAAGATACCGATCGAGCAGGTTTTTGTCTTGCTTTTCTTGATTCTATTTGTCGATTCTTTTCTATATTTAATTAATAGCCAACTTAACGAAATTGAATTACCCAACGAAGGTTAACAATAATCCCGAGAGCTGTTTTTAAGACAGATTATAGTCATATAGGCATTCATATATATATATATATATATATATATAGAGAGAGAGAGAGAGAGAGAGAGAGAGAGAGAGAGAGGGAGAGAGAGAGGGAGAAAGGGGAGGGAGAAAGAGAGAGATAGAAAAAGGTAGGCAGACTGACAGACAGAGACAGAGAGAATATATATATATATATATATATATATATATATATATATATGCATATATATATATATATATATATATATATATATATATATATATATATATATATATATATATATATATATATATATATACCCTGTTAATAATGAGATGAAGTTGAGTTTATGATAAAAGTGCTCAATATCTCTAATGAAATAACGCTAGTTTAAGAAATAATTACTGAAGCCTGACTATGACATCCTCTGTGAAACAAGTATGTTGCGATGATTCCATAAGTATATATATATATATATATATATATATATATGTGTGTGTGTGTGTGTGTGTGTGTATTCGTGTGTGTGTGCGCATATCATGCCTTACAATGTGTAAATATATTCATATTATACAATATTTCATAATAGATATATGTATGTAATGTTGAAATGATAATGATAATAAAGATAATAATAATAATAATAATACTAATAATAATGATAACAATAATAATAATAATAATAATAGTAACAGAAACCTCATTATAATATCCTCCCTGGAACAAATCTGTGGGGATGATTCCATATGTATATATATCTTGTGATACTGGAAGGGACAATGGATCGTCGATAGCCATACTCAAGAGTTATAATACAACGAAACAGCCGTCCGTTCATGACACAATTTTAAATCATATATATATATATATATATATATATATATATATATATATATATATATAAGTGTGCGTGTATGTGTGTGTATAATGCATTACAATATATGTATGTAATACAATATTCTAAAATCAATATTTGTGTATAATATATATATATATATATATATATATATATATATATATATATATATATATATTTATAATCATGCCATCCACAGACTGCTGTTTCGATGTATTACATCTCTTCAGTGTGGCTATAGACTTTCCTTTATCCCGTCCAGTACTGCGTGGCAGAATTGATCGGCCGATATCCTACCTCTGGACTATGGAACTGAACAGACAGTAAGGCTGAATTTAAGCGATATATTTTAAATTACACAGAAATCCCTCAACCACCAGAGTGCTCAATTCCTATAGAAGAGCATTGCATAAGCTTACAGTGGATGTTATCTTACTTATGTATATATATGAAGGATATGTCCAGCTCTGTGAATTTATAGACTTTTACAAGATATTTGTTCTGTAATATATGTTTATATGTATATTAAAATTACAAATAAAGGTATGTATATTTCAAGTTTTGGTGTATCTATTTGTAGGGGTAACAGTGCTAAAGTTTCAAATGAAACCAATAAAATTCAGTACCATTTTGGATGAGTGTTGAACGTGAAACATCAGGATTTGTTACCGGATACATTCATAAGTAATATTCGATATATATATATATATATATATATATATATATATATATATATATATATGTGTATATATATATATATATATATATATATATATATATATATATATATATATATATATATATATATATGGGTGAATATTTTGAAGGCACACAGAGAGGAACGCGTGTAAGAGAGATTTTATTTCCTTTTTTTTTCTCAAAACTGTTTCTGACCATTTTGTCATTGTCAGAGGGAGAAATGGTGGATAAACAGGTTTGTCTTTGTGAATCTAATTTAAATCTGTTCGTATTCAATGAGCATCTCTCACTTGATAGTGGGCGTCATCTGTTGTTTCTATCTGTTGGGCCTACCCTGTTTGATTTCTCTGTTTTCTTTCATTCGGTATCTGAAAAGGTTTTCGTCTCTTCTCAGAAATCTCATTGCATTTCATTTGTCAGTGGGGCCTCATTTATTTATTTTTTTTTTGATAATCAATTGGGCCTATCGACTCCTATTTCTCTGTTTTCTTCCTGGGTCTAAAATGTATATCATTAAGTAAGTTATGTGCAGATGGATATGTATGGATTCTTACTTAACCCTTATTCCAAATGCCCTTGCGGTGGGGATGTGGTGTGTTTATAGTTAATTGTGTGTTATCGGGAGTATGATACAATGTTTCAAGGTGTTTTCGTTTATTATTGAGAACACTGGGAGCTTTTTAAAAAAAATCCAGCTGCGTGTTCCAAGTGGTGATATAGGTTTAGTTATTCTCTCTCTCTCTCTCTCTCTCTCCCCCTTCTCTCTCTCTCTCTCTCTCTCTCTCTCTGTGAATTTAGCATCCCTAGTGAAGTCATGGACTGCCAAGTAGAAGTGGTTTTCTACAATTAATAGTTTGTTGTGGTCTGCAGATTCCTTTCCGTATTCATAGTTTTCTAATCTATAATGACGCTTGACACCACGACTCACAACATGGATCTTCAGAGATCATTTGTAAAACCCAGACTGGCTAAATATAAGAAGACGTGACGAACTAGATAAAATCACGAAATATAATTAAGATTCTTCCTGTGTATTGTTCAGAGCAGCGGGTGCATTCTGAGAGGTAGATAACGTTTTTGCTTTCGCAATTCGATTCATGGTCAATTTCGTAGATTTTTTGGGTTATGGGAATGGTGAAAGAATTGGTAGGTTTTAGATGAGGCATAGATTATTTCTATTTTGTTGCTTTGTTGGCGAAATGTAACTGCTTTATGATATTTTTTTTCTTACTCGTTAAGTGTGGTGTTACGGCCGATAATTTCTTTAATATTTTTGGTCGCCGGTTTACAAACATCCATGTTTCCTCAAATATATTTTTAAATCAGGTTTTACTTCAAGAATATCTCCGCTGTTTTTGAGCATATTAGATAGTGGGGAGAGCGTTGTTAAATGATGTTATGAGGAGGATGCAGTATTGATTTTTCTTTTTCTAGTAGACATCAAGGTATTTTCTCTTGGGATCGTTCTCCCTGGGAATATCTATTTATCGATCATATCATGGCTGTATCCTCCATATGCGACTTGTTGTTCGGGTCTGTCGCTATGTTCATTAAATTATTCATTGGTGGAACAAATCTGTTTAATTATTAATGCTTGCAAGTAGGGTAGGTTTTCTTTGAGGTGTTTGGGATGAGTGGATATAAAGTGAAGATAGTTATGGGTGTCAATGGATTTGAAGTGTCGTTGTTGTTGTTGTTGTCTGTTTTAATGTATGTATATGTTAAGGTATCAAGAAATGCGATTCATTCTGTTGATTTTACACGATCAAATATGATGGAGTGTGTCTTCGAAAATTGGTACGTTACCGCTGAGATAGAATTTTTTGTTTCATATATGTTACGTGGTATCAAAGCACGTCAAAATGTTACATCAAGCTCGTCAGTTTTTTTTCCAATCGCTGTTAATGTACTTTGATTTACATGCTCGATATAAAATTTTATTTTATCATTACTATTTACATTTGCCAACCAAGAGTGACTCTTCTTTTGAGGATTTCATGGATATTTATTGTTCTAAGTAGATGTAGAAGTCTTCTTTCTCCAATTCAGCATCATCGATTTTAATTGATGTGTCCTTGTCTTTAACATATTAATTGTACATGCCATTTGTTTTTCTAAAGTTTAAGTGAATTTCAACTTCTTTGCTTTCTTCGTTCAGTCTATTCAGCATCATATGGCTGTACTCCAAGTTGGCAAACTTTTGGTAAGCTCAATCTCTGAGAACAAGGAAATCCAGCGAATGCTAAAAAGAAGGAAATACAACCAATCACAATTGGTCGGTCATATCGCAAAAAATGGCACAGAACAACTAACAACGTGAATCTCAAAGTTGACGCCATGACTCACAACGTGGATCCCCAGCATTCACATGCGAGACTGCAGTTGAGAAAATATAAGATGTGACGATCCGGATAAGTTCAGTAAGTAATGGCTCCGTAATGCCCACTATAGAGAAGCCTAACAAATTTGAGGAAGGTTCATGTCCGTTGATGCGCGCTAAAAGGTATTTGATGACGATTCAAATTTGGACCCTGATATTATGCACTCAGTTTTGTCGAGGGGATCATCAGCTGTTTCACCATGGAGCTCCTTTCGGGAATCAGATATATATATATATATATATATATATATATATATATATATATATATATATATATATTCGTTAGAATTATTTGGGCCTCTCCAGGCAAATGATTCGATTTATTTACATCCCAATTCAGGATGCTTTGGGGGATGGGGTGTCAGGGGTCTATTTTTCCTCGTGTTCTATTTATGCATCTTATCTTATTCTTTTTTTTCTTCTCTTGTTTAGTTGTTGATCGCCGCTTTTTATGTCTTTCTCTATGTCGCATTGTGGAGATTATCTACTACTTGGTAGTTATAAATTAGCAAGAGATTCTGTAGACACTTTCTTCGTCAGCATGTTGTTAAAGCATCAGCTCTTTATGATATGTTTCCTCTCTTCAATATTTTATTTTCACTTTAATCAGGTTCCCATTATTGGGGTTCACTTTTACATGACCTCAGTAGTTAGTTTAATTATTTTATCTATTCTTGGTTTGGTATGTTTTTTTAATATCTAACATAAGTATGAAAAGGTGATTGGGTTCTTCTCAGAGCATTGGATATGAAATAATGATTATGTTATCGCTATAAGTAATGCTGCTGATAATATGGTTAATAATAACAACGAAGTGAATGCTATAGCTAGGGTGGTTAATATTTGTACACCTGTGTGTGGGGTGTTTATTGATGTTTTTTAAAAGAAATTTTGAGCGGTAGCCGGCACTTTAACGCAACTTCATTTTTTCTGTCTGATAATTCAGTTTTTTGTTTTTGTTGTTGTTCTTTTGGCAAAGGTGAGGAATACAAATTTCTCATATACGCATAGGTGACATGGGTTTTCAATATTCTGGCATGTGTGGGTTTGTTTTAATATTCTCTCTTTTACAATGGCTCCTATCTATTAGTCTCGAAAAACGTATTGACATTGATGTACTGTTTTTGTTATTTTCCGTTTGCAAATGATGATATATTGTTGGCTAATCTCAGTTTAAAGGGTGTTTTAGATAGCAGCCTCATACCCAGAGTAAAATGGAAAGCATTAAAACATGAAATAAACCCATCACTCATCAGATATTGCATTATTTTATTTCTTGGTACTACATATATATATATATATATATATATATATATAGATATATAGATATATAGATATATAGATATAGATATATATTGCCACTAATAGATAAGTACACCACTTCCACTATTTTATAGAAACGCTACAGAAATTCTACAGCATTGAAAATATTTTGCCAGAATGGAGAGTATAGTGTTTTCCAAAAATAATTACACCCCAATGAAAAATATTTTTTCCAACCGTTTAAATGCCGTAAGGTTTGGTCATAAATAATTCCTGATAATAACTGTTTTCATTGCGTAATGTTCTACCTGAAATCAGAACATCATGCTACATCTGATTGAGAAGAAACACAACTTTCTATAACAAAATGGCAGAGGCACATACATTTATGGACAATACTATATATAAGTGTGCGTGTGTGTGTGTGTGTCTTTTGTATGCATAAAGACATAAATCAAACATTCGAATTCTATAAAATATCCTATATTTGTTTACACCAAAAATAACCTGTCACTGGCATGCCAGGATGGTTGACGGAGAGGAAATCGGGTCAGTGAGCATTTTTACGAAGCACTCTCCTATAACTAAAGTTAGAAAGAAAGATCATTATAGATAGTGGGTAGAAAAGGGTGAAATATATAACACAAATGGTCTCTGCACTTAGCGTGGGGCATTTAACGCAGTTGAAAAAGACCTGCCACAATATTGAGAGATGGGATGAAAACGTGAAACGTGGCTTTATTTATGATAGCGTTAATAGCAACGATCAAAACAGAAAAACCGTCATTAATCATCATAACAATCTAAACAGAAATTAAAGAAATGCCCTTATATCATCTAACTAAAGCTTGATTTCATATCGCTCCACGGAAACTTTTGGCAGAAAAAATAGATATCTGTGTGTGTCTCTCTCTTCCTTTCTTCTCCCCCCTTCTCTCTCTCTCTCTTTCTCTCAATTATATTCCAAAGTCTCTTTGACGGTTAGAGGCACACACTGCGCCATAAAAATGTCACTTTTTCAATATTCACAAAATATAAGTTGGTTAAGTATAGATTTACTTTAATTATAAATCGTGTACTCCCTTATTACGAGAACCGCTGACCCAAACGACGACAAACTTGACACTGCAATATCTGTTTCGCGGACCAATGTATTTGGCAAATATCAAGTTATCCCAATGCACACATACACACGAGCAAACACACGGATATTTTCTCAAATTATAATCAGATACCGCACAAATACAGAATCATAAAATAAACAAACCTAGCTCAACTACAATGTAAGTGACTTTCTTTCATTTTCAAAGCAAAGAAAATTCTCAGTCTTCGTTGTTTCTTCATTGTGATTGGGAAAAGGCGTAAAAGTGTTCATTTCGATTTTCAAATCGTGACAGTTTTTCCCTTCTACATGCATCACACAAGCAGCAAAACACAGAAGCGGGTGTCAGATATGTAATCACTGACACGTTCAATAATCACCTTGTTTTTGTCCAGGGTTTATTCCATGTGGGCTTGTCTCATTCTACACGTAGCTCTATTTAATCAATCTTTTCATTCTTATTTTGTTATGATTTTATCCTCCGCTGTTGCATTATTTCAAGATTTCTCTGTTCATTTTGGGCGATTTGTTGGGTTATGACATACGATTGCAATCACGACAATCTTACAGTAGCTGGCAAAATACTAGGGTTGGCTATAACGAACTACATTAATTGATGATTATAGCTCATTCAAATTACCTAGATAGATATTTCTGGAACTCGATACAATACTGTATAAATGTATAGTGTACGCTTTATAGATTGATTGAGAGAAAGAAAAAAATAAATAGTCACAAAATCATATCTTTGGCATTTTTTTGGCGATCAAAAGTTAAAGAAGTATTGATAGGCATTAGTGTTAAAAGTGTTTTGGTGAATGGTTAATACTCATCATAAATCATTTCTTCCAGGTTAACATATTATTGAAACAATATAACTGGCAGCTGGTGAAAAAACAAAACATGCTCGCAGGAAAAAGAGAAAATCATTGTTTTGTACGGAGGCGGATTGCCTGTTTCAGCGATGTCAAATTATGTTTGACGATTGAAAAGTGTTGCTCACAGAAGAATCACTCGAAAAAAAAAAGGGTAATACGCTAGAAGCCTAAAAGAAAACCGGAAGACTTTGCAAAACTACTGAGAGGGAAACTGCACAATGGTAAGAACATTCATAGCAGATAAATTGAAGACTGCTCAGGTTTGCAAGTATCGAGATACACTATTTCACGTCGACCTATTGGAGCTGGATTGAAAACTTGAACCTCCGCTGTCAGGCCTCCCATTAGCCGTAAGAACTAGAAACCACTTCTCCACTATGGCACAGAATATATTCTTTGGAATCCAGAGCCCCTGGCCCAAGTTAAACTTACTGTGATATGATGGTAAGAAATGACTGTAAGGCATAGGATAGGTAAGAGGTCGACCTCTCAATTTATTGAGGTAAGTTTGAATTGAGATGCCATCTTGCTGCTAGCCCTGGCCTTCTGGCTAGTCTATTTGGTTTGGTGAATGCTTGTATATAAACCGGAAAATAGACAACATTGTAATACAGCCAATAAAGTCAAGGACGTCATGATCCAGGAACGACTTCTAAAAATGACCTGACCTGCCTAAAACCCTGACCTCAATCCGTAGCAAATGAAGCAGCTGTATTTTTGCATGCGCTCATGTTGCTTGCATCGCCGTTTCAGATGCGTAATAGCAGGAGAAAATCGTGTATGTATGTTTAAATGTGTGGGGAAGCTGATATTTCATCTCGCGTTTGCAAGCAGTGTGCGTAAAGGCTGGTATTTGATGCTTGACCTCAATGTTGCACGCTGTGTATGTGCGTGCCAGAGACTAATCCTAACAGATGTTGACCTGTAGATTTTGAGATTGCCTAACCAATGACTACTTAGATCGGCATGTTCCATGGGGGCCACTGCGCAAAGCTCGTTCTGTCTATTAGGCTATTGCTGGCACCAGAGACAAGGCTCAGTGTGCCTACGGGGGCATCACTGTTGCAAGGCGCATGCATGGCCTTTTCTCTCTGTAGGGGTCATTGTTGGTGCTAAAAAAAAAACAAACAAAAACAAACAAAGAATGCAATTAACGATTTTCAGCAGACAGAGTCATTGAGATTATCTCAATAAACTGTATTCGGGATGAGTCATTTTGGAAATGATTAAAGTACAAGACTAAAGCTCGATATTTGTCGTTCCCTTGCGGTCAGCTAACCTGATGAATACTGAGTCGCTCGGCCTGTCAGGAAAATTCCTCTCGCGGTCATCTTGATAGATAGGACCTTTGTGCCGCTTCGGGAAAGAATCAGATTTCTTCTTCTCACCTCACTGCATCCTTGATTCTGCATCGAGGAGTGCAATTCTCATATTGTGTTGTCTTCCCCCGTGGCCTCAGCCTGATAACCTGAGATTCGTTCAGATTTGTCGAGAAGAAGAAAGGAGAAAGAAAAAAAATTACATGCTTCCCATAAATAAAAACCAGTTTGTTGCTTTTCCGACTTCGAAATTTCATAACCGGTGCTCTATTTTTTATCATTACAATATATATATATATATATATATATATATATATATATATATATATATATATATATATATATATATATATATATATATATATATATATATATATATATATAACTATTCATCATCATGTTTATTGCACAAACGTACGTTTTTGCTATTATGGATATTAATTTTTCCTGATTAAGTCATAACTTGGATTAAAGCCATAGAGTCAAACTATAATCTGTGAAAGTAATCTAGCTTATGTCTATGAATATTAACAATGTATATATTATTATCATTGTAATCATTCCTGTTTATTTGCTACAGTATATATTGGAATATATCAAAATAGTTCAATTTTTGACAGCCCTTTCCTTTAGAGCTCATCCAATGTACAAATCTCCAGGCTACCTATGGCCACACAATATTATTAATTATTATTTTATACATCATATCAATAATCAGATTTACATATTGTTTCAGTTGTTATAATGACTGGATATAACTATTCAGATTCTGGTAGTTTTATCATCGTCATCAATATTATCATCAGCAGCAGTCTTTTAGCATCCGTCATTGGACATAGACCATCCTAAAGATTCACCAGGCCTCTTTATCGTGGGCGTCGCAGGGACTGTACTTTCTGAACTTATCTAGTAAGTCTTATATTTTTATCAGCCCAGGTTTTGCACGTGATCTCTAGGAATCAATTTTATTGATTATGTTGTCCCGTGGTTGATAACCACTCTTGCTAGATTCCCCACCCCATGGCCGATCAAGGTTTCTTATGGATTCTATGAAATCTCTGACCTCTGTTTTCCCTATTTTGTGATCTTTACTTGTTATGTTGTGTTGAAAGAGACGAATAGACCGAGAATAAACAAGACGAGAATTTGGGTTGAAAACAGTTATTTGACCTTTGCATTTCCGGCGACTGTTTAGCTCAAAGGTAAGAGCATCACCAAGTTGAAGCAGCTACGTTCCCGGTGTCACGTCCGATTCCTGCAGTAGTATGATTTTTTAAAAATCGTTTATTTTATTTACGTTGTCCAAATTGAGTGATATATTAACCATGTAACTACGGGAGATCATTTCATATAAGCTTCTAAATAATACAACACAATATATAATGAAATAATAAATGTATTGGTTATTCACCCTTCTCAGGGCATTTGTTGACGCTGGGCCAGAACTGAGGCTGCTCATTAAATTTGGGAAATAGAAGAAAATGAAACAATATGAGACCGTCCTGTCAAAAACTGATATAAAAGCATGGTGATATGTACTTTCAAAAACATCTGCATAAAAAATCGGGAGCTATTCAGAGGATCCCAATGATTAAACAACAAAAATACTTTTTATAAACCTCAATATGAATACTACTTGACAGCTCCAAATCATAAAGTCAGTAAGAAATTGTTTTATTAATTGCTTTTTTATTTTTGATGAATTCAGAAAACCATTCTTTGCACACCTTGACTATTGGTTTGGGAAAAATATTTGTTCTATTTAAGTCTTATACTTAGAAAAAAAAGACAATCAAGAGCAATCTTTTTGAATGAAGTTATTAGAACTAGTCACTTTCTATGTCATTCAAAAACAAACATTAAACAAACCTATCAACCTACCAACCAAAATGTCTGCTGTCCCCAAAAAGAGTAAAAAATAATCCTAGGTGCAATCACTGAAATAACTTTCAATAATGCATTTAGTATTACTTCCCCTGCCCTGCTTAGAAAATCTGTGAGAAAAATCACAAATACAGCGCAAAACGATCGGAGAAGGGTGAATTCGAGGGTAAGATTTCATTTTTTGCTGCCCGTGAGAGCTCAGGTGAATCAGCCTGTAGAGCAGTGTTTAAACAGGATCTCGAGGTGAAAAGGACGCGAGTTCGAGTGCTGCTTAGAGCTTTATTTCTTCATTTTCAATCTGCATTCTTCACTTGTAGATCGAGGAAAAATAACGGGTTTTGTTGATCACTCAACAGAAATCTCCACGTTGCTAACGACTTTTGGCAGCATATTCAAAATCTATCCAGGATGAATTTTTTAAAAAAGGAAACGTTTTTTCTAGATATAACAATGAGTAAATGTTTCAATATTAACCCTTTAGCTCCATTGGTGTGGCCAGTACGCATGGTATATACATTACCAGCTGACCAGCTAACAAGCCAGTCAGACTAACTTGAAAACTCGAGAAACGTGTATTGACAGTTTTAATTGACCGATTCTAACCTAACAACAATACTGAAACTAAATTATCGTCACTACCGGGAGGGGGGTGGATCCTCGATGTGCCCCCTCCAACATTGAATCAGATTAGCAAAAGTATCTTGTTCGTAAAAGTGCTGTAGGTGAATTACTATTCATAAAGATTTTTGCTTTCCCCCCTCCAATTCAAACAGCCCCATCGTCAGCTATGCTTCTGACCGCTGGATCAATCATCGATTCTCATACCTTTCCGATAATCGTCAAGTATCGATCAATCTATTCCCTATTCTCGGGTGAGTGACAATTACTGAAATAGGAAAGACGATGGATTATTTTCTTGACGTATCGGTAGTTTTCCTGATTGAAAGCGCTTCGTGTTGATTAGAAAATTCTTCGGATTAAAATTCTCATCATTGTTTCCTGTGAAGGATTTGTTTTAAGAAGGAATCTTTTGTGTCTCGTGGACAGTTCATACACGGATCTTATGGCAAATATTAGCAATGAGAATAGGATCAACATAATCTGATAAAGAAAAATCGACCGAAAATTCCAAATGAAAATCAATAAACTGTTTACCCTGGTTTACTGATAACATATCAATATGCAAATCATCTTTCCTACGTGCTTACGAATGTTCAATTTCCAATTTCCTCAATGCATTGACCATAATCAGCTGCACCACCCAAATATCAAGATGATGTTTCAAGCTATTCAACATAAAAAAATAAACAAAACATTATTTCTCCATTATTTTTAGGAACAATATCAGATTCTTTCGTGAGATTTCCTGAAAATTTTGATTCCTTTTGGATGATAGTTTAGCTACATGGTGAACCTAGATCTGTTGATCTCATACTCAGGAAGACAAGAAAAACAGGTCATTCCATCCTCATCAAATCATAAAAAACAGGCGATTCTATTCTCAGCAACCTTTTTAACACAAGCTGTAAAATTGTTTAGTTTCAAGTCATTCCGTTAACAAGACTGCTTTCGATTATATTGTGACAGCAAACATTTTGGTGGGTAGGTTGATAGGTTTGCTCAATGTTTGCTTTTAAATGACATAGAAAATGACTTGTTCTAATAACTTCATTCAAAAAGATTGCTCTCAGTTGTCTTTTTTCTAAGTATAAGACTTTTTGCTGAATAAAAAGAACAAACATTTTTCACAAACCAATAGTCAAGGTGTGCAAAGAATGGTTTTCTAAATTCATCAAAAACAAAAAAGCAATTAATATCTTCAAGGCTAAATCACCGATTTGTTCAAGGAAAAAAGATAAATGTTTGTTTCTTTCTTTTAAAAAAAGTTCTGAGCTAAGCATAAATGTTTCGTTGTAGTTTTACTTGGAGTCAATGCACGTTTCCATGTCTCAAACCTTCGCAATAAATCTCAACTCATACGATCTATTTGCCCGAGCGCAACAGTATCCATCTTTGGCTGAGGCCAGTAGAGGACCAATAAACTGATATCAGAATGGTTTATATTATTCAGAAAATGTAGCAACCGTTTCCTTTTGGATCAGTGGGATAACTTTTTCATATTTGTTTAGACAATGAAGTATGAAATGCGGAAAATATTCGTAGTTTCGACAGTAATGCTTTGCATTTGTGTGCTCGGTAAGAGAGTTCCCGTTGAAAAAATGGGTAATAGTGAGATTGGAGAAGGAGAAAATCTGTGAGGTAAAAGAAAGAGTGTGATGGACGAAAGAAGTGTAGACCCTAAAGAAAGAGACGGGGAGCTGAAAGGGGGAAATGGGAAAAGACGTAAAAGAATACGGAGGAAAGAAAATGATAAGAGAACTTATGAAAGAAGGAAGACAGGGAAAAAATGAAGATGGTATTGGAAGAGGGAACAGTTGATGTGAGAAGGCAAAAATGCCGAAATTTCCGATAGGACGATAAGAAATGAGTAAACACAGCGGAAAGCTAAAGACGAAATGAATAACAAAAGGTACGAGTATCAATTGGGAAGCTTCATGGTTCATTTGCTACATTATCGTGTGTTTCTTAACGCAAAATCATCCCACTATTTCTTTGTCTCTGTCTCTATCTGTCTATCCCGCCTCTTCCGATCGTTCTCTCTCTCACTATATACATATATATATATATATATATGTGTGTGTGTGTGTGTGTGTCTGTGTGTGTGTGTCTGTGTGCGTGTGTGTGTATATATAACATAACGGAATATGTAAATACATATATATATATATATATATATGTATGTGTATATATATATATATATATATATATATATATATATATATAAGATACATATGCATATAAGATACATATGTATAAATGCATTTATGTAAGCACGTATGCATACATATATATATGAATATATTTGTATACATATATCTGATATATGTATGTGTATATATATATATATATATATAGAGAGAGAGAGAGAGAGAGAGAGGAAATAACAAAATATATAATATATGCATACATAAAGTAACATAAATTGTATATATAATATTTCAACACTTTACAGTGGAAAAAATCCTCACAAATTATAATTGCACTCAGAAAACTGCATGAATCGTGTAATAATATGAGCGCTTTCTAAAGCCACTTCTACCTTCACCAAGATATTCGTTTCTGACAGTACAAATAGTTTCAATTTTATTTGTTATGTTTCAATCAACTTGGGTTTTTACAATTGCTTTTCCACTTCTATCTAGCTATTTTTTTTTGTTTCAGCTTCATGATTTTCGACTGTATGCTATCATACATCGGCAAATATGTTCTTAGTTCGAAATATATTCACCACTTTACCGAAAGAGAACACAGTTTTAAATTTAACTTTGCTTCTGGGAGTATCTATTTATGTAAGTGACATAGATTTTCTCTGGAAAATATCTCGAATCATTTGTTACACGCACATGAATATATATACTAAATACAATCAAATGCATAAATATTTACAAATGCAAATATTTACATGTATACATAATAGTACGAACACACACACACACACACGCTCAAACACATATACATATGTATATATATATATATATATATATATATATATATATATATATATATATATGCAATGGATGTCGATTAATAAGTTTGTAGACTGATAAATAACTATCAGCTGAAATTTGATCTAAATTTTAACCGTCTAATATTTGATGAATATCCAAAACCCAAAAGTAAATTAAAATAATGTTTATTTTCTGATACTCTAATTCATGGTTTATTTATTTAATGGATGAATAAACTGCATATATAGAATAAATACATATCTAGTTCTTGATGAATTCCTGAATCATAGATTTGCTTCTTGGTTGTTAATTCAATTTTCCATCCGAAAAATATTCCCTTTAATACGCTTTCTGCAGTAATCATCTGAAATCTCAGAAATCCATACATTCTTCATCGCTTAGATCATTTCTTCGAATGATGATAGGTTTTTGAGTACGGGAGCGAGTAATACTTAGCGATTGAAGCTGCCTATCACAATGTAGCATCTACAATTCTGAAGTAAGGTGTCACATGAATATGCTATATGAGCCTTGTGTGATGTACATACCTTCATTAATAGTTTGTGGGGCGAACACTGCAAATCGCAGAGTAGGTTTATGACCCATGTCAAAACGAGCCACAATAATTTGGGAAATATATTAGCAGGTCTTAAAGGATAAGGCTCCTCATTTTATGGAAATACGTGAGACTACCACACTGTAACAGGGTGGTGCTTCACGTCCTCGTTCTAAAGAATTTGAAAGAATGGATTTCTATTCAGCCATCCCAGCTTATAAACCGAAATGAAGATTGTTGGATCACTCTGAAAACCGGAGTAGACATTGAAATCCGTTATCATATGAAGAACTGAAGGAGGTCGGGAAAACGTATTAATTTCTAAGATTTCAGATGATTACCATGAAAAGTTAATTACCCCGATGCCGGAAGCCTTATTGCAAATTAGGAGACATTACTAAAAACTAATACTTTTAGAACCCACAAATACGTTGTAAATGATTAAAACATAAAGTCGCCATCACAGTACATAACTGAAATACCATAGCGTCAAAATTTGAAATTATGTGAAAAAATTCAATCGAAGAATATATATAGTCAGAATAATTCTATTTTTGATATTACAGGCGTTCTCCTCTGGAAAACTTTTAAAATGGTGTAAAGACAAAACATCGAGTCTGAGACATCATAGAATCCATTAGAAAACACTGATGGCTATGAGCTGGCTATGATGCAAGAATGGCAGACAACCAATCGACATGACGACTCTCAGCGTAGATCCTTAGAGGTCATATGTGTAATCGAGGCCGGCAGAATGCTAGTTGGAAAGACGAACCAGACAAGTTCAGAAAATACTGGCTTTGCGACGCCATCGATAGAGAAGTAGCGGAATCTTGGGGAATGAAAGACGGACTTGAAAGACTACTGATGATGATGATGATGATGATGATGATGATGATGATGATGATGATGAAACAGACCTGTTGCTACATCTTCTGGGCAGGTATAAAAACACATTCCGACTCATTGTTTCAACATTTTATTCCTCAACAGTCCATCACGGTCTGTTATTTATTTATCACTGTTATCCACAACAGACAGATCACTAGTGTTGAATATTGGTTATTCATGAGTTTGGGCATTTATATCTATCTAACTATCTGTCAAACTAGACATCGCAAAACCCCAACTGTTTATTGTTGAGACTTGAAATTTTGCACGCACACACATACACACACACACACACACACACACAAACACACACACACACACACACAAACACACACACACACACAAACACGCACTCCTCTCAATGCATGCCAGACTTTTTTCAAATCTCCCTCCTAAAAATATTATTAGTGGAAGGTTTCAGTATGCAATTTAACTTTATGCTAAATTGATTGAAAATTGTGGCTGCTAATTTTTTGAGATCTTTTGTAATCACAGCCCAATGAAAGGAGAGAAAAGTATCTTATCTATTAATCCCCTTTTTTTCCATCTTAAGTAAAGAGTTAGTTCGGAATATTTGGACTCGAAATCACAATCTATGGCAATCCAAAACAGTATGGTTGATAACACAATAGAAACTGTTACATGACCGACATGGTTTGGCAGGAAACAGTGTTGAAGGTGATCATCTAAAACAATTGGAAAGTTACTACTGTTACCTTCGACTGGATCATTAATGAGTGAGATGTTTTTTTCGAGATCACATGTGCAACCTAGGTCGGCAGAATATTTGATGAAGAGACGAGCTAGACAAGTTCAGGAAGTACTGGCTCCGCGATGCCCATGATAGAGAAGTGTGGCAAATCCTGGGGAAGGTTTATGTCCAACGACGGACGTTAAAAGACTGATGATGATGAACACTGCCAAACACAATCTAAATAATCAATTCGGCATTAACTTACATTGTAAATTTGACCTTTCCCAGGGGAAAAAAACTTATTTAGTTGGGAATTCTGAAAAAAAAAACGTTTTCTTATATAGAATAAAAAGACAATATTACCATTTTTAGCCCTCTACTTGAATCAATGAATCCTTCCCCCATACCACAAGCATAAATGCACGCATACATACTTTCATGGCCGACTAGTTAGCCTGGAAGAATCACTTAAAAACTGATGTCGACTATGTTGACAGTTTTGATCAACGATTTTGATCAGAATGTTATCTTCTTAACATGAAGAACAAAACTTTACTCAGAACAAACAGAGACAATTTTTTTCCTATTGTCAAACCCTTCATCTTCGTACATAACACCAAATCCCATATACTGAGACTATTAATAAAAGAGTTCAAATAGATACGTAGCTTTGGGATAATATCGTGTGGAGAAACGAATTCTGTTTCGCTCAAACTTTAAGATTTTAATAAAGCAATGTAGTTTTGCCCAAGCAAAGCTTAGCTTTGTCTTAAGGACTATTGTTATTGTTCTAAAGGTTAAGGTTCTTCTTTGTACCATAAACATTTTAAAAGCATTTTGAAGCTTCAAGACTCTGATTCAGTCTATTTCTATGTCTCAGGACACGTAAGACAATGTTTTTACCTCCATTTCTTGAATGATACATAGATACCTAATAATGATCGTAGTTATAGTGTTTTTCACAGAACTGGGTTGCTTGCCTGACACCTAGCATCGACCGCTTGAGAGGAATAAAGAGCTATTTCTATTTTACCGATAGCTGCGAATGAGAAGTGGATTAATGCCTCTCTCAAATATATTCCCATGACTTTAGTAAGAAGTAAACACGAATCAGCCTTCATACTCAGAACCATGCTATGTGTAAAGGAGGGAATCTTGCTTAATATCAAATAGAGAGATCAACTGACGGATAAGTATATAAGAAAACAAACACAGCAAGAGGATATCGTAGAAATCATAGAAAAACTCAAGTGGCAATGTGCTAATCACGACTCACAATGTGGATTCTTAAAGATCATACGTGAAACTGAGTCCGGCAAAAATAATATGGTGTGACGAGATGAACAACTTTAGAAAAGTATATGCTCCACGGCACCTGAGATTAAAAAAAAGTCTGACGCTGAAAGATTGATGTTGAAGTACACAAACTGTCCAAGAAGGAGTTCGAACCCAGTTCGTCAATTTCATTCTATCAACCTCCCATTAACCTCTAGACCAACAAAAAATCCTTCAAAGACTCCAGAGTTCGATTTAGATCGTAGTAATGGATAATTTTAGCGAAAGATTCACGAATCAAAGAGCAAGCTTTTCCTCCATCGAAACTTTCAGGTGCAACTTTGTAACAGACGATGGTTAATAACTGTGGTTGTTATTACGTTTCTATATTGGCATTTTGCAAACATCCTGTCGACTGTAAATGGTTGTATCCGGTCGGTGCCATAATGAAACTTTCATCTCTTATCATTCACCGTTGATTGACCACACGTCGAAGTCAGCAAAAATTCACCTTCAAAGAGAAACATTGTTTGCAGTGTTTCAGCTATGGAAGAGACTCAGTCAGGATGAGTCTATAAAAATGTGCAACTCTGAAAGGTCGACCCTGGACTGGGCTGTAAGTGCCATGATGTATAAATTTTGACTATTAAGAGAGCGATGTCACAAATGACTTTTAGCGATAGAATTAGGACATGAATTCAAGAGAGAGACCGGGTGGAGGATATCATACGAATAATCAAGTAATAAAATTGGAAATGAGCAGAGTACCTAGAAGAAACGACAACATATGGGAGTGTAAACGCAGTAGGAAAAGACCAGACAAAAAATGGGAAGACGATGTCTGGTAATATCCTCCCTCCAGCCCAAACTGTTAGTAAGTAGAAGCTTGAAACTGTGTACGCATACCCGATTATTGAGCTGGGAAAATGTTTTTTTCTTGTTTATTGAACCTTTCCCGAGCAAAGTCTTTATTGTAGGTTCAATTAACATTGAAATGATATGCAAAATTGGTCCCTTAGTTTGCGTCCATGTCTGTTTCAATCATGAATGTATGATTCAAACAATATCGGTTGTATTTTCATCAAAGTAACTTGATTTTGCCACCACTGCCGCTTAATTTACGAGGTAAAAACAGCATATGCGTATTGGTGATTCATAACTCCCTTTGGAAGGCTAGTTTGTATTAAGTTCATTCATATATCAAATATTTTGAACTTGGTATTTTTTTTGTTTGTTTTTTTGTTTTCAAAAAAGTGTTTATCTCCCCTAAGGACAATTTTTGCTTTTTCAACAATCACTCTCCAGAGAAATAATCTACAAATATGTCTGAATAATATATTAAAATCTCAAATCTCATCTTTCACCAAAGTTCCAAATACAAACGAAAATGTTTCTGGTTGATTTTTAATCAAGCCCTGTTTATTCTTGAAAATTCACCCAAAGTATATGTCAGTTTATTCAATAGTCCAGAGGCGTGAAATTGTACTCATCTTATCACTTTCACTGCTCTTTTGGGTATTGCAACATACTGTGCAAGAAAATACGCACGCCCTCTGCTCAGCGCAAGGCAGAAACACCGTCTTGTGCGTTGCCATAGCTACATTTTTGCCTAAAATAAAATCGTTGAATTGACGTCCATTTGCATCAGAGGCAATGTACAATATGCCACAAGACGAACCTATGCACCTTGTGGCTGGGAACTTCAACAAAATAACGTGCTTATGGGCGAACAAACGAGCAGAATTAGAGAAAACTTTCTCTGGAGCAATTCGACTTGCAAGATATTGTCAAACCTCCGGGCAAGAATATGAATCGGGCGGAGATTTTCGCCTTGTTCTTGCAAAGTTTCAGTTTGGTTGCATACCGTCAATGAGCAAAATCATACAAACACCGAATAAACTTGTGTAAAAAAAAAATGCCCAAACAATCACCGTTTATCTTGCTGTGTTAAGACCATTTTTGGCCAGACAGATGCAGATTTGATAGCACAGCCAATTTGATTGTACTCTATAAGGCGTGGCACTACTCTTTGTAGTCACACCAAGAGGTATAAGATTCGCCCTGAGACCTTAAGTCAAGTCATTCTTTAGTGGAAGTTGAATTTACAATGTAGGTTTATGCTACGGTTATGTTTAGTTTGTGTCCAGTAGCGTCCACACTTTTCTTTTTTGAAAATTCGTACTTTCTATGAAGCCCTAGGCAACAAAAGCCAGGAGAACTTGAGAATACGTTAATCATCCCTTTTTTCAAATGTTTCCAATGATCAGCCTTAACGAGGCTTGTTACCAAAAGATGTTGGTTAACTAATCAGACCTGTTTCTATTCATAAGCTAATAATCTAATCATTCGATCTTACAGGAAGTCAAAGTCTTCACAACTTGTGTCTCGATTCGAGTAATGTAAACTACAACAGATCACGTTAGTCCATCAATAGAAACCGTCATGTAATTAATGTATTTTGGCAGCATGCCGTGTTGGGAATGATGAATCAAGAAACCGGAACAAATTACTTTTTTCATCTTTTGAGAGAATGTACAGATTAGAAAAAAACATGTGTGAATGCTCCCTGACACAATCTAAAGGACCAACTTAGCGTAAATTTACATTCGAAATTGAATCCTCCTCTAAAAATCCATCTGCAGTGGTATTTTCGAGACAAAAAAAGTGTTTATGTAGACATGTTAAGTAAGAATTGGTCAACGTTTCAGCCTTCCACCTCCATTGATATAATTTATCTGTACGCATGATACATCGCCAGCCAGTCAGACAGACAAACTTGAAACAGGAGAAAATTTGTTGACAATTTCTCATACTACAAAATGACCCTGAGTTAATGTACGATTCATCAATATATTTGCGTGAATCAGCCATTGGGCTATAATTAGTAAATAAGTCTTTCAGCAAAATTCTAAGAAAAGTCATTTGATTATCATAACTTTTGTCCAGTATAATGGCCTTGTGCCAGATGAAAAAGATCTTAGTTTTTATGAGTACGTATACCTAATTAACTTAGAAATCTACTTACCCTCTATTCATGCGTGTACGCACATACGTATATTCATTTGTGTTTTCATTTGCTTTCATATATTTTTTTACATGTATACAGGCACAAACCTTACCACCAAAAACTTCACTCCCGAGTCTATCTCACTCTCTAAAGTACACATTATATATATATATATATATATATATATATATATATATATATATATATGTATATGTGTGTGTGTGTGTGTGTGTGTGTTTGTGTATGTGCTTGTATGTGTATGTTAGAGAGAGGGACTGCATACTCTATTAGCTACGCTTAATTCGAACGCACGTACAAATATTCAACACTCAATTTTTTTTTCTCAGGACACCTT
Organism: Thysanoteuthis rhombus; assembly: GCA_963457665.1. Classification (NCBI taxonomy): domain Eukaryota; kingdom Metazoa; phylum Mollusca; class Cephalopoda; order Oegopsida; family Thysanoteuthidae; genus Thysanoteuthis; species Thysanoteuthis major. The sequence continues at coordinate 48,849,936 of OY735218.1, forward strand.
CTTCTTCATCTATTTAGCCGACTTTTACACCCGAATGCAAGTGTAACATGAAACTTCTTCCGGTTATTAATTAAACCAATGGGCAACCAGTGTTCTGGCAGATTGCCAACTTCCATCCAGTCTGTTCCATAACTTCTGCATCCAAGGGCATCAAAGAAAACACCCCGTTAATGGTGACATGACTTGGCAATCCTATGCCTCGCCTAGTGACCTGCAGTCATGCCTCATTAGTTGATATATCATCTGGAGAATTGCTGATTCGATATTGGTCTTCTATCTTATGGCAGAAACGTAAAGGGGACTTTGAATTCTGAAAGTGAGACCTTGCAACTCATTATTCAGTGTACGGCCAGTTGCACGGATACTACAAGGGTACCTGAGTGGAATTTTATTAGGCAGTGTAAGACAGTTTTCAAATCCCATGCACGTATTTTGCACCCTCGTCCCTTGGCCATTCTGTTCTCATCAATCCTTTTAGCATGCTATACCATATTCGTTTGCCGGTTAACAACAGTGACGACCTATTTTAGTAAATAACAGGTTGTGGAAAATAATACGTACCAATAAACTCTGGGGACACCTTTCTCTGTCAGGGTCCTGGTGCAATGTACTGGTTGCATCTCCTCTTAAAGGCCCTTAAATAATATTCACAGCTTCTTTGATCGTCCATTTGATGTACGTGTAAGTTCAGTTTTGAATGTTCCACACTAATGGCATCCATGTGTAAAAAACAGGCGGGGTTGGCCCTAGGGTTACTGGTGCTCTGGGAAAACCGAACTTTAGCGCCATTCAAAGTATAGCATGATCTTATTTGATTATTGATAGTTTACAATGTTGAAAATAAATATAATATATACTCGACATCACGTTCAATAAATGAGCAACCCTAGTGTCAAAATTTGAAGTTGAGAAATAAATATAGTCAGAATAAATTCTATTTATGACATTACTTGCTTTTCCCACTGGAAAACATCTAAAACACATTAATAAACGTCTTGAAACATCTAGATTCCGGAGGATCTAGTCATTACTTCCATCTAAAATAAAGTAAAAATACAGCAAGAAGTATCTAGATTTTAGCATCTAGAGCGTGCAAAAAAGGTAAAAAATGCGTTTTTGTTTGTTTGTTTTTTTCATCAAGAGGTATCGCAAGTGTCAAAAAGGTTCGAGATCTTTGCCATCTACAGTTATTCAAAGAATAAAAGGTTCATTACAACAGTCAATCAAAAAAAGCTTCTTTGATGGTTTATCTGATGCATATGAGTGTTTGGTTTTAAAGATTTTGCCCTGGTAACATTCATAAGTATGACACAAGGACAAAGTTCTGTGGATTTAAGATTTCACCGAAAAGCTAGGCCTTGAGAAAATCATTTTATTATGCATTAAAAGAAATTCAATAATAACAATATAAAACTTAATATGTACACAGACACACACACACACACACACACACATATATATATATATATACTTTTATATGTAACCTCATGACGTTATGACGTCAGATTTTGCTGAGTAATGACTACACATTACCTGTTGCCTGGCAACAACAATTCCAAGATGGAAACAAGTTTGCTTTTTTTCTGTGTCACTTTTCAATGTGATTACGGATTGTATACTCTGATCTTAGTTTCATTCTTGAAATTCAGAAACCCTTGCGAGACACGACACTCCCACTGTATCTATGATCATCTATTTTATCATCAATATGGAAATTCATCAACGGAAAGAATGTAAAGAGTCGATTGATGATGATTTTATCAACTTTTAGAGTAAGAATTCGGCTTCTATGTGTATTTGTATACGAATAAGTATGAATATATAAGTATATATAAATGTTTGTGTATGTATGTAGATGATGATGATGATGATGGTGGTGGTGGTGGTGGCTACCACTCAATACTAATATGGCGGCTCCTAGACGAGCATACTCTCATGAATCCTCAACGAAGCAGTATTTGTGAGTGAGGACTAAGTGCACAATCCAGTTCCAGCCAGGCAAAATATTTCTGTCAATCAACAACAGAGCATAGTCTGAGACGGTTTTAGAACAGTCTAGTTGCTAGATGAAACAGCCGGTATTCCCAGACGGTCACTCATCTGAACAATGACGTTGCTTGATATCACTTAACTGTGATTCGATGAGAACTGGACTATTCAACGTGAGTTGCCAGTTACATTTGCATGTATATACATACGTCTGCATGTCAATATCTATATATGTGAACAGGTGGAGAGGTTTGAGACGAAAAATTTTCGCAAATATATCATAAGCGAGACGAAATTTATTATTCAACTGACGTTTAACCCTAAGAGCCGAAATAATGTTCAGAACAGATCGTTTAACGAGAAACACCATTTCGTATTTTCCGATAGAGATAATATCTATGGGCTAAGTTGTACGATGTCTTTTTAGACTGGGGCTGGTTCTTTTAATGTTGTGATCTGCCCAAAGGAAGACAATCTCATTATATTACGGTCCAATCTGATACACTCGAGGTTACCAAAAATAATTGTAATTCGTTCAAGAACAAAAAAACGCTGAAGGACACTGGAAGAGTCAATATCGTTTAGCCATTCGCAAGAGGATTGAAATATTTTATATCGTTTATGGAATTGACTTATTTGCACTTTGAAATATTTGAATCGGCAATAACAACAACAAAAATGATAACAAACACTCAGGTCAATATATAACCGTTCATTTTTTTTCTCCAACGAATCTTAGTTTCAAAGGATAGAGCATTTGAAGAGAGCAATATCTTGTCACAAGACGACAGAAAAAAAAAACTAAAAACAGGTCTTGATTTCTACGAAATAGAAACCTTGGTGTGACCAACGTCTTTTGGCAGCATGCTGGGGGTGATCAATTAAAAAATTAGAAAAGGGGATGATCCATGAATAAGTTACTTTTGTTAGGCAATGACGCCTAAAATGTCCGAATTTCCAAAATCAATCATGAGTGTTACCAAACTCAAACTAAGGGACTATTTTAGCATAAAATCAAATTGCAAATTGCTCCTCCACTTCAAACCTATTTAGGGTAGGGGATATGAAAAAAAATGAAGCTTTCAGTTCTCTAGTTCCATTAGCGCAGATATTACAGAGATTCAGACGTACAAAACTTGGCAGTTGGACCACCTTAAAACTGATGCTTGACAGTTCTTATTGATATCAGAGTGTTTTCATTCTATTTGATTCTGCAAAAATATTTGAAAATCCTTTGTGTATAATAATCAAACTGTTCAAATGCACCAGGAACTTTCCAAGGATTTTACTTGTATTATTCATTTATTAGTATAATACCTGAAGTGCTAATTCATCATGGATTGGCATTTCTACCTGGGATCAGAGTATCTACGCACTTTTTCTAAGATCAGAGAGTCGCTCCTCCAGCCATCTACTAAGTATTAGAACGGAGTATCTTGCGACACATTCTGTTGTAGCTTTGCATAGGTACAATATCATTACGAGTAATGGCCTACTTAGGCTCGGTATTGCTATGTGCAAGAGGCCCAATCTCGTGGTACCACTGAGCCCTAGTAAAACACGCTTCCGCTGTTCTGAAAGCAAAGTGTAAGGCTTGCCCTTATCCCTTCGGAACACCAGCTGCACGGACTTTAGCAATTTTTGAAGCTTTCTATACGAAACCCTTGTATTAGACTTACCTTGTTTCACAATTGCCCATGTGGGGAAACAAGTAAATACGGATCAAAATGGAGTATCTGCTTGCAGTACCTTATTTGGTTGCTTTGGGCCGGTGTAAAACAGTGGCCGATGGTGGCCTACTTTGGCTCGTATTGCTAAGTAAGAGAAGCCTAGGAGTCGTCTTGTAGCCTCAAAAATATTTCCAGGTCTCGGGGATCAGTAAGCCCTGGGGCAGCATATTATCATGGTACTAAGTAGAATGAGCTCCCCCTGGCAGTTTTCCAGCAACAGTTGTAGGGACTGGAGAATTTTAAAAAACTTTCTGTATACGAAACCTCACATTAAAGCGAACTTGTGTCACATCTCACCCTCCGGAGGAAGCAAATAAATACGGATCAGAGTGTAGTACATGCCAGCTCTTCGAAGAGTATTACACAAATATATATTGTTGTTTGCTTTGTTAAATTGTTGGTGCCTGATATATATATATATATATATATATATATATATATATATATATATATATATATATATATATATATATATATATATATATAGATGGAGAGGGAGAGGGGGGAGAGAGAGAGAGAGAGAAAGAGAGAGAGAGATGGGTGGAAATTGGAGAGAGAAAATACCCGACATGTATTTCATGGTAGGCTTATTTTCCATGAACGGCGAATGACATTCAGCATAAATCTAATTTCGTAAAAAAATTCCCTTTAGACGCAGTACCTCACATAACCAAATATGTCTCTCAATATTTTTGACTCAACGCATGAAAAGAATGATCAACTTATTGTGTCACGAGATTTATAGAATATTTCGTAACAAATTTTGGAACGTTTCTAATTCAGTTTAAAAAAAAAACAACGTTTTTTGTCATTCTCGTGACGTATTTCCAAAATTCTCCAGATAAGATTGTAATCATTTTTAGAAGTTAATACTATGATGTACGGATTTTCAATTTTTATAATAAACAAACAACTGTATATTTTGATTAAATAAAAATCTGCGATAAAAAATTTAAAAAATAATCATATCGTATCATGTTGCCATTCAATAAACAATTGAAACATTTCATTTACAAATATTATTACTTCTATTACTTAAAATTTGTGTTATATTCATATTAATACTATAAAAGTAAGATGATTAGATAAAAAAGGTACATAAATGCGATTAATGATTATTTTATCATGCCGAGATTCTAAATAATAAGCATTTTGAGAGAATTTCATGTATTTGATTTAGCAAGTTCTTTTGTCCTTAAGCATGAAAATTCTTCGAATTCATTATGTAAATAAATTTAAGTAATGGTTGAAACAAAAAAAAGTTCAGTATTATTTGAGAATTTGAAATAGATCTGTTTTCATAAGAAAATTAATTTTGCATAAATTGTAAAAATAAAAATAAGAAACGCTCCACAGAAAATGTTTAAATTGGTGAATAAAAATGCCGAAGTACTAACATAGTTCAACGAAATTTAACGTGAAACTGTTTTAAATTTCACGTGGAGAAGGTCAGAATTGCTGAGTTTTCTTGTCAGACACCCATTATTCAAGATCAAGTTGTGATTATTTTTGAAACCCTTTTTATACATTTCTTTTCATGTCATGGCTTAGTTTGGTAGTGATATACACCTTCATAAACATGCTCAGTGCTTTTGGGTGTTTTTTCTTTTCCTTTCGTTCTATACGGCTTATTCACTTTTTCATGTGATCTTGGGGGATCCATGTCGTGAGTCGTGATGTCCATCAATTGTCCACCATTCTTGCAATATGGCCAGCCCACAGCCATTTGAGATTTTTAATGTATTCTATGATGTCTCTGACTCTTGTCTTTTCTCGAATATAATGTGCTGTCTTATGGTCTCTCCATGTGAGGCTCAGCAAAATTCTTTCATGTGCACGTTGCATGGTTCTCAATTTGCAGATCTGTCTCTTGGTTGGGTTCCATGTTTCAGCTCCATAAGTGACTATTGGGAGGATGCATTTGTTATACACCCTTCTTTTTAGGATTAATGGGATCTTCTTATTTTTGAAGGTTGAGCTAGCTCTGCCAAAGGCTTGCCATCCTAGTGTGATTCTTCACTTGATTTATTCTTCTTTTGAAGATATCATGGAGATTCGTTGTCCTAGGTAGATGTAGTGATCTACTTTCTCTAGTTCTGTGTTCTCGATTTTGATCTCAGTGTTTTTATCTCCGATATGGTTGTTACACATGATCTTCGACTTGCTAGAGTTCATGTTTATTCCCTTTCAAATCAAGATCCGTATGGTACGGTTCGTTCCCTCGTTAATGAGAAGGTCTGGTCACTCTGATATGAAATAACAAAAACGGTCACAGATTTATCAGTGAAAGACTATTTTGGGGATTTGAATGTACGGTAATCACTTCAATGGTGGATATGGAGCATAAAAACATACGAACTGAGAAGTAGGTATACACCTTAACCAGCAGCAGAGCCAGGTTAAAAGTTTAGGGTTGGTCAAAGCAGTATTGCCAACTATAAAACATTTTTGCGCTATATGAACCTCCAAAAACAAAATATAATCGCCCTATTTTTAGCTATTATGGGAACATTTATCTAGCTAAAATAGCTATATTGGTCTAACGATTAGCAGATATTGCTCTACAAATGCAACTAAGATGCGTTAAAATGGTGCTTCTTGTTGGACTTTTGCTGCCATAACAAGAGACGCGCTAAATTTAGTGCAAAAGTGCCAACTTGGCAACACTGGTTGGAAGCGTATGTATCTTAGTCAAAATTTATCTCGGTGAGGTGTCACGATTTTTAAAAATGAAATTATGTTTATTTCTGTCTTCATTCTCTCCCATCCCCACAGGTTTCTTTTCATTTCTGCACGAATTCTGAGGTTCGGAAACAAAGAAAAAATGGGGATGAACTCCCCACCTCGTACTGGCTCAGCCAGTGGTCGTACCCCCTGCACGCACCTATTCCCATCCCTATTTATCAGATTTGTCATTTAAGTGAAATGTTTGCGTAAACAAGACAAATACATCGGACCAAATGGTGTACATCTGCAATGTTTAATGTGATAATTGGAATCTGTTCATGTTTGTTTAACTCTGTTACTATTTGGATTTCTTTTTTTTCGTTACTTTCTCTCGCACTGAGGAGTCTTTGTGAGTGTCAAGGTTATTTGGTATGGAATTATGTCCGTGCACACAACTTATTTCACCTCTTTTTCCTCTTCTGTTTTTCATCATCATCATCATCCTCATCCTCATCATCATCTTCTTCTTTTCTTTTTCTTCTTCTTCTTTTCTTTTTCTTTTTCTTCTTCTCTTTTTCTTTTCCTTTTTCTTTTTCTTTCATTCCGTTCTAATAGATAAATACGTTCACACTGAAGACATTTTTTTTATATTTTATTCATCTATTCATTATATATGCAATGTAAAAGTTGAAGTAATCATCTTCAGTCAGAATAAAGTAGAGTTGAGTTGCCATGCAGTAGCCTGGGTTGATTCTTTTATTAGGAGAGGTGACGCAGTAGTTTACAAACAAATGACTGAAAAAATGTTACTCTGCTTACCAAACAATGACGATGAAGAGCTTCCTTGAATGAGTATATAATCTCTACCAGCATATACGACCAGTATTTTCTGATTACCCTTTCTTGAAATGGGGAAATTTAATCTCGGTCGACGCGCCCTACATACCATTGAATCCAGTTTCTGTGAAGATAATTTCTTTTTCACTTAATTTCTCAACGTTTTTTCGTATGGCAGTACTTGTATGAATAGTTTTCACCGTATTGGTATTTCTCTTTTTTTCTCTAATTTCTTCAATGATTCCTGTTCCCCGCTCTCATTTTTTCTCAATGTTTGTGTCCATGTTTATGTATGCTACTGTTTGTGTGTTAATGCTTTATGCATGTAAATCTTTTTGTGCTTATATGCGTGTGTCTATGCGTCAGTGTGTCTGTGTGAGCATTTGTTTATACTTCTGTAGATATGTGTGTGTGTGTGTGTGTGTGTGTGTGTGTGTGTGTGTGTGTAAGTTTGTGTGCACATGTGATTTTTCCGCATTTGGACCAGCTCATAATTCCCAGTCTGTGACATTTCATTATCATCGTGGGACATGGATCTTCCACAGGATTCGCCACAACTGTCTACCATGGACATCAATACTTTCTAAATTTGTCTAGTTTGTCCCATCATTTCGTGTTTTGTCAGTTACAATTTCGTGTACAAACTCTGGGGATCTACATGGTGAGTTATAATATCCATTCATTGTCAGGTATTTTTGCAACAAGACCAACCCATTGCCATCTGTGTTTTCTAATGTATAATACCCCTGATTCCTTCTTTTTTTTTTTTTTAGATACACTGTACTGTTTTATCATCTCTCCATGTGATATTGAGCATGATTCTCTAATGTACACGTTGATGGTTCTCAATTTGAAAGTCAATCTTTTGCTTAAGTTCCATGTTTCAGCTCCAAAGGTGACGGGATGCATTGGTTGTAAACCATCTTTTTTTTTTGGTCGATTCTGGACTTTAATTATCGCTGATGGTTTTTGATGATTTCTTTTTTGCTTGACGACACTTGAGAATAATACACAATGCGAGTTCATTTAAATGCATGAACGCACGTCCACATATCTATGTACCCATACGATGACCATCCAGAAATTATCAAGCCATTTCCAATATCTCAAAAGAACAGTTGAGATTCTTCGATGCAAAATAATAACCAATCAGAGGGGACCCCAGTGGGCTTGCATGAACACTCTGCCCAATGTGGGGGTTTGTAAGTGAGCCATCTCATCCGCAATGACCGACTGTGCCATTTTTTGAATCTTGTGCTGGGTTCTTTGGCAAAACATTGCATCAACTAAACCTGACTAGAGATCCTTCCTGATGAATTCTGACTTCATCCTGAGAGACTAGATCTAGCCGATTTGATGCAATTGCCTGGACTGGCTAATTTCCGTTAATATCAAATGGCTGGATACTTTTCGAACATACCTTGGATATATCTACGTTTTGTCAAGGTTGGCAATACGACTGAAATCTCCTCAATGTCTCTGTTTCAGTAGGTAAGAAATGGGAGAGTGCTCCAACCAAGTATTCACTCATCCACTCTTTTTCCGTCAATCATTGTGACATATCAGGGGGCGAATCAAGTGTTTAATTGCTTCTACTATTTAGACAGTGTGACAGTGAAGAGAGAGTTGATTGACTAAATGTTTTTTTAATTCACTATCAATCTTTTCTTCACCAAACATGATCATATATTAGTCAAAACATAATATCTGACGCTATAAATTACTGGGAGTAGTAGTTTCATGCCTGATCATGAATAACCTCCACCGAAATTCGAACTCAGCCAGTCGACTTGTTTTTCTGTATGAGCTGCGTGTACAACAGTTTGCAAAAACTATACGCATTGATCTTCACCAAACTGAGCTTAGATTGGCACTCGGCCACAAGTGGGCACCGGATGCGAAACAAACTCAGCACACAGTCTACAAGACTCGCTCTGTTGCCATCACTCAACAGCAAAGCAACCCCCTTTATAAACATATTTATTGCCGACGCTGTTTCCTAACTTTATGGCACTCTAATCCCGCCCTCTTTTAAGTCCAGATCATTCCAAAATTGTAAATAGTTAATAAAAAGGTGCATTATTCCATCAGGATAAAAGCAGACTGCATTTTTCTTAGATGTCAAGATGAAATTTGTTGGATCTAAGGTTGGCACAAGGCTTCCATGCACCCTTGGGCTGACTGTGTTCTAACGAGTATATCTTTACATTTTGGAGTGTGCCCCAAGGACAATTACACTATTGGCAACCGCTCAAGTTCACCTCATAGGCGCACCAGCCATGGCTACTGCTTGAACGAGGAGTTTCCACTCATTGGTTATATTCACAAGATATTTGGACTATTATATACACCTCGAGGATTACAAATTATTCGGGGCTTTGCAGGGTTCTCGTAATGAAAAAGCATAAAGTCCAAAGAAGACTGCAAAAAGCACTTTGAGCTGATTTTTGCTAAAAAAAAAAGATAAAAGGTTCTTGAAATGATGAAAAAGCATAACTAACTGTTACAGATGAAGAAACACAACATTATGCATGGGTGTTTTCAGACTGTTGTACCTCAGATCAGATCATCTTCTGAATACAACCTTTCAGTTGTCGAACCCTACGGTTATCTTCAGGTGGTTGGTGATATATTCTACAGTCTATTTTCTGGGTAGAAGCAGTTTTTAAGTCAGAACCATGTGGTAAACCATTTGCGTACATTCAATATAATGATGATCCGATCTATATTTGTGGGTATTATGTTACAGAGACAACAGAAAAACGGCACATCGTAGCCAGATTATCTCAGTGCTATACTGTTGAAATGCTTCAACTTGAATGATAAAGTAAATTCCAGTCAAATTTGTAACTTTATAATAATACCAAACAATCGATACGCTAAGTCCGGTAATAATGATCTGGTTTCTATAAATCTGTAATACAATGTCCGATTTATTTTTGTGAGTATGTAAGTATGTTACTTTAACACAGCAAAACGACACATCAGAGCCAGATTTCTTCCCGGTCAAAATGCTCTTAGATGGAAGTATATATTTTCTAGATAGAAAGTGACTTTACATCGAACTTGACTGTCACTGAAAGTGACTTCAAAGCAAAAAACAGTTAATGCCGGAAAAATGTATTTTCTTTTCTATCAAATCAACTTGGTGAACCTTTTGGCCATCCTATTGATGGCCTCCAACTGATTCAAGTGCATTTTAATTGTTTGTCAGTTTCTCAGATTTAATTGTGAAGTTTGTGGGTAATTTAATCTTGGTTGTTAATCACTTTGAAATCGAGGTGGAAAAAAATCCCGAAATGCTTTCGGTAATTTGGTAGATTTTTTACATTGTTTTCTTGTCTGTGTTTTTTAAGAGAGCTTCTCGTCTCTTGTAATCTAATGATAAATTATTTTATCTAAGTGTTTTCTTTCGTTTTCCCGTTTTATTTGTTTTGTTTTGTTTTTTGTTTTTTTTTTAAATCTGCATCTATTGTTCTTTTTCTACTATATTCCTCGAGCTCTTCTCTAATAGGAACATTTTTTCATCAGTTTTCAAGTTGGTCTGCCTGGCTGAATATGTATGCTTTTTACGTACAGGCTTCACCGATGGGGTAAGAGGGCTGAAAAATTGATATATACTCTTTATTAAGTCTGGAAAAGCGTTTTGTCCGTTGTCTCAACCACCTCCTCAAATAGGATCTCCGGAGTCTGGTTCAATTTGCGATGAAATATTTTGATAAGTCGATCTCTTGGTGTCCAGCGGCATTCACGTGAGTTTGTTTTTTTGAAAATTCAGGCATTTTAGCGATCAGTACTCAACAAAAAGTGAGATAAGTAACTAATTCATTAATCATCGTTCACCAAACTTTTGAATTGATCACCTTGAACTACCTAAAGACGTTGGTCACTTGGCAGTTTCTATTGATTGACTAATCACACCTATTTTTGTTTTGTCACTTCCTCTTTCACTTGTCTACTTCTTTTTATTTTTTCCATTTTCCTTTGTATATCGCTATCTCTATTGTATCTCTCTCTCTCTATCTATCTATCTATCTCTTTCTCTCTCTGTTCCCTTCATCCCATTTAACACTGATCATTACTGCAAACAGGTGAGTTCGATACTCATTGTGCTACATACTCGTGGTTTTGTGCCAAAATTGAGCTAATCTTAGTAAATAATGAACTACATTAGGCAATGGGATTTGGGGGGATATAATGGCTGGTAATGCTGGGCTCGATTATCGCAAGTGCTAAGTAGTTTAATCTCCACTGGGCGTCCAATGCTTTTGACCTTGTGCCAAAACGAGGCCACGTTTAGTAGCTAAAATCGTACCCAAGGTTAACGTGAAATACAGCATATCATCAAATTTAGCATTATGATTCGATTTTGAGTTTCTTAGCAGTTATGCTCATCAAGCTAAGCTTACCAATCATCATATCCATACCTAGCCTCATGTAATTCATTGTTTAATAAGCTTAGTGCAGTTTTAGTACAAGGCCACAAGTATGGGCCACTTAGTGAGGATCGAAATTAATACCCATAAGTGTTGATCAACGAACCCAGTTTGCTAATTATCATACCACGCCTAGAGCAAGTCGCTGCTGTTGACTTTTTCATATTAACACACGAGACATAATTTTCTAACATACTAATCTAGTACTGTTCAGCGTTAAGTAACTAGATCAGTGCATCTGCAACCTAAGGGAAAGACATGAACCAAACTCTCCCTACGCTCTATCCCGTAGCCAATTTTTTTTACCATAGCCTTATCACTAGCACATCACCATAATGTACAAATTTCACTCTGGTGAGATATGCTTTAACAAAAGAGGTTTCAGATAACTCAGCCAAATTATACTTCGAAAGAAGGTCGGGTCAGTCAAAATATTTCAAATGATCAGAGTCATAAAGTGCAAGATATAAGTCCACTATGACAAAAAAGCTGTAGCCATAGGAACCCAGGAAAAGATTTTAATTATCTAATGAGGCTGGAGTTTTTCTCAATCATTCAAACTTATGTTAATAATTTGGCATCAATAGTTGACCATTGGCAATTCTCTTTTTCTAAATTTGATGCGTGCAGTTACATCTCTGTAGGACAGTTTTCAGTCATTCCAATCAGGTTAATCAACATATAGAGAGGAAAAGGTGTTTTGTTTTATTTACCAGCTGCTATTATTTTTGAAGAGAAGATAAGATTTCATCGAGAAGTTCAATTTTTCTAGTGTAATGATTTTATCTATACGTCACATGGTAGGAAGACAGACAGTACTTTATAAATATGAGAATCAATTGACTCAAAAAGACTACTTGCTCCCTCTTATCTTATTCCTATCACAGACGGTGGACACATTGTTGAACTCATGGTTCTTGTTTATAGGCCAAATACAGACTGAGAGCTAAAAGTTACTCAAACAAATTTTAGCTCAAATAATGCAACATTCGGTGTTTAAACATCAATTTTCTTTAAAACGGTTTGTCGATGGCCGCTTTTTCTGAAAGGCCTTTAATTTATTTAATAATTTATCGGTTTATTCTATAGTTAAAAGCCGTTAAGGAAATTATCCTCAACCTTAAACTCAACCCCAAGGGGAAAACAGGGAGAGAATGCAAAAAAAAACAAAAACAAAACCGTCTGCTTGCCTAGATTTATTTAATTGAACTTTCTTTTGTTCGTCAATGTCGTGTGTTTGTATGCGTGCCTACTTATTTTATACGCTTTTGTTTGTTTAAAATGTTTCATTATTTTATTGAATAAAAGAAGTCATTTCATTAATTGGGTTCAGTGCACTACATGGAATGTGATGTAGAAGGATGATAAAACAGGTTCGGTTAATCACCTGGGAGTGATGCAGTCACGTGACCAACGTCTCTAGGTATCAGGCTGTCTTGGAGGTGACTAATCGAAAATTAGGTTATGGTTGGTCAAAGAATTAGTTACCTCTACTAACTTGTATGGATAACTAAAATGCCCAAATTTTCAAATTTCAGCCTTATAGCTCCATCAGTTCAGCCTGTACGCATGTAGCCATTCAGCCAGTAAGAATCACTTGAAAACTGAAAAAGCCTATCTTGACAGTTTTGGTTGATGGTTTCAAACAGATTAACAGTGTATAAATTATCTTGATTTGAAGAATAGAAATCACAAGTGAACACTGAGAATTTAATTTCATTATTTTTTACTGAGACAAATAGAGTTCCACGTCGAAATATACAGACGATCATCACGGAGGTAAAGCTGGGGTTGCCGTCTAGATACCAGTCATGGTAGGATCAGTCCTGGCTTGGTCGTCTGGGCAAGGGGGTTTGTTGAATGGAGATATTCTATCAACAAAGGAACATAACATCGCTGAGGATGCATCCTAGCACATATATGAAGTGCATTTAAGAAAATACTCCTTGATATATGTATGGAAAGTATCGAGCCATTTAATACTAAGTAGTATCTAAGGCAATGGCGCAGTAATTCCCTCGAATTACTCCTCTTGGGACCGTGAATACTTATCCTAATGAACCTTTTAGTCTGTCTTGGGATCACCATCAGCTGCCTCATTACGTTCTCTATAACCTCATCCTCGGTTGTGAAATCACTTTTGGCAACGCCAGAAGTTATGGGAAGCTAAATATTGACACAATTCGTTTCTCTCTTCTTTCCATATTTTGATTGGTAGCTTTTCACAAATAATAACACCAAAAAAATTAGTTTCTCTCTGATTGAATTGTTATTTCATAAACAAAGGCACAAACGGCATGAGATTTTAAACGAAAAAGCCTTGGAATTGTTGCCTGCAAGCTTTTCATTCTCGAACAGAAATTAAGTTCCGAGATACTAGTCCACAAGGAAACCAGTTTTTTTTTTTGTCGTTTTTTTTTTAAATTTGTTTTGTCTTTCTTTTGGATCGTAAGTTTTAAAAACTAAGTAAGTAATTAACTATATACATACATATACACACACACACACACACACATATATATATGTATATATAAATGTTTGCTCTCTCTCTCTCTCTCTCTCTCTATATATATATATATATATATATATATATGTATATATATATATATATATATATATATATATATATATCGCTTTACATTACTTATTAACCTTTACGAAACAAGACGAAAAGCGAAAAAGATTTCAATTTGCACTAAGCCATTATAGTGACAGAGTGCACTCTCTACGTCTCCTCAATACGCCCTGGTCCCTGGCACCTCCCTCCAACCAACTTTTGATGACTCAGCCTAACATACCAACAATACAGTTTTCTGTCTCAAAATGATCAAATGTTTCCGATATAAAATATTTGTAATTGCTTCTTTGCCTTAAACACCTCCAGTTTACGAAAGGTTTCTTATAGGAACGCTCTATTTTTGGATAACGGGGGAGCCTGTAAATAAAACACTGTATCGCTGTAGGAATTGTGGAAAATACTGCATTTCGGGGGGGGGGGAGAAGAGTGGAACCGGTGTTATTGAAAACCGTCGACCAAAACTGTGAACATAGGTTTGAATCAGTCTCGCTGACTGGTTATGTATTCATGTATCCCATGTGTAAGTTGCCCAATCGGAGCTAAAAGGCTCTGAACATACACTTCTTATTACGCTTAAAAAAAACGTTCCCCTATTGATAGTACTTTAGTGGCAGGTTCAATTTGCAATGTAAGTTTCTGCTAAATTGATCCCTTAGTTTGTGCCTGGCATTCAAACTTGATTTTCTATTATTCACAGCCAAACAAAAGGCAAATGTCGTAAAGCATTCATTGAACACCACTCTTTCTAATTTTTTGATTGATCACTCTCAACAATGCCAAAATGCATTTCAATTGATTTATTAACCACACTGTTTTTTAAAATTCATTTTCGGTTGAAAATAAGTGCTCCATTGATTTATTTTTCCCCATCGTCCTATGTTTGCTTCATTTTATAAAAACCCTGGTTAAAATGAATTCGTCACCCAGACACAAATATAAGCAAACCGTAAATTAAATAAACTTTGAAAAAATAAATATATCAAAACAACACAATGATTAAATCAGTGACGCTTTATTTCTACACAGTGCAATAAAATTGTCTCCCTGTAGATATATTTTGACACCTATAGAAAGATAAATGTATTGGTCTATTTTGTTCAATCATCTCACCATTCTTCCTGTCGCTTTTTTAAAAATTTTAATTCCCCAAAACTTTCTAAAATTGTGAAATTAGTAGTCAATAGAGATGGGACGATCATATATTTGAACTGTGAGATATTGCTGGTGGCTTTGTGGTAACGGTGTCGGAGTACTGGAGTCTAAAACAACCGAATGTACCATAGGGAGTAAAATTCTGAAGATTTCTTTTTTTAAAATCGTCCTCTGAGATATGTGAATTGACATACAAGTCGCATCGGGCGTTTAGGGTGAATATTTTCTCCGCTTGAAAATAAATCAGCTCGACTGTATTTTACCTTTTTATATACATTTTGCTTCAGTCAGACCGTTGTAAGAACTAAAAAAAATCAATGATTTGCGAAAAAAACAAACTCATTTTGTTGAATATAGAGGCTGGTTATTTCCAAGCAAGTAGAAGCTAAGTATTTATTGTTTCATGAGGTTGCTAATGTATGTTTGTTATCTTACCCCTGTATCGAACTTGTTCTCTTTTGGGAGGAAAAAAGGATGCTACAGTCTTTCCTTTGTTGATAAAGATTATTGGGCGTGGAGTTTGTCAGCCACCATGAGAACAATACCTATAAAACAAAACTACTTACATGGCATATGAAAATTATAATTCTGCAGTAAACTCGAGAGACCCTTAAAGAGAAACTTGGGTGCTATGGGACAGGGAGCAAAGTGAAGCAAACCAACTTCATTTGAAATTGTAATCCGGAAAGTGCTGCAATCTGTATTGTAGATATGTACTCCTATGATACGATCAAGGAACAGAATATTCTGTCTTCCACTGATTCAGAGGGGTTAAGATATTACCATCTCATTTTGCCCGAGTTTCAACAATAGTACAAAACACTGAAGGGGGACAACCAAACCTTATACCACATCGTCTAGTAGTTTGGCGGGGCTCAATCGAAGAGTGTAATCTTATCAGGGAAACCGAATTGTTGTACCATTTGATAATGACATTGTTTCATCTTTGTCCCCCTGCCATTAATATATCCTTTGCCCCTCTTGGTAATACTTATTTCATCACCGAGCTCACAATTTTAAGTACTTTTCCAAAAACATTTTGAGACATGGGCAGATCATCCAACATTTGTTTTTTTTCCCTACTTTGTCTGTTGAATCAGTATTCTCAGTGATGTGCTGACGTGTCAGCAGGGTTTGGAAACGGTTGCATGACATGTGGTTAGACACCATGGGACATCTTGTTTCAATCTCAGAATCCGCCAGAATTCCTGGCAATTGGAAAGGAAACATACCAAGGTATAGTTCAATCATTATTTCTAGACACTTTGCGTTGGTAGTGATATTTTATTTTACATCCGATTTTTTGTATACAATAAATCTGTATGATTGTTCAGGAGCTTAAGTCTTTCCAGGGAGACGGATCTACTGAAATATCCCAGAGATATAGAATTGGAATGATATGGCCTCCCCTTTGAATCTGCAATCATGGGCTCTAAATAGTTTATTTCTCCAAATCTAGATCACACGACAAATCAACCACCGAATATTTCTTTTAAGTGTGAAAATCTGTTATCATCGGAGCTACGTTTACTGCTCTCCAACACACTGTCATCTCTTTGGATGATGTCCAGAACATCCTGTACAATGTGTCACTTTTTTGTCTTCCTACATCGAAAGAGAAATGAATTCAGAAATAGGACCAACATTAGATAGTTGTCCGATAGGCTTACCTATATTGTGTATACAAATCGTTCATTTTCTGAAGTATATAAAAAATCATCAAATGAATTTATGGGGTGTAAAAACGTGTGTAAATCATAATTAGAGTTTTACTCGTATTTCTATCGAAAAAGTTCTGAGAATTTTCACTTAAAATTATTCCGTTTTCAGCTTCGATAGAAGATAAATACCATATTTTAAAAAAGATGTTATGCATAAAACTCATGTGAAACACTCAAGTTCTAGAAAATTACCACAGATCACATATTTTCGGATTTCTACACAACTTTTGAAATTCTTGCATGGGCACATATATCGAAAAGTAAATAAAATTTTAAATATGTGTTCTGGAGTTGCTTTTTTTAAAACTTTTGCTATAACTAAAACGTTCAAATCATTCTTTAATGAAAAGAAAATATGTATATAAATCATAGAAAGCATCAGAGAAATGCCATAAAGTTGTAGCAATGTGTATTGTTTTCCCATGCATTTTTCATCATTAAAAGTTCGGATTGACATATATGTCTCTGCGATTTTCTAAAAATTAGATCAATTTTCAATAAGAATTTGGCCCAAAAAAGTTGGAAAGGATATTCTACATATTATTAAAGCATTAAAACGGCCCAATGGGTGAAAATCTTACTTTTAATCACAATGATTTGGCTTTGTAAGTTGCCCCTCATCACTCAAGTGCCGACTGTTTTCAAAATGAAATCCTGGGTAGTGGAATCAACCATCAATCACGTGACTGCACCTGGATATTTAGAAGATGTCGATCAATACACAGTTCTTTAGAAAATGTAAAACGAACTTTCCAGAACATCCGGATTGATGCAACAACGGTGACGAATTAGTTTATCATTTGCTAAACATCGGGTTTTCAGCTAATGCAGAATTATCCACAGGTTTTGTCAGTGGCGTAAGGTGGTTCTTCATCTAGATTGTTAAGAGTGGTACAGATCTGCATAAATGCAAAAACATTTGTCATTAAAAACTAACACACATTAAAAGCCTTCTTGGTTCACTGTAGGGAAGGTGGTGCGAATTGTAAATTGTGAATTTCCACAAGCTCACTCATTTGATGTTACAGACGGAAAATAAATTGGAAATGAGAGAATTTATGAGAGAAGAGCAAATTTTGGATTGTTTTCTATTATCCACTGGCAATAGTGTCTAACCCAAATTCTATTTTTCCAATAATTCTTTAATTTCTACGATTGGAAACAACTTTTGGTACATAATGTTTCAATAGCCAATTGCTTCTGACAGATACTAAAATATCTTTACGTTTTTGTGCATCCGTAGTCCACAGTTCACCTAGGGCACAGAATGTAGTAAGCCATTGGATTCCTTGTAGAGTTATATGCGAATCACAAAGAAGAACTGGCAGTTAAAAGTTCCAAAGTCCCTTAAGAAGAATCTCGATCGTGACGGATATCGGAATGATAATAACATATTGGATAAAATGAAGGCTTCTCTTCGACATTCTTGTAAGGTTACTGAATAAGACAGACATTTGATGAATGCCGATGGATAAAGCGGTAGGACCCTGACAAAGACGAGGAAATTACTTCGAATGGATCAATGTATAGTAGTAAGAAAGCTTCCTGTCTGGAATGCAAACAACACAAACAGAATTTCTTCTTTTCTTCTAATCAGCATTATTGATTTTTAGTGGCGTCATCGCCGCTCTATAAGAGGCTCTGTCCGGCCGTCTGTAGGTCTGGCCCCATATTGTTTCTTAGATGCTTCAAGTCAGAGTCATTTGAACCGTGGTAGAAATGCGTCCCTTGATGAGATGTTTCTTGCCTCGGAAAAGCTCCCACTTGGAGTCGGTTGATCTGGCAAGAATGGCGACTCTACTTGATGTTTTGAAAACGATTAAAATCGATGTTCTCAACTTTTTCAAGTCAGATTTACTTGGAACTGTGTGGAAAAGGGTCACTCTATGAGATGCTTCTTACTTATAAGAATCTTCAACAAAGAGTTACATGAGTTTGTGACTATGGCGTTCAAATGGTATGTTTCAAAATCGATTTTTCACCTGTTGAGAGTCAAAAAACTTTATTGAAAGGCATTCCTTGATAAGAAAATTTCTACCTGAAATTATCTTTAACCTACGGTCACGAGATCTGGCAATGGAGTTTGAACTTTATATTGGATACCTGATTGAACTTTCAGTTTTTGTTTAAAACTATTTATCTTCTTCTTGATTCTTTTGGTTATTTTTTTTAATGACAACTTGACTCAGGCCGTCAATCTATGGCAGTGAGTAAACAGGGATCGAGAGTGAAGAATAACCTCCCGGTGTTTTCTGATCCATGCTCTGTGTTCATAGCTGTTCTTTTCGTTTTGATAAATCTGACTATGGAATCGGGATTTTGTAAACTTGCGTTTGATGTATTGAAATTCAATATTTTTAAAAACAAATAAAAATTTAAAAAAAATAAAAAACAGTTGGGACCAACTTCCCTTCATTATGACAAGAAGCTTCTTTTTGCAGCATGTCATGTTGGGGTGATCAATTAATAATTCGAAAAGATGATCAGTGAATAAAGTACTTCTCTCACTTTGTGATTGGCATCGGTCATTCGAAAAGTCTGATTTTTCTGAAAAAAACAAAACAAAACAAACAAGCGTGGGTGCTGCCAGGCACAAACTGATGGACCAATTGAGAAATACATCCCCAAATAAAGGCTCCACCGGTGTTGTCTGTACGTGCAAGGTATACATAGCCAGTCAGACAGACTGACTTGAAAACTGGAGAAACCAATGCTGACAGTTTGGGCGACCGTTTTGGTTGACTGTTTCTAATCTATGGAACTGATCAGTTGAGGTCCAACTGAGTTCTCTTTTTTTTGTTTTCTCTCAAAGACTCGACATATCAGTCAATTGATAAGATTCAGTATTTTATGACAAGGATCGAAGTCAATAAAGTCAAGTGTCTGTTCTTTAAAAATGAAAAACATTCTCTTCCCAATGAATGATATTTGCAGAAAACGGTAGATGCATAAGATCAGAACAAGCTACAAAATGTTTGTAGTGTGTGTGTTTTGCTGGTGGTTAAAAATTACATGTCAGGGGGTATGGTCTGAGTGTTTGTGCTCTCTGTAAGTAAAGGCTGAGCTGTATGTTCGAAGGGGGTGTCTTAATTCTTACCTTGGGATCATTAGATTTATTACCTATGTTAGGGTCCTTCATGACCATGGTGGATTGTATAGTTCTTAATTTACTTACACAAAGGGAATTAAATAATGTTAATCAGGTGGTTCTTTTGGATGACTACGTAGGAGAACTGTCTATATAACTTTTAGTGTACTGATGAATGAGTTATTGATTTGTATTTGTTAGTAAAAATTTTAAGCAAAGCCGGCATTTTGATGCTATTTCATTTCTCTTATCAAATGGATCCATTTTAGTTTTTTGTTTTGCTTTTTTAGCAAAACTGAGTATTTCGAATTTCTCATTTAGACAGAGGCAGCATGTATTTTAAAGGTTTGTCTTGATATTTCCAATTTTACGGTTGGTTTATAATTCATTTTGCACATTTTCCAGTAATATAAAGATAATGATGTATCAATTTTTAGATTTTTTTTTCGTAAAGGATGGTTTGTGGTTGGCAAATCGGAGTTAAAATGACGTTTTAGATACTCCAGTGTAATATTTTACTTCTAAGGTTTTTTCTTCGGTTAATATTTCGGCTTGGTAAATTATATTCCATCTGAGACGTTTGTTCTTCAGAGGGCAACTATTCTTGCTGGTACAATTGCAGTCTTGTTTCTTTGTGTTTATGTTTTCCTTATTTGTATTCTCTCTTATAACTTTATTGTTTCATAACGAGAGTATTGAAATTTTCGGTACTTGTAAGGTTAATTTCCAGTTCGTTTTTGTTAAATATTCTACTCAGTGAATGGTTTTGGGGGAAGTAATTTTTGTTAATTGAATGAATGCTTTACCAATGTTAGTTTTTACTTGTAGGTTGAATGGTGATATACATCAGTTGATTTTTAAATTTCTGTTTGTTTTTTTCTCTTGTTGTTTTTTGCTGTTTCTCTATTTCTTGCGATCGAATTAGCCTTTTCTGTCGTAATTAAAGTTTGCTTCAGTGAAACCACTATTTTTTAGGGCTTTGATACAGTCATTTTTATGTTTGTTAAATATTATTTCATTTGAGGAATTATAAGTCAATCTACTTTCCATAGATTTGGGGATCTTTTTAATGATTTTACTTGTGTGGTCGGAACTAGTGTTGATGTATTTAATTAGAGTGTATTCTTTTCTTTATGGTTCAATAGTGCTTCATGATATATTTTTTACAGGTTTCGCATTTTTGCATGTTATTCGATTTCTACAATTAGTTTTCCATCATCCCGATGTAATCCTATGTTTATAGAATCTAATTTACGGGTAATGTTGTATAAAACATATAGAATGATTAAACCGGACATCTTGGCTGAATCGAGGTTGCCCATAGAGGCATCAAAACCGCTGATGTCGTTTTTTTTTGGTCCATCGATTGGAAAACAAGAAAAAGCATATTAGATTTTTAAAAAACAGGAATTTAGAAAACTCGAATGTCAATGAGCAGGCCATATTGCAAGAATGTGAGACAGCCGCCAAGACTCACAATGTGAATCACAAGAGATCATGCGTGAAATTATTGACAACAAGAAATAACATGGTGTAACGATTCGGATAAGTTCAAGAATTCTTGGCACTGCAACACCGAGGGTCGACTGATTTTGCTGATCTCTTTAATGGTCCAACATCGATCATTAAAAGACTGATAATGATGAGATCTCCAATTTCAATGATAGTGTTCCTTTGCTTCAATAATCGAGCAGTAGCTTTTTTCTCAATTTCAAATACCATTGTATTCAAGCACCGTACAAGTACCACTTAGATACATCAATTCTATTGATGGAGGTATTGGAAAAATAATTCCAATTAAAGGTGACAAATAGCTAAAATCGCCACACTCAAACATTATTAATAGTAGAAGGCAGTATATAACTGCAGTAATAGAGCAAGAATCACTGAATCGGAATCGATTGCTTTTGAGAATTCCGCACGAGGCTCTTGAAAAAAGCAATGCTACTTTTGTAACATAGTTAGGCCGGTACTGTAGATGCAATCAACTACGTGCTTCCATACATTTCGTTTTCGCTCTGAATCAAAGAATCATGCAACGACACACGTAAAAAGAAAACATCAGTGAAGGCTCATCGATGAAACAGATTTTCATTGATTGGTATCTTAAAAGTATTGACTCTTTAGATGTTGTTTGGTTTCATCTTAAGATTAGCACGCACTCATGTTCACATTCATACAAAGAAAGGAATTTTCGACCTTTTAAGAATCAAAATGATACTAACATATAGTTATTTTTGTTTTTTCTTCTTTTTCTTCTTCTTTTTCAGTCTTCTTCTTCAGTCTTCTTTTTCTTCTTTTTCTTCTTCTTCTTTTTCTTTTTCTTTTTCAGTCTTCTTCTTCAGTCTTCTTTTTCTTCTGTTTCTTCTTCTTCTTTTTCTTCAGTCTTCTTCTCTTTTTCCTCTTCTTTTTCTTCTTCTTCTTTTTCCGTTTCTGATACTGTTAGAAGTCGTCAACAAAGCTATGACCAATATTGTCAAAATATTTTTTCAACTCTAAAGTCTAAAATGTATGTATGTATGTATGTATGTATGTATGTATGTATGTATCGCATGTGCAGATTGCACTAATGGAGCAATAGGGCTCAAAAGTTAACATTCACTCATCAATACTTCCCCCTTTTTTTTCGCTTCAGAATAAGTTTCAAGTGAAGGGCGTTGCAGTGTAGATTTATGCTAAATGGGTTCCGTAGTTTGTGTCCTGTAGCATTCACGGTGGTTTTAATCCGAATTTGAATTCGTTTAGCAATAACTCCCCACCAAAAAACGAGAAATGTATTTATTTCTTATCACCTTTTTTTCCCATTTTTTTTATTGATTACCTCAGCATGGTTTCTACAGAGTGACTAAGCAGACCTCTTTTTGTCTATTTGTAGTTTTTGTATTTATACCGTATTTTCTAAATATCATTGAAATTGTGTGAACAGGATATATTTTTTAACATAATGATAAACATACCTCTTTTTTCACTTCAAATACTTTCGAATTCTTTTGCTCTATTGATAGCTTTAACACAATGAATAGGCAATTATGTATCATACCTTTTTCCTAAAACAATGTTCAAAGAGATATATCCTCCCACAAATTGAAACTTAAAGAAATAATTTTACAAAGCAACATTCATAAATGAAATGTTTCAACTCGAAACTATATATTCCTAGCTGTATCAAAATATTTTCACTCCTATCAAAAAGAGGGTGTCATTTGAGGGATAAATAATCATATTGGAGATAAATTATCTAAATGTATTTTTTTAAAATTTGATTTTTGTTGCTTTTATCACAATTTAACTCAGGCTATCAATCTACTGCGGATAGCTCGGATAGGTGATAATTAAGAAATTATCTGTTATACTCTAATCCAAGCCTCCCTGGAGTGGGGTTACGAAAAAAAATTTTTACGGGTTCACGAGTGAAATTGAGATAATATTTTTCTTTTAATTTTGTACTCTACCTTTTGGATCATTGCTGATTGTTGCAACACATTTTCGATGTTGACTGGAATTAAAAACAAATAAACGACTCTCAAGTATTAAGAACATTGAATTTGCCTTGGGACCAGCATTAATTGAGACAAGCAATAACGAAAATTAAGTCAAGATTTGATCCATTATGCAATGATGAACAAGCATACCTCTCACTAAAGGAAACTTTTTCTCCGTTTTCAATAGATTTATGGACAAAAAATTGAGAAAAGATTAGTTTTTATTTTTTTTTATAAAGAAAATTGATGAAGGCTGCGACAAATTTGTCTTACCAAAAGGGGTTGCGATTCAGGGAGTTTGGGAAGGCCAGTCACTTCCGAAGGGATGTTGGTTAACCACGCCAGAAGGGAGGTTGGTTGAACTAACTCACTGCTACACCAATATAACTACGAAATCCGACCTTTAAACCTATTTCTTCTTACTTGAAAAAAAATCCTTGCATCAACATTTTCAGAAATCATTTAACAAAATGAGGAGCACATAAAAAATTCGAAACAAATTTGCTTCGAAAACACATACACAGACACACATCCACACGTATATATATATATATATATATATATATACATACATATATATATATATATATATATATATATATATATATATATATATATATATATATAGAGAGAGAGAGAGAGAGAGAGAGAGAGACAGACAGACAGACAGACAGACAGACAGATAGACCGACAGACAGACAGATAGACAGACAGACTGACAGACTGACAGACTGATTGACCGACCAAACAATTCAAAAACTGAAGAAACCTGTCTTGACAGTTATGGTGGACAGTTTCTAATAGGAATATTAATAGACTTCACACGGATATTGGTGAAAACTATCAGAGTGGTCAACTTCTTGCCTCCTAGATTCCCTACAAGAAGCAGATGCTAAGCGAAGAATAATTAGTTTTCACTGATGTTTACCGAATTCTGGGCGTGTTAGAAACGACGCTTTTCATCGACACAGGCACTCTTCCGTCAGGTCAAACATTATCCAGCTAGCTTTAACAAACTAACTGGCCCTATTTTTAACCGTGTCTCAACAAGGAGCCGATATTTCACACTTCAATGTATCAGATAATAGCGAAGTGATGTCCCCTGATTTAGCACTTTTCAAGGATGAAGATATTTTCGGAACGTACGTTTCGTGGATGCCAACAAGTCTGAAAAGTTATAGCTTCGTTCATGTTTACAAGCACGGTAGAGTCATTCTCGTCATTGTGACTTTTAAGTAGGGGCGTAACGAATAAGGGGTGCTGAACCCTCCAGTGCTTTTTCTGGCGGAACATCTTCCTCCAGGATAATCAAATTAACCATTTTGGATTAGATCCAGCTTTTCTTTTTTTCCTTTTTTTTTTTTTTACAATTTGGTTGATAGAATTGACAATACCCAATTAAATCTAGAAACTTGATGAAAAGTTAATGATTCGTCTCAGAATCTTGGTAAATAGATATTTTATTCGATGAACCGAGGCTAGATACTAACGTTTAACAGTAAAACTAGATTATATCCTTTGTAGTTAAAATGGATAAAATACTGTCTCAAATGTTTACAGTTTTCTTCCATTTTTTATTTAATAGTTATAAGCAGCTGCTGCTAGTTGCGTCTGTTGAGAAGATATCTCTTTCGCAAAATATCTCCATAACGTTTTAAAGAACCTATTCAAATGTTCACCGGAATATGCCATATGATTATCTTTCTACATAAACAATTATTACAATTTTTAATATATTGAATCGAGTTATACTTTTAACCATTCAACTTCCTGCTGGTGCTCTTTTTCATACCCAATGATATTAATTGTGATTTTTCTTACATTACGATTCGTATTAATAATTAATGTCCAGTCAACATTACGAACCTGTTTGATTTCAGTTGAGACTTTCAAACAACTTACATTTCATAGATTACAACTTATACATTAAAATTACCGACTACATTGGCTTTTGGCTCTTTACTGCCAATTCATACACATATAAATAACACCGTCTTGTGACGGGAAGTATTCTAATATATGTGTGTGTGTGTGTGTGTGTGTGTGTGTGTAATGTTTAAAAGAATTTGAAAAGTGGTTCAGTAAAGTAGTTCTTCTCAATTGTGACTCAAGGTTGTAAAGGATCTAATGTTATTGCCCGCGGCAGATTTTTAGCATGACTTCGCCTTCGGTCAAATATTTCTAAATAGCATCATCAGTAAATATTGAAATACTATTTATATTAAAGAAATTACCTCAGGTAGCGTGACATGTGTTATGAAGCAATCGTTCTGTGTCATGTTTTGGCTGTGATTCAATCAATAGATTTCTTTCAAATGACAAATAAATAAATGAAATACAGAAAAATGGCTTGACCAATAGTGTCTTTGTTGTCCGTATTCAAGATAGATTAATGACCTGACTACAAGGACCAAGTCCTTTAATGAAAGGCGCGCAGCTACCTGTTTTCAAAAAGTTTGACAATACATGGACGTCAAAAAAAACCCCGCCTAGTCCTGTTATCGAATTCAGACTAAGCCAATGATATTAGACTGCCACACAGTACTGCTATATAATCAAGGCGTACGAAAATTTGGGCAAAATATTTTGAATTTGACATAAATTTCTGAAATATTCATAGCAGTACTTTTTTTTTGTACACCCAGAGCCATCAATGAATGGGACAAATATTTGAAAAAAAATTTTTTTGCTTGCTTTTTTTGTCTACCTACCGTCTAAATAGATTTCAATTGAAGGAGTCAATTATTAACGGAGGTTTATGCCAATTTTATTTTTTGAAAATACAGTTATTGTTTTTAAACCGTACCGATAGTGTTTTCATCAATTAAAGCAGTGAAAGGCAGCAAACATTGACGGCGGTGATTCATAATACCCCTTGGAATATTTATTCACACACACACACACACACACACACACACACACACACACACACACACACACATATATATATATATATATATATATATATATGTATATATATATATATGTATATATATATATATATATGTATATATATATACATATATATATATATATACATATATATATATATATATATATATATATATATATATATATATATATATATATAGATAGAGAGAGAGAGAGAGAGAGAGAGAGAAAGAGAGAGATAAATGACACAAGCAGCGAGTCACGTCTGTTGTTTAACTTATTGATCTCTCATCGTTAACTACATTTCTTGGGTAACCTACGAGAGTAAGTCCTGTTTGAAAAATAAATGATATGTAGAATAGAATGATATCAATATACAATGCACATAATACCCCTTATGACAAACAGCATGTATGCCGTAAAACATAGTTGAAAGGGAGGGTCCTGGATCAACACTGCTGGAGTGCCATCTTAATAAAATAGTTTTATTTTTATAATCCCCCCCAAAATTACATGGAAAACAACTGATGATCCCATCAAGAGAAAATCTATACTTTGAACCATAATAGCAAAATATGTGTGAAACAGGAGGAAAACCACTGAAAAATAATACGTAAATAGCATTGAGAGATTTGGGGAAATAAGTGACTGAAATGAAACAAAAAGATCTTTCGAAAAGTTTTCTAATATTTAATGTTTAAAGCTATAAAGCTTTCTAGATTATGTATATATATATATATATATATATATATATATATATATATATATATATATATATATATATAGAGAGAGAGAGAGAGAGAGAGAGAGAGAGAGAGAAAGAGAGAGAGAGAGAAAGAGAGAGATAGGGGGAGTTGTGCTAGAGTATCTCTTAGTTTTAACGATTATTCAGATAATTTTATTCAATTAAAAAAAAAAATAACAAGAGAGTCAAAATGAATTTGTCATTTTTTCATCTCTTCTCGTTTATCATATACATATCTATAAGTGTGTGTGTGTGTGTGTGTGTGTGTAGCAACCATGTACACACACACACACACACACACACACACATATATATATATATATATATATATATATATATATATATATATATATATATATATATATATACCTAGTTTTTAATATAAAATGTCATATTTTGATATCAGGTCATTTGGTGATATTAACAATATCAGACGGTAAATACTTGATCAAAATATGACCCATTTGAATCAATCACTTTTTTCCATTGATCTTCTTACGATAACATGCTATATGAATATAATTCTTCAATGTGAGTTTCCACAAATCCTGTAAAAGCACGAAATGTTGCTTTCCTGTTATTGAACATTTAATTGCAGATATGACTTTCAAACAGATTGAAAAGATAATGATTCGTAGAAGAATGGATACGAAAAATGCTTTAATACTTCATATTCCAAATTCTCTTCCTTTGTATACAATCAGCGGAGAGCTTTGAGGTTTGGCACTGCCATGGAGCATTTTCATTAAATTCACGCAGAACTCAGGCACAAACATGCATCCCTAGTGCTATGTCGAATTGCAGAGTCACCAGCAATTAAATTTCCATTAGGATAAATTTTCAAGTCCAACAATTTTCCATACGGCTTTGTATTCATCGATTTGAATATCTGAGGAACGTACAGTGAATGCCTTTTCCTCCTGATTCTTTGAATAGCCTGCAATTTCTTCAATCATGAAGGAAAAGAGAGAAACTTGAAAGCCCATTATTAAGATTTGGGTTCATTTCGATTCAACCACGTCTATTAGTGATAATAAACCATCCATCATCAAATCCCTGCTGGCTCGAAATAAGCATTACGGTTGTCTTGATTAGATTAAAACGAGTTTAAAGTAACGCTGCAATGAAGATTGTGGTTCCTGTACGATAAACTTATTGTCGTATAACCGGAAGTAAAATCGCACAATCCAAGTCTTATTGCACGAAGCAATATCCAGGCGAAATAATCCATTTGTACATGAACACAGGCACCATACTGGAAAAGGATTGATTGACATTATTGTTTGGGTATCGAGTGACCTTCAAATAACGTTTGCATATCATCTCAGTACAATTGAAGAAATCACTGTTTCTATCTCTGTGTATGCATTGTAATTGCTCGACAACTGGCCATCGTATGAAGCTGACATTTGCCGGATATATTGAGTCAGCACACACAGGAGTGCTAAGTCGAGTTTGAAGTCTTTTGGGTCAGCGGTTCTCAAGAAATCGAAAAATAAATGAATTAAAAATTACCTATTATAGATATGTCTATATCATCATCAGTCTGTTAGCGTCCATCATTGAACATAGATCTTCCCCAGGATTCGCCAGACATCCCTATCATGGGCATCATGGAGCCAATACTTACTGAAATTGTTTTGCTCGTCGCGCCATCTTACTCTCTGTTGTTCACTGCTTCGTACCTGATCTCTTGGGATCAGTGTACTGAGACAAGATGTCTAGCAGTTTTCTGACATTCTTTCAACGTATCCAGCCCGTTGCCATTTTAGTTATCCTACAGTCTCTATGATGTCTTGGACTCCTGTCTTTTCTCTGACATACTGTGCTGTTTTGTGGTCTCTTCAAGTGAGATTGACCCACCATTCTCTCATGTGCACGTTGCATGTCCTCATTGACCTATACTGTTTGGAATTATCTAAATTTAGATATAAAATATCAAAATCGGTAACTCTGGAAACAAATGACCAAAATACTTTGAAGCTCTAGTTTGGTACCACGGATGAAAAACTATTTCACATTACAGTTACGACAGTCTACTCCACATACTACAAAGTCTGTCCCCCTTCTAATGATGTACTTTTGGAACAGTCATTGTCCTAGTGACTGTGTCCAGGATCTGTGTGGACGTCGACTAGAATGCAAACAAAATATTTCTCTGCTCTATTATTTAAGAAGTATTATAATCTTTTGTATAAATTTTGAGTACTGTTTACCCACAACCTCATTTTTAGTTGTTGTTTCTCTCTAAACTTAACTTAGACCGTCACTCTGTGGCAGCGAGCAAATAAGAAAGATTCAGCTCTGGGTAAAAATTTGAACTCATGTTCGTAACACTTGGTTCACGCCTACTGCTTTGACCACTAAGTTATAAGAATTTCATGGTGAGCAGGCCGAATCACTTTTTAAAACCACACTTTTCTCCAATTATCAGCGTCGTGATTTTTTTTTTGGGGGGGGGGGGCGTCGAATTAGTAGTATCAATGAAGCAATTATTTCATTATTTTTTTATTCTTATTTTGAATAGTAAAGGGTGATGGTAGTCAAAATTGATACGGAGAAAACAAGATGTAGCTGAATATCAGAGAGTTGGAGGGTTGGCTCTTCGATCCCTCCCCCTAAACATTTAATGCATTCGTTCTAAACTTGGGAATATGGACATTTTATGGTCTACGGAGGCATTACTAGGGTCTATGGATGGACTTCTTTCAATAGCCTGCAGTCTTTGGACAAACCTTTTAAAAAGCGAGGGTCATTTAAATTCGTTTATATATACGGATCTTTGGCAATAACAAAGATCTAAACCACCAATTTAATACGATTTCATGAAACCTACCACGCTTACAAGACTAATGTTGGACATAAAACGAAAATATAAGCAGACACATAGCTAGAAAGGACACAAGTGGTAGTAGGCATGGTTTCTTGAAAACCTCTTGGCATTAAGGAAGCATGGTGCAATGTTAGTAAATGAACATATACTCATTAGACTTTTAATCGCCCCTCCTTAATGGAGTCTGAGGGTCTATTTGGAGAGGCCCCCACCCGTCGATCAGCTGCGCTCCTGCAATGAGAAACATTCTCTGACGTCAAACAAACAACCATCAGTTCATATCTTTGAAAGTTTTGAAACCCTCATAGCCATCCATTTGATTCGAAACTGCAAGGATTCACAAGACAGAACAATGATTTCGCCGAGCAATTATCATCCTGTCGTTTCTTACCTGACTGTAAGCAGTGAGCTGTCCTTATTACTATTTCAATAATACAAAAGCCACGAAATTATCTGTCATTTTAACATAATACAGAATATGTGGCCATTGTTTCTGATTACTTGCTCATTATTATTGACGCAAAACTGTAGGGATGTTGATTCACTAGACCGAGCGTTCCCAGTTTCGAATCATGGCGTCTTCGGTGTATGAGTTTTTTTTTGGTTTTTTTTACAGCGCCTTTCAATCTAAAAATACTGAATAATTGCATTTATATTCATGTGGATAGGTTAGTAGTGTAATTGGAAAAAATCATGTAATTTAAATTCATGGAATAGTTAAGAGAGACCGTCAAGCGATACCGTCACAAAAAAACTGTCAACCTTTGTTCTAATATGGCTGGTTGGCTATTTATGTATGTATGTATGTATGTATGTATGTATGTATGTGTGTAGGTATGTAGGTATGTATGTAGGTATGTATATATGTATGTGTGTATATATGCATGTATTCATGCAGGTATGTATGTAGGTATGTATGTATGTGTGTATGTATGTTTGTATGTATGCATGTATGTATGCATGTGTATGTACGTACGTATGTATGCATGTACGTATGCATGTATGCATGTATGCATGCATGTATGTGTGTATGTATATATGTGTGCATGTATGTATCACGTGTACAGTTCCAACTAATGGGACCAAAGGGCTGAAAATGTTAGCATTTCGCCCTTATCATGTCTAGAAAAATATTTTTTGCGTTTTCTGGAAATCTCCATAATATTAATTTTTAGTGGGTAGGGTGGGGGCAGCTTATGTAGGATTGGTTCCTCGGTTTGTATCTTGTATCATCCATGTTATTTGTTTGGAAATCGGATTTTTTCACTCATCTTTGCCCAATAGAATGCCATAGAATCAAATCATTTATTCGTCATCCTTTTTCCCCATTTTTTTAAATTGATTCCAAACGACATTGGTCACGTGATTGTATAGACATGTAATGCTTGATAATTCGTACTTGGTAATGTTGAATGAAACTTTCCCATTTGTAGGAACACAATGTCTCCAACCTAAAAATACTCAATTTAACTGTATTTTTTCAGTTATAACATTTACTCACTCGTATTAGAGTCATTACTGTCTGTTAAAGCACTTGATTTAACTTAATAGCTAAATCATACGACCATTTGTAGATATGTTGTGTCAGTTCCTTTCCTATCATGCTGAACGTGAGTCAGCGCGTTAAATTACGATTCGTGCTACACACTTTTGGAATCACTGCATCAGACTGAACAATGTATTTGCGAATCCTTTGTCATGCTGTCATTCATTATCTAACTGTGAGCAGTGTTCATTACTATTTCAAGAATACAAAAGCAACGTTATTGTCCATTATTGCAACAAGATATAGAATATGCAGGTATGCTTTTCTGATGAGCAAGCTAATTAGTTGACAACCTTCCATTCTACTTTCACTTTCACTTTTCATTGCTACTGGTATTCACAGTGTCTCTTGTGAGTTCTACTATGTCTGACATACGCAGAAAGACAAACAAAACTTGCATATTAACTGCATTGCGTTTGAGTCTCAGTGACTCCGATAACATATTCTCTAACCATTGAGATTGATGCAGAGGAATACAAGTAATGGCTAATGGTTACTGTTAAGAGAAAATTGAATAAAACCAAAAGACAAACTACCGAGTGAGTTTGTTTACTGCGTTACTGTTGCATTGAAAATGGCTTATTCTTTCCGCTTCGTGCAAGGGCTTTATGTTGCAAAACATCACATCACCTAGATATGCCTCAAGCGCTCCCGTGGCTCTCCGCTGGTGAAAACGGGAAGATTCCAAGCCTTGGAAAGATTCACATTCGATGAAAGCCGAAGAACCTACCAGCAAACATGCTCGGGTGAAATCGAAGTAATAACGTGAATAGAGCCTCAAGTAACAAAGCATTGAGCCAAAATGGAAATAGATTTTGTTGGATCCATTAACGTTTGCCCTGTAAACATGTCTTCGAATTCGGTTTACCACTTGATTATCTATCTTCAGAGCTGAGACTTAATCCATTTAAAGAAGCTGGAAGAGATGATTCATGCTTATTATTTGTTACACTACTATTAAACTTTTTTATTTATAATTTTCAAATTGTTTCTTCAATTGCAACATTTAATCAGGTCGGCTTCTTTTCTGACTTCTTTCTGACGGTGAGTAAACAACGTTGGTTGAAAATACAGAATAAGCTCCATACTTTTACTGTATCACCACTGTTACCATCACGGATACACACACACACACACACACACACACACATGTATATATATATATATATATATATATATATATATATATATATATATATATAACTTATACGGTGCAAATATTTAATTTAATTTCACAGCTATTGGCAGGAATAATACATTAAGTCCACCAACCGTATTTGTTTACAAGAAAAGTTCAATTAAGTTCTGGCGAAATTCTACTGATAATTTTAGAGCGAGAGACAATTTATTTCCTTATTGACAATGACATATATGCAGGGTAGGGTGAACTAAGGCGGCTCCAGTCGCTCAGCGCTAGTGATGGACTAGCGAGCATTAGGCTTATGACAGATTATCGAACGCATTATCTTGGTGCATTAAGGAATTTGGTTATGATCTGATATTAAATTATTATTTCTTACATTCGAATAGATATTGGTCCTGTGCATTTGAAAGGTGGGGTCAGCCAGTGATAAATGAAGTCTGCATATTGTCAGGAACGCATAATCGAAATAAACTTTAAATCAGTCCCATCTTTTACATTCTACGTTCGTTTTTCTATCTCGTTCTATGTCCCTCTTTTCTTTTCCATATATATATATATATATATATATATATATATATATATATATATATATGCGCACGCATACGTGTGTGTGTATGTGTGTGTGTGTGTGTGTGTATGTGTGTGTGTGCTCACAAGCAAACATGCCAGTCTACGTAGATGCAAAAACCTATTCGTACTCACATTCAAGTTATGCCGATAAAAATATTTTGATGTAAAAACGCACACAATGATATATGTACATATGAATGTAAACTTCCCTTCAAATGTAAATATATGCGTTTATATATATATATATATATATATATATATATATATATATATATATATATATATATATATATATTTTGAGATACGAACACATAGGCACATGTGTATATATGCCTATTTAATCACGTATGTGTGCATGCTGGCGTCTACTTAGGTGTGCCTGTAAGCGTTTTACCCTTGTTCTAAAAGATGTATGCGAACATATATATATATATATATAGTCTAGGAAACTTTACTGATTTAAACAGAAAACATTAAAACACTTTTTAATGTATTTTTTGTGTCATTTCCCAATACTTGTCAGGCAATTTACATAATCTTCCAAAGTGTTTTTCCTTTGTTTCCCTTATACTTTGTTATTATTGCACAATGTATAAATTGTCTCTTGTTAAGATCATCAGTCGTCTACTATGTAACCGTTTTTGGGAATTTAAAAAAACTAAACAGTTATATTAACATGGCACCCACGTAGTGTTGATCGAACACCACCTGCCTCCATTATATAGTTTATGCCATACATGTAGTGTGCCATTTTATCCGAGGTTCTATGTGTATTTTATATTGATATTATTTTATAGTACAAGTCTTACGTAGGTTACCCTAATAACTATATATATGCATGCATTGTGTGTGCATGTATGGATGGGACTACACGGGCCCAGATATGCATATTTCCATTCAAAAATATGTGTAAGTGTAACTATTCATTTCCATCTGTGTGTGCATGCACTTTTGCTTGTTTGTCTTACTGTGTGCGGTTGTAATTGCTATCTTTTCCGTTGGTTCTGATAAAAACTATTCTGAAAGCAAGATGAAAACCGTTCAGACAAAGGGCATCCTGGGGACATTCACGTACATCTTTATATATAATTCATTGTTGATGTTCATCAGTAGTGCATACTCTTGCAGAATTTATCGTTACTGTGATCGCTATTCCAGTAAAAAGCACTCTTTTTGTCGGTTTCAAACCATTTTTTTTTCTTAGGGATAAACCATGTCCTGTTACCCACTTATTTTCCATCGAGTCATGATTATCTGTTGTCTGATTTTCTCACGGAAATAATACATTTAAATATATCTCCACGTATAAAGTGCGGAGGATATATATATATGTATTTTTTTTTCAAATGTTTCCACGTGAGTGAATAGAATTTATGTTCACTTTGATCCTAGGCAGAACACACAGATATTCTGATCCTAGGCAGAAGTGCTGATCAATGTATAGATAATCCTGTAGATTTTGATAGGTGCTGTGTTAATTTTATAAATATAATGTGATAAGCGGAAGAGTTGTAAATATCTTAATTGGGGAATCATCAAGCATTTTCATGCTACTTCAATATGGAGTCTTAGCTCACTCAGAGGTCGAGGTTTCTGCAAATGTGTGCTACGTAATGATCATGCTCGAAAAAGAAAGATTTCATTCTTAAGGAAACAAAACATCCTTTTCAAAGGTTTTCTTATTCAAGTGACACTTAGATATTTTACGCCATATTTACTATCGTATAAATGAAGTGTCTAAAATGCTGTCAGCCACACACATAAGGAGTTTGAATACATCCAATAGAGTAGTTCGGCCACAGATTTTGAGCTTTTCATCATAAATTTTTTTTTTAGCCTGTCAAATAAACACGTTTGAGTTACCCAATAAAAAAAACTTGACCAACCACTTTGATCAATTCAAAAAACAAGCGTGAACGCTGCTGGACACGAACTAAGAGTGCAATTCAGCAGATATTTAGATTGTAAATCGACATCCCCTGAAAGAAAAAAGAGAACAACAGCCTATTTTTGTGGTGAATTTTCGAAAAACAAACGAACAAAAAAACGATTTTTTATGGATATGATAAAGAGAACCTATCAAATATTCAGCTCTCCTTTATTCCAGTCATTACATATGAGACGTAAATACGTAGCCAAGCAGAACCACTCAAAAAATGACGAAATCAGTCTTTTGAGAGTTAACAGCTTGAGCAACTGAGCGTTTTTTCGAACTTGTTATCGTAATTATAAGCTGTAGCAATAGCACAAGCATGAGGTTGTGAAATAGTTATCAGCCTGAAAAATCAGATGGACGAACTGATATCCAATTCCGGTTGGAATATCTTATATAATTTTCGTGTTAATCCCCTTGGAATTGATATGACGTCAACTATCTCTGCGTCCCCCCTCTTTCTTACACTGTTGGTTATTTAGACGATTTTCTTGTCATTGTCACAAGATACGAACAATGCACTTTTCAATAATTACCTTACCCGCCTGGAGAGTGACAGTAAAATGGCTGCTGTATTAACACTTAACAGATGGAAGCCAGTATTGACAGACGTAAAGGAAGTATTTGTGGTTTGTCAAGTAGAGTAAATGAGAATTGAAACAGGTCTGGTTTGACACACAGTAGAAAATGTCATGCAACCAACGTCTTTTGGCAGCATGCCGTATTTTTGGTGATCAATTTGAAAAAAAAATATGGAAAAATGGGCGATTTATAGTTACTTTCCTAACCTTTTTGGGGACAGTGATCTCTAAAATTCTGAATAAAAAAAAACAAGCAGAAATCTCGCTGAACGAAATTTTAAAAACATCTACAGATAATATGGAGCAAATGTTCAGGTATCCAGACCTCTAGTTCCATTACTACAGTCTGTATGTGTGATATATACATACGTAGCCAGCCAGACAGCCAGACCAATTTGAAAACGGAAGAAACCTATGATGATAGTTTTAGGGGAAGTTTTGGTTGATGGTTTCAAACAAGATGATTTTGTGAAAAAAGTCAATTGAAAATGTGGCTCATAAAAATATCTCTGCTTTTAACAATCGTCATTATTTGAGTCCCAATGGGTTGCCATGTCTTTGTTTTTAGCATTTTAATTTCTAGGTGGTTTCGAGACAAGCCCAGGCGTCTCCTTTCTTTTTTTACGTACTTGTCAATTTCGACATCTATCGTCGCCAGCTGAATTACGACCGTAAGAGAGGAAAATAATGAATGAAAAGAAGAAAGAGAAAAAAAAAGACAAAAGAAACAAGAAATTAAAAGAGAGAAAAGAAAGAAAAGAGTAAATAGCGAAAGAAAACGAGAGAAGTGATAAAAAGAGAGAAGAGAACAAAAGGAAAGGAGTAAAAGGGTGGAAAAAAGAAAAAAAAGAAAGAAGAGAGAAAGGAATTAAGAAAGAATGGAGAGGAAAAGGAACTGAAGAAAATTAAAGAGAAGAAAAAGAATGGAAGAAAACAAAAAAACTATGGAAAGACAACAGGAAAGAGAACAAAAGAGAGGGAAAGAAAAAAGAGATTGAAGCTTTGGGGCAAAAATATGAGAATAACTTATGAGAATAACGAGATTTGGTTCTTGGCAGTTGTTGAGCAAAAATGTTTTCATTTCAAAGAATCACAGAAATCTGACACTTCGTTGTCTTGCGGACATCAACAGACAATCGCATCTGAAGAATTGTTCTTAAGTAAAATTGAAAGAAAATTTACAATTGCTTCTTAATTTTTTTGTTATTATTTTACCATTGAATGAAATTTTCTGACTTCAGTTATTGTAATTCCAATTCATTTATTTATTGCTTTGTTTAAAACCCACAAAAGAAACGCCACAGAAAGCAGAATTATTTTTATAAATCATCTTACATAAGAAGTTTGAAATCAATAACTTGGACAATACAATAATGCATATATATATATATATATATATATATATATATATATATATATATATATATATATATATATACTAGGATTGTTCAATAAGTTTAGCTTATTATGGCACAATATCATATTTCGTAAAAACTTGCAGAATTAGCAACAGGAGAATATATGAAATTTGTGGGCAGATTCAGGGGCTCGTTTTAGATAAAGAGATATTTTTAGTACTGCAATGCATATCATATTTAGGTAAATCTACGTATGATACAATGCAATATTTGTTAATTGGTTTTTGAGACGAGCTTGTTTACTTCAGCAAAGTTAGTCAGGTATACGTATTCATTCGCTCTATTCGACACTGTGTCCATCTGTCTGCTTGCCCACGCGATGTCTCGAAAACCTTTCAATGTATTTCAATGGTATTTCGTAAAATGGCCTGCAATTGGTTAGGAAAGATTTGATAGGATTTGTTCAAGATTGAGATATATTTTTATCACAATGCATATTACATGAAGATATCAGGATTATTAAAAAAGTCTATCTTGGTATGCCACAAAGCCTTATTTTAATCGGTCTGGAGCCGAGCTTATTTACCCCCGCAACGAAACGGGAAAAGCTATGTACATTTAATCAGGTCAGTCGGTCTGTACCTCTATTGGTGTGTCTGACTGTTTGTCCACACGATATCCCAAAGGCTTCTGAATGGATTTGAATGAAATTGCATAGACAATGATTCAGGGTTGGATCAAAGAATTTATTTCAGATTGAGATATATCTTATTATTCGGTGATAAAATGACGAGGAAGAAAAAACAACGCAATTGATAAAAACGTAAAGGGTATAACTGGTCTGGTTAGTCAGTCAATAGAAATCATCACGTGACCAATGTCTATATGCAGCATGCGCTGTAGGAGATGATCCATAAAAAAGGGGTGATCAATGAATAAGTTGATCCGATGGCGAACCCAAAAGAGAACGTTGCAGACTGATTTGAAGAATATAATGGATTATGGGGCAAGTAGCAAGTAGATGAAGTCACAAATAGAGTATTTTGAAGTGGACAAGGGCGACATTGCTCTGTGCAAGCTATATTTTCGACAATATTGAGTGGTTTGATATGTTCTAGTCAGACTTCTGACATGAATATCATTTTGCATTCTACAAACGATCGCAGTTTTTCAATTTTGAAACGTTCAAATTAGTTTAGCCTCAAATTTGATGAAAACAATTCTAAATAGTCATTCAATATAAACTTTAATGTGATCCATGATTTTTGACAGCGTGCTATCTTAGCATGATTAATTGGAACATTGGATCAATGAATATGTTTCTTCTTTCGCCTTTTGTTGGGTAGTGATCACTAAAAAGGAAACAATCGTGAATGCTGCTTGGCATAATCGATGGAACCAATTTGAGATACAAATACATTGCAAACTGAATCTCCAAGAATTTTTTTTTAAAAACTATATAAAAGTTGAAGAAAATTGTGGTGACAGTTCCAATAAAAGTCGATTTTCATATATTTAAAGGTCTCTCTCGTGTGACATATTGAAAGTTTTTTGTTGAGATATGATGTTGCAAGAGGTATACGCTGAGTGTTTTCTGGTTGACCACTGCCTTACTGTAAATATCACATACACACACGCACACAACACGCATAAGAAAGACTTGCAAATAATAAATACTCTTCTTTAGTTTCCTGTTGAGAATAACTGTTGTTTCAAAGCTTCAAGGGGGGCAATCAAGATGAGTGACAAACTCTTAGATTTTTAGCGCAGTATAAATTTATCCCAAGAATCAACTACGGATACTGCATTGAGTTCTTTGGTCAGGTCATTGACCTTTCATTAACCTCATTGAATACGTAAAGGCAATAGTAGATAAGAAATCAAAACAGCACCACGTTCAGATTTGATGGATCTCTTATGCCAAGCATGGCGTCAACCTGGAATTCAGACCTTGCCGATCCTGTGTCAAAATAAGTCACCTCTTTTGAAACAGCTTGAGGAAAGTCAATTCTGCATTTTGCATCGTAAATACCTGAATAGAATCAAAGCAAAACTGTTATTGTGTGCTCATTTCTTGTGTCTCCGTATGTAAGGCGATGTGTTGTGAGGGTAAAATGATTGTATCGCGCCAATTTTCAATGCTGCAAGCATATATATATATATATATATATTCCCTTGAAAATCAGCATTCGAAAACTTTTGCTTTGGTGGTACGTACGCAACCAACTCAGCCACAATGTAAGCATCCTTGTATAATATTGTTCGATACTGAGCTTTGTAGGTACAAGATTCGTGAAATTATATACATATATATGGCAAAAGAGTTGGTCTACACATGAACTTCAGTGAAAAAAAATCATGAGCAACAATCACATTATGAATAAGGACATAACCGTCAAAATCGAAGATGCAAAACTGGGGAAAGATAACGAATCCCTATGAAACCAGTGAAAGTGGAAGAAATCAAGCGAAGAATCACCCTCAACCTTCAAATACAGGTCAATCCCAATAATCCTAAAAAGAAGAGTATACAACCAATGCATCCTCCCAATAGTCACTTATGGAGCTGAAACATGGAACCTAACCAAGAAACAGACCTACAAACTGAGAAGCATGCAACGTGCACATGAGAAAATTATGCTCAACCTCACATGGAGAGATCACAAGACAGCACAGTATATAAGGAAGGGAACAGGAGTCAGAGACATCATTGAATCAATTAGAAAATTTAAATGGCAATGGGCAGGCCATGTTGCAAGAATGACAGACAACTGGCCCCTAGAGATCACATGCGAAACAGACACCGACTGATGATGTAGAGATAGACTGGACAGATTTAGAAAATACTGGCTGCGCGACGCCAACGATGAAGAAGTGTTGCGAATCCTAGGGAAGGTCTATGTCCAACAACAGACGTTAAAAGACTGATGATATATATATATATGAGTTTTATATGATTGATCTACATCTATATAGAGCATTGTAAAAGGAAATAATCATAATATATAAATATATATGTATATATATATATATATATATATATATATATATATATACACACACATATATATATATACTAAAATGTATTTATATATACATACTAAGATATATATATATATATACATATATATATATATATATATATATATATTTATTATTGAATTATGATACAATATCAAGTAAATATACCTAATTTTGCTCTATGAGGGCCGATGGAACTCTTTATTCGAATATTTGATTACATTCTTATATATTCTCATCATCATCATCATCATCAGTCTTTTAGCGTCCGTCGTTGGACATAGACCAGGATTTGCCACACTTCTCTATCATGGGCGTCACGGAGCCAGTACTTCCTGAACTTGTCTAGCTCGTCTCTCTATCTAACATTTTGCCGGCCTCGGTTGCGCATGTGGTCTCGGGGAATCCATGTTGTGAGTCGTGATGTCCATCGATTGTCAGCCATTCTTGCAACATGGCCAGCCCACTGCCATTTGAGATTTTTTATGGATTCTATGATGTCTCTAACTCTTGTCTTTTCCCGGATGTGCTGTGCTGTTTTGTGGTCTCTCCATGTGAGGCCCAGCATTATTCTTTCATGTGCACGTTGCATGGTTCTCAGCTTACGGGTCTGTCTCTTAGTTAAGTTCCATGTTTCAGCCCCATAAGTGACTATTGGGAGGATGCATTGGTTGTACACCCTTCTCTTTAGGATTAATGGGATCTTATTATTTTTGAAGGTTGAGCTAGCTCTGCCAAAGGCTTGCCATTCTAGTGTGATTCTTGGCTTGATTTCTTCTTTTGAGGGTCTCATGGAGATTCGTTGCCCTAGGTAGATGTAGTGGTCTACTTTCTCGAGTTCTGTGTCCTCGATTTCGATCTTAGTGTTTTTATCTCCAATGTGGTTGTTGCACATGATCTTCGTCTTGCTGAAGTTCATGTGTAGGCCGACTTTCTTGCTCTCTTCATTTAGTTCATCTATCATTAGTTGGAGGTCGTGTAGGTTCTTTGCGAAAAGGGCTATGTCGTCTGCGAATCTAAGGTTGCTCAGATACTCGCCGTCTATTTTAATTCCATTACTCTCCCAGTCTAGTCTTCTGAAGATCATCTCGAGGCAGGCTGTGAAGAGTTTAGGTGAGCTGGTATCACTTTGTCTTACTCCTTTCTGGAGCTGGAAGGAGTCCGAGTCTTTATGTAGCCTGATAAATGAGCTGCCGTGATTGTATATATGTTTCAAAAATTCAACATATACTGGATCTACACCTTGCCGACTGATGGCCTCCATGACCTTAAGGATTTCTACTGAGTCGAACGCCTTTTTGAAGTCGATAAATGCTACGGCAAGTGGTAGTTTATACTCTGCTGCTTTTTCTTTCAGTTGATTTATCGAGTGCAGGTGGTCCATGGTCGAATAGCTTCTTCTAAAGCCAGCCTGTTCACGTGGCTGGTTTTCATCGAGTGTTTTTGTGATTCGGTTGGTGATGATCTTTGTGAAAAGTTTGTATACACAGTTGAGTAGGCTTATAGGCCTATAGTTGTTGAGGTCTTTCGGGTTTCCTTTTTTATATAAAAGCATTATGATAGGAGTGTTCCAATCGTCTGGGACTTTACTGTGTTTTAGACACAAGTTGAAGAGGACGGCCAGTTTCCTAGTTTATTTTTAAATAGCAATTTTTCGTTGAAGATACTTTTGGTTTGTGTGTAAGTGAAGTTATATTCGAATGTTTGATCAAAGATAAAAAGTTACAGAGTAACCCCTTTCAGATGCTAGAAGGACGATGGAAATATCACAAGTAGATTTATAGATAAGATAAAAACGTAGTCGCTTGAAACCCCCACGGATAGATAGCTAGGCACAGCCACCTAATTAAAAAGACATTAGGAGGAAGAAAGTGAAAATGGTTGATAAAAAGGCACGGTGTACAAGGATTTTAACGGCAAACCGTAAAGGAGACTCAAGGTTGGTACCTAGAGCAGGCAATACTGTTAGACCGGACAGATGGTGCAGACAGAGTAGGCAGGCAAAGAATACCAGGGTCCAGTGACCGCCCCAGTCTCTGACAGTAGAAAGACATCGAACTCAATCTCCCCCCCCCTCTCTCTCTCTCTGGGGATTTACTTTATGCGTCAGTCTGAAGAATATCCATGCATTTTTGGTCGGCCCAAGAAGAAAAATAAAGGGTCGATTTTGAATCCCACTCTGCGTCTTCCGTTCTTCTAAAGATGCAGCCAAGTTGTGCAGATATACAGAGAAATGTTTTATCTTTCAAATAGTGAACCGTGTATACTTTTTTGATAACTGTTTCATTTCACGGTGCTCTAAACAGAAACGTTGACTGATTATAAGAAATTGTATGATATTACATTTCGCAATT
This sequence comes from Thysanoteuthis rhombus, assembly GCA_963457665.1. Taxonomy (NCBI): domain Eukaryota; kingdom Metazoa; phylum Mollusca; class Cephalopoda; order Oegopsida; family Thysanoteuthidae; genus Thysanoteuthis; species Thysanoteuthis major. The sequence goes on from OY735218.1 coordinate 48,892,593, forward strand.
AACAAGATTAATCAATAATGATAGATAATCTTGTTAATGGTGAAACAAGATTAATATTGTTACAAGTCAGTAACGCTTCATATATATATATATATATATATATTATCATCAGCTGTCATAAGCCAAATGCTGGACAAAGGCCTTTCCAATCTCTTTCCCTGGTGACCGTAATTGTACTATCCTCTACCATGTCCTACCGTCAAACCTTCATACGTCATTTCTCCATTTATTATCTCGTCGTTTCCATCCACTTCACTGTTCCATGGTCATTAATCGGTTGAACGTTTTCTCCATCAATTGTCAATATATCATCCAGTGCATCTTCTTTTTTTTTTGGCTTAATCATTTGTATCATATCCTTCACTTTATTCCTCTCTCAGATTCTATCGCATGCTCTTTCCATGGCTCTAAGAGCGATTCTAAACACGGTTTCAGTTGGTTTTGTTAATTTTCCATGTTTTGCATCAGTGAGTCACAACTGGTACCATGTATTCATAGTATACTTTACGCTTTAAGTATATTGACAAGGTGATCTTCAATCCGTCTCTATTCATACTGTTTTCCAGCCAATTGTCATGCATCGTTTGATGTCATTTCCCTGGTCTTTCTTTGAATTTAATTAACAGACCTCAGGAAACATATATGCATTTATATATATATATATATATATATATATATATATATATATATATATATATATATATATATATATATATATATATGTATGTATATATATAATGTACTGTAAAGAGTGAGACAGACTCAGGAGTAAAGTGTTTAGAGGTAAGGTTTATTAATCCTTAGATGTGAATGGTCCAGACATGTTTCGGGATTTTTCCCATCTTCAGTGGCGTGTACTGTTTGAGTATGTGTTATATATATATATATATATATATATATATATATATATATATATATATATATATATTCTGTATATATCTGATTCAGAGACGCCATTACCAATGCCAAAATCTTCGGTCAAATTTGCCGATAGAATACCGACTTTTCATCAAAATATTCTCATCTGATTCCATATCTTTTCCCTCTGACATGTTTCCTGGTCGAAATATCCATCGGAAGATCAATATTTTCTATAATCAAGAAGGTAACCATTTGATTCTTCTACAATGATTATATGGAGCTTTCTATCGGCATCAATAACTTCATGCCAATGTTTGCTGGTGGATTCTTTTATAGTGTAGCGTTCTGTGGAAATTGTCCATTTTTGTGTAGACCAGGGTTCTTCAAAGTAAGTGTCCAAACTTATTACTGGGTCGCAAGTACCTACTGACTGGGTCACAAGTAATAAATAAATGAATAGATAAAAAGCAAGGAAGAAAGATACTGGTGACATTGCAATAATTAGCATTTAAAATATGATTATGTCAAACAATCTGATTATCAACAATAATTAATTTGCTGAACTAAAAAAGTCGTAAGAGGAGTACTAGCTTCTGCATGATTATAACACGACAAGAGAGGTTTAATGAGAGAGAAACGGTGAAAAAGAGAAAGAGAGAGAAGAGAGGGGATGTTAGGCGAGACTAGAGGAGTGGCTTTCGGTGCATACACCATCCAGGTTTTGGCCGTTTTATGGCCAAATATGGCTAAATTCAAAATTTCTAAAATGCATTTTTCGTTTAGCCAAATTTAAATCTAGAACCATTTAGACATTTTACCGTAGTATTTTGGGCATAATGTAGGGGATGTGGTCCCGATTGTAAAGTTTCACACACTTGTTCGCTTTACGTTGAAAATGGTGGACAAGTAAGAACAATTTGATTTATTCAAAGCAACAATAAGATAATTTATGTATTTTCTTCTGTTTCGTTCTTCGATCAATTCTCTTATTTCTTCTTATTTGTGCGCTGTTTCTAACATCGAATGAGTGAGAAGGCGAATCTTGGTTATATACAATCGAGATCATCTTCCGTACCTTGTGCCATATTTTTGATAAAATCGTATTTTTGAGTATTTATTTTTGCAATGATTTCTAAACACTCAATAGTATCAATTATTTCTATACTTTGTGAATGTGAATAGTATTACTACAAATGTTGAAAACTTAACACCGGGGATTCACAACACTTCACAATGAAAATAAAAACTGAAATAATTGCTTTTATCAACCAGTTTTGCCTTCAGCTGTTTTAGCCATGAACATTTCAAAATATTTGGCAACCCTCACTCTTGTCTTTCAATGCCGTTAAGTGTAGCCCAGCGGCGTGAATCAATCTTACGTCTTAATTTTAGTTGTCAGTGTACGCAAAAACCTCTGATTGAGCCAATATTTCTCAACGACAAATGCAGTGAATGCTTGAGAAAATACAGACTAAAAGGCATATAGCTCAAAGTTAATGAACCTGTACTTGCATGTTTAATGTTTTTTAACTACGATCCTTCGACATAACCAACGAACTAATTCACAGAAAACTTAGCTGATACGTAATTTTCAATGGGTATAATTGTGATATATTGTTATTCTTATAATTGCGTGTATGGTTATTAATTTCTACATTGTTATAAGTAAAAAAAAAAATTTGTATGCACATTCATTTTCTTTGTGCGCTGGATCCAAAAGGTATATATGTGCGTACAGTTTAGAGGGAACCCTGAAATAAATCTGGGTATTGCCATTTTAAGCGATTATCTATATCCCGCATGCTCAAATCCGTGACATCGTTCGTCCATGGTCTTAGAATAGTTTTGGCAAGGTCTATGTTTCTAATAAAACTGTATTTGTATGATATAATAATAATAATAATAATAATAATAATAATAATAATAATAATAATAATAATAATAATAATAATATGATTTTAATTTCTTGCTATTCGTTTGTCTAAGATCAATTCCCTACCACAGCATTTCTGTCGAGTACCTTGAGGCTGTCTTCAATTTTTTTTTCTTCATTTCATCTTCTGCCTCCTCATGTGTGATTGGTCTTCCTTGTGGGTAAATCAACATTGAGGTTACAACCTTAACGGAAACGTATCTGTCAGTAGAGGACGTAAAGAAAGGAGGCCAGAGGGTACACGGACGAAACGTTTGTCAAAGAAATAACGGTACAGACAAAAAAAAAATAGTCCAAGTATAACAAACACAACTTACAAAAGTCAGACAAGTATTATGATTTTCATTTTTACCCTTTTCCATGGTTTTCCATTCTCTATGACTTTTACCGCTGGGTAACTGCGCACTTCAATAACGTTTTGCATATTGATATACATCAGCACGCGAACTTAACCCATTCGGTATCTTTGCACCAAACGCAGACATGAGACATTATATGGTAGTGAATTCCTTCTATGCTAATCTCTTGCTGGCGGGTATATCCTTTTCAAAATGCAGTTCACCAAGTACAAGGTGATTCATGAAAAATGCAATACCAAAGATAAAGTGATAGAATTTATGCGTACACATATTCCATTCTACAACATGACTCATGTGGAAACCCTGCACTCCACAGTTGAAATAGGTACATCGTACATAAGCCTTTCTCAAGCATCAATATCTTTGTGTTGTAAAGTATAATTTTTTCCAATGAAACGAAACTTTCATGAAGGGAAATGGGTAGGAACCTGCTTTAAAATTTCAGAACATTACTTTTAGCATATATTGTAAAGTTGGAATGTACGTGTAATTAGCATATTTTTGTAATCTTTTATCGTTTCTGGTGTTTTGAAAAAATTGGATTTAAAATAGTTTGAATAGAAGTTGTCAGAAGGACAGTTGCATCTTTTTTCTAATCAACGGAATATGAATATCATCTTGTGTCATTTACTTTAGCAATTTTCAAGTCATTTGTTTCTTTTCTACGAAGTTCTTTTCATTTTTCCAAGTTTACGGTAATGAGACTCCCAAGAAACAAGAAAAAAAAACGAACAATTAACTGCTCCAGTATATTTTTTGTACACAATTCAAACAAATGCTGTATAACAAGTATTGCATGTACTCCCAATCCTGTCTCAACTTTCTCTTTCAGTTATGTATCTAATCGTACTCTGCATTGACAATAAATGACAGAACCTTACCTTAAATGTCTGTTTTTTATTTGCATTTTTCATCAGTTCATTAGATGTTTATTATAGGTATATGAGCACGCTCGCAAAATCCATCATGAACGAATTCAAATAAAAATAGAAAGAGCAATGTCAGGAATAACTTTGAGAGATAGAAAAGGATCAAGATGGATCCAAGAGCAAACCAAGGTGAAAAAAAAGGAAGGATAACTGATGGCAATGCTCAAATGACTACAAGTTTAAGAAGACCTAAAAAAGACAGAGATTAGACATGATACAGCTTGGTATAGAAACGATTGGCATTGAACGAGCTTAGGAAGACCTTTGTTCAGTCGTGGACCTGCTGCTGCTGATTGATTCATACCCAAGCCTTTTTTTTTTGTCAATCTCAAAGTGTTAGATGGAGAGACGATTTAGACAAGTTCAGGAAGTACTGGCTACGTGACGCCCATGATAGGGAAGTGTGGCAAATCCTGGGGAAGGTCTATGTTCAACGACGAACGCTAAAAGACTGATGATGATGATAATGATTCGAACAGCATTTGCGTTTTGATAACTAAAATACGTCTTGCATCTGACTGAAAATCATGGTGACTCAGCGTTTTTAGCTAAACATTATTTGACGTCTAAAACGAAATCTGTTAGATATCAGAGATCTAATAGCGATTTTGTCGCGTATCAAATGTGTTATTTAATGCTTTTAACGCAAATGTAATCATAATTATTATGCAATATTTTGAAATAGCATTATCTAGAAAAAATAATTTTATGAATGTATTTAAAGTTTATTTTAAATCTTATCGAGACAGGGTGGTTCTTGAAGGACAGGAAGAATAAATGCATCCCATGGATACAAAACATAAATATGCAGTATCTACATCATACCTAGTGTAACACAATTCTCCTATCTCCACATGACCAAGAGCCATATGAATCTTGAGACGTCTAGGGTCAAAAACACCTCAGAAAAATGCCAAATATTCTTTAGAAAGCAATCATTTTATTACTTATTCTTATTAGATAAAGTATTGTTTTTTTATCGTCAACTTTATGGTGATGGTTTGAGTATGAAAATATGATAATGAAAAGCGACTAAAGAAATCAGGTGAACATGAATAGTAGTATTGGCAATCAATAAAAATGATTGTTTATAAAACATTGCAATATTGAAAAGATGTATTAAAAATAGTATGCAACAAAGTCGAATGACCAAAAATTCAAATAAGGACTTACTAAAGAGTTTAAAATAAAATGGTATTCAAAAATTTCAAATTTGTTGAATTTAACCATAAAATTATCAAAATTGCAACCGATTGCTATATTTATGTTTAACTTTGTTGGACGGTTGACCAATAAGCGTAGCCTGACACGTTGCTTTTAGCTAGGTTAGGCTGTTCATTTGCCTGATTGTTTGAATATACTGAAACGCTAGAATCAGCCTATACACAAGGCATGCCATAATTCAACGATTGGAAAAAACCCTGAAAGAACGACCTATCAACGCCATGAATTATACACGAGTACAAACGGTATATGATTAAACATTTGGGGACTCATAAGTTATATGTTACAGTGAGTTCGAACGCATTCAGTGTATTTCTTCAAACTAATGTTCTTAGAATAAGCCATCGAAAAATAACATTATTTGAGAAGTGCCTGTATTGGTTTTGTATCATCATTGCAATTTGAATTAATGTCAGAAATTACATCTTTGAATAAATCAGTAAAATAGACATCTATTATGGAATGATTTATCAAAAGGAGAAAGAGAGGGGACAGAGAAAGAAAGGTTGAGGACAGATTAGATGCCAAAGTGAGCTTTTCTACGTAGAGACGTTGTTGACTAAACTTGTATCCAAACAGTCTTCAATAAGTAAACAGAAAATATCTTAGCTTGAATTTGCTTCATTTGTCACAGTCTTCAGATTTTCATCAATCTGGCTCAACAGTCGTAATATACATCTTGTCTGGAGCGTTCACGAATCATCCACCAATTACTTTACTGTTTGGTGAACTGTCCATGGGTCAGTAAAACAGGTAAATCACACCGGCGGAAATAACTCCGATTATGAATTTGAAAACAAATCGTGGCGCCAGGGAGGAAATGGATAACATCGCCGATCGTACAGCCATTCATTGCCTTTGATACTGCGATAGCGAATGATAACACAAGGGGCGATTTGATCCATTTTCTTTAATTACTTTGTTTCAATAGTTATGCAATGGATGGTGTTGTTTCTTTAATACAAAATGAGCAATGTGAAGTCGGTTGCAAACAACCAAGCATCATTTGTCGAATTCCCGTTGGTCCCTGGACTTCAAACCAATGCAATACAGTCCTTCATACCGAGTCAGTGGATAGGAGTTCGATCGGTGGTATTCCCAATTTTCTCAACAACTACAGTTTTTCAAATTTCAATTGTCTCGAACAAAAGAAAAAATATGAACTTTAAATTTGTGTAATCATTTAGAGGGTCGAAATTCACGTGAGATTAGTTGAGACTGTGTAACCCGAACTCTTGTACTAAAGTACAAGCCCTGAACTTATCAATCGTCCATCGTACTTCCCAGTCTTGTAAAATCTATCAAAAAATAACAACTTAAAAAATATTATGTTATAAATAACTGTAAAAGAAGACTATTAAGATTTCAAATTCCTATCTGCTTATCAAGCTACCCAACTTTCTTTACTCCTCTCTCCCTTCCTACACTCTTATCAAACACTCAACCCAGTCACTACAATTTTATTAAACTAATATCTTTTTTTACGCCATGTCAGATACTCATAGTATCAGTAGCAACCATCCATCAGACCGTGTTATGGACTGGTAAAAAATGAAAATAAAGGTTGGCATTATAAATAACTCTCCAAGAAAAGTAGAAAAATCCATAATTTCCGTGTGTTTTGGTTTGGAACGGTGCGATGGGGGGAAACCGCCTGGGGTGTAAACAGCTACAAGCGAACTAATTGTAAAGATTGGAGTTATTTTTGCCCAGTGTGATTTGGCTCTGCTTCTCTCGATAGTAACACAGACTCGAAGAAAAGCAAGCGAATGGCTGCTGGACACTCGTGTCTCATATTAATTTTGTTCGAGATCAAAAGAGTTTTCACTTGTTATTCGTACAACTTCTCTGTTTGCTGCACAGGAACCGTTACTTTCGGGTCTAAGGTTTTCTTTGCTTCATTGACAACGTTCCAAGACTTCTATAAATGGAATTGAAGAGTGGGAAAAAAGACTCTTTCTACATCCGTTCATAGATATTTTAGGATCGTTTTTAAAACTAATAATAATAATGATAATGATAATGATAATAATAGTAAGAAGAAGAAGAAGAAGAAGAAGAAGAAGAAGAAGAAGAAGAAGAAGGGAATACGGAGTGGCCTAATGGTTGTCGACTCGAGTTTTGGCCGGATTGTTCACCTTTTCTTGGCACCGGTGCACTTGGAAAAGGCTTGAATCCATTGTTTCCTTTAGAAATGGATGAATAGCAAAGTAGTTGGAGCCCTTTAGCCTTTTTAATTAGTCCCCGTAAAAGGGTGTTTCTCCGAAAGTAAAAAGGCGTACAGTTCGGTAATCGACATATCTTGTTGTAAGCCGGAGTGAAGGAGGTGTTTTGGGCGTGGGACAGGCAACTTCAATCGGTGATATTGAACTGTAGTAAGATAATTGCAGCCCTATTTTCAATATTGAGTCTCCACGGATGATTAAAAAAAGGAAATTAAGGAAGCTTGAAGGCTTGGTTCGTATTCATTCTATGTGGTGCACTCGGACCTGTGCTTGAAACGCCCGGATTAAGACTAGATGAACTAGAGATTCGAGGAAGGGTTGAGACTATCCAGACTAAGACAGAGCCGGGGACTGCAGGGATAGTGAAAGAGATGAGGTCGATTTGTGGAGACTTACTGTCCCTCGGTCTTCAGTGATAACCACCAGGCTACTGGTTCGAACGTATAAATTCATGAGTAAGTACAAAAGCAGTCGAAGAGCGCATACTCCTAACAATACTATTCACAAATCAATTGAAAAAAAACCTGGATCCGTCCCCAAATTTAATCCCTTCTTTTTTAGTCCATTACCTATCCTCCCACAGAAATTTATTGGCATTCATCAAAATATATACTTTGAGAAGTATTATTAGCTGACAGATATCAACGGACGCATAAACGCATGAAGAGAAATGGAAAAATATTCCTCAATAAGAATCAAACTCCTGGATTTAATTATAATTCATCGAGAACTCTCTGATACATCGAGAGGGCATACTGACGGAAAGACTGAAGGGCAGAAGGAAAGACCCGTGTAATACTTTACCTCATCAACTTTGTTGGTTGAGGTAATAATATTAAAGAGAATGACTGTTTTCTAACAAGTTTTCCAAAGGGTTGAGTGTGTTTTGCGTGTTGCCGTTCAAAGCCCTTTTAACACAGTTCACTTGACATTGTCCTGTAAAATGAGACGATGGTAATTAGGTCGTGGGTTTTCTTTTTGTGCTTCCTTCCTAACAGAAGGCAAAGCTTGACTAATGGGAATAGATAGAAGGTTCCACATCCGGAGTCCCTACAAATTGTGAGATATAGGTTAACGGTTTTGAAGTTTTTAATTATATTAAGTTAATTCTAATCACTTTTCAATGCAAAATTATTCGAAAATTTAAACTTGATACCACAAATGCTAGAAAAATTATTTATTGATCACTTCTTATTCTAATTATTTTGATTGATCACCCAACATGGCATGCTACCAAAAACATTGGTCTCATGATGGTTTCTATTGAATGACTATCATGATTAATACTTTATTAGGTGAGGCATTGTCGACCACCATTAATTTTTGACGAGCATTTCTTTCATCTTAATTTCAGTTGCCTTTGTTGCAACTACTCAAACCGTCGGTCTACGCCAATGAATAAACAGCACAGACCAGAAATTAAGAACAAGCCTGGCTGCTGCAATCTTCAATTCCACTCCATCTTCTTTACCAACGGAAGACGATTACTGCAACTATTATATTCTAGATATAATATAGAAAGAAATTATAGATATTTTTTTAAATTATGCATTTATTTATCAGAATGAAGTAGGCCTGTACGTATCTATATGATAAATTTTAGATTATATCTAAGATTTATCAATTTAGCTTAATTAATAAGACAGCCTTCAGGCAAACAGTTGGTTGTGAGTTCAGATCTTAGTTGAAGAATGTGGATTTTACATATCTGTGTACACCTTTGTTGATTATTGTTGTTTTCGTTTTAGTCACGGTACAGAAATAAATTCGACTCTAGTTTGGGAGTTCTAGATGAGACTCAGATCACTTTCATCCCAAGAAGCCCGCCTTCTTGCAGCAACTGCTTTACCCATTTAACAACAAGAGCTCAATGATTAGAGCAGTTTCTGTTTATAAGCAGGATTCCCGTAGTGAAGGATGGGTGAGTTCGAGTCTCATCAAGAGCTTATTCTAATTTCATGATCTGCGCTTTTCACTCATCGTCGTATACTGAAAATCCGAGTAATTTCGACAAAAATATTCTAAAATTAAGATAAAAATGAAAAGATAGTCAAAAAATTATGAAAGATCTGCTCAAATATTACTATCTCACCTTCAAGTTCCTCGGACTTGGTTCAAAGTATTTATCAGGTTACGTTCAGCTACTGTTATGAACTTCTCAATTCCTGCTTACCAGGTTTTGCCTTGTCATTGGAGCGGCCATGTGTTTTTCTTCTTTCCTCTCAACCCCCGATGCTTAAATACAGATGTGTAGCCTAGCAGAAGATTCCAAACAAATTGTGCATGTTTTTTTATAACAGCATATAAATTATAACCAAAAGCATTCTAAAAAATAGGATATTGAGCCGTCATAAATGTTCAATATCACGTCGTTTGCAGCCATTCTTCTTCTTGGAGTAAAGAACGCAATTTACTCCTTTTTTTATATAGCTAATTCATACATAAATACATTTACTGCAACAATTCACAATGGATTCAATTTTGGTTTTATTTTTCATTCTCTGGAAACATCAACCTAGAGAAAGGGTAATAGTCTGCGAGATGAGCTTGAAATGTCCATCATGGAACCACAGATGTGCCCCAACTTTATCTTAATTTTCATAATAATCTTTTTCATTTTATGATGAAAAATAATCATTATCAATATTGATGATGGTGGCTGGGCTGATGATGATATTGATGACGTTTATACTGATGCTTGGTCGTGGTGATATATAGGAGATAGTGGGAGCAAAAATCTTATAATGACTGATAGTATATTCACCAAGGTTTAGTAGATGCAGGTCAGTCCAGTTGTGTCTCCTGCGAATATAAAAAGGTTTGCGTAAGTCGAACAACATACATATACAAAGGTTTTCTTCGAAATCAGAAATAGCATAAAGTGAAAAAAGCCATTAAATCATATGGGAAATATTTATGTCCCCTGCATTCAGGAATTGTATCAAGCGATAAACATCTCATTAATTAATACAGGAAATATTCCAAGCGCTCCCAGATCCAAAAACCAATCTTCAGTTTTCCTGCCTCAATTTTGAAGATTTAGGTTCGTCGTTTGCTACGACAGGCTTGGAAGGCTTGAAATACAACGGTATACTTGACTGTTTTTCACTCGCTTTCCCTCTCATGCTCTTTGAAAGCACTGAAAAAATCCGTCGATCAACTTTGAATCTCGTGACCTGTGCACGTGATACATACAAACATACATAGCCAGCCAGCCAGCCAGCCAGCCAGCCAGATCGACTTAGAAACTGGAGGAACCTATCTTGATAGTTTTGATGACAGTTCTGATCGACGGTTTTTAATTCCTTCATTATATTTGAGATTGAGATGCTTTGTTGCCTACCGAGCGTGTCCTTTTATCGGCAGCATGAATTCAAAATTTAGCATTATTTTCAGTCAATTTTTAGCTATCTTCCGGCATTTAAAAGAGAGATAAAATGGCTAACAGTGTATTTTCGCACATCTTTGCACTTTTTGACGCTTTTAAGGGGGGGGGGTTGATTTAGCACGAAAATTCTCTAGTTGAAAGGCAATACTTTAGTGATGTATGATCACAACCTCAGTAATTATATGAAATGTCGACAGCTCGTTAAAATAGTCAGAGTTCATTTAACGCCAAAGTCTCCCGTTTATCACGCACTGAGGGTGTGTGAAATAAACAAATGGCATTCGTGTACCTTTCCCTCTATAATCCAGAGAAGGATCAACACATAAACAATCCAGAGAAGGGCCATAACATGTACAATCGTATAAGAGTGGGTTCACAGATAATTCGACATTCTTTACGATCTTACACAACTGGGTGATATATATTTTGAGGAAATCTGTCACTGGCGAATATTGAGTTCTATCTTTCTGTCTTCTTGCTTTCTTTCTTTCTATCCATTCATCTATCTGTCATTTCTTTCTGTCTTAATATATACGTCTTTTTTCTATCTATCTATCTATCTATCTATCTATCTATCTATCTATCTATCTATCTATCTATCTATCTATCTATCAGTCATTTCTTTCTATCCCAATACATATCTGTCTTCTTTCTATTTATCCCTCTATCTATCCATCAATTCATCTATCTGTTGTTTTTTTGTCAATATGTACGTCTTTTTTCTATCTATCTATCTATCTATCTATCTACCTATCTATCTATCTATCTATCTATCTATCTATCTATCTCAGTCTGTTTCTATCTATCTATCTATCTATCTATCTATCTATCTATCTATCTATCTATCTATCTATCTATCTATCTGTCTGTCTATCTATCTATCTATCTATCTATCTATCTATCTATCTATCTATCTATCGGAAACCACAGACCAAAACTGCGAAAAAGGTTTTTTTCAGTTTTCAAGTCCGTCCGTCTGGCTATGTTTTTGTTTGCCTATTTATCTATGTATAACGCAGGCAGGACACATTAAAGGAGCTAGAAGGTCGAAATCTCCAACATTTACTCCATATCATGTCTGCAAAAATATTTTTCTAATCGTTGCAAGAGTGGTTCTTAGTGGGAGGTGGTTTTGCAATGTAAGTCTATGCTAAACTTGGCCCTAGTTAGTTCCCACTGTTTCTAGAAAATTCAGACTTAAATGATTACAAACTCACAAAAAGCAAGAGACGTAATTAATCCATTATTCCCACCTTGTTCTAATGTTTTAATTGATCACCCTCAGCACGGTTTCAATTATGTGACCAACCAGACCTGTCCATCTATATATCTATCTATTACAGTCTCTTTATATCCAATATATTTGCCAAGCTGCTCAATTCAATTTGGTACAAGGCTTAAGGTGTGGGGCACTAAGTGAAAACGAACTCATTGCATTAGTAATTGTTCGCAGGAATATCTTACTAACCATTTCTTAAGGGCTAGGTAAATCTTCAGTTGTTAGTTTCATACTGACACGACCACGTACATATAAAATCTATGATTCCTTTGGAATACTGCGCTATTTAATGATCAAATAAATATTTTTGGCCTTGAATTTTCTGAATTACCACTTAATCTGAGACTTTCATTTTAAATAACCTCTGAAAATTCAATCGTATATAAGATACCTCTTTCGGATAGTGTACAATCGTTTTCACCCCGTTCCGGCCTTGATTGAGCCTTTATACATCGCTGAATCTCAGGTGTATGAAAGTTACCAAAGGGCTGCTTGAAAAGACTGACTTCTTTTAAATGGGTTCATAAATGGCCAGGTCACACCTCAGGATCTGAACTCCTCGCCCCTGATATGACCCGCGGGTCTATTCCTAGCCCTGGCCTATTCATAGATTCAACTTTCGCCTTGGTTGGCATTTTCATACAAACCTACACTTTGTTTGGATATCTTCCAAGACCATTTGTCCTCAAGCGTTGACCCAAAATTGCATAATCTATTGGTCAGCGAATTCGGGCGAACATTTAAAGATTTCAATTCATAAAATGCAGTTAAATCAATATTGATGTACGTTCACTTCAGCTTTTGAGGTTTGGATGTACCCATCCTCTTGAGCTGGAGTAAGCTTTGTAGAATTGCAGACGGACGGAGTGGCATCTATAAGGAGTGCGATTACTTCTGGGGCAGAGGATTCAGGAGGAAACCCATTACCATGAACAGAAGTAGACGACTAAACACTCCTTTTTCACCCCTCGCTCTCTCCCCTCTCCCCTCCCTCCTCTCTCTCTCTCTCTCTGTCTCGAGGTAACTCATCCCTCGTAAGCTTATGCAATGCTCTTCCATAGGAATAGAGCACTGTGGCGGATGAGGATTGCTGTGAGTGTCCAGTTCCGTAGTACAAAGGTAGGATATCGGCCTACTTCTCTGAAGTGAAGGTTTCAATTCTGCCTCGCAGTACTGGATGGGATAATGGAAAATCAATAGCCACACAGAAGAGATGTAATACATCGAAACAGCTGTCTGTGGATGACACAATAATATGTATATATACATATATATATATATATATGTATATATGTGTGTGTGTGTGTGTCTAAAATGACGAGGTCATTCATGTGTGGATCGGCAATAAGGAGCTTGAAGCTTTCTTATAGGGTAATTCATTTTTCATAATTCGGATATCTTGATTTTTTTTAATAGTCTCAATTGAATTCCAGCTTCAATGCATGGCAGGACACAAAACTGTTACCAGTTTCTATGGCGAAATATCTATTGCTATGTCATGATAGGAAATTGAATTAACCAGTGAGATGCATAAACGACTAACAGAGAATAAATTTACATATATTCACATTATATGTTTGAATATATATATATATAGAAAAAGAGAGAGAGAGATGGAAGGAGGGGAGAATGGTAGATAGAGATATACATACATGCATACGTACACGAAAGATGCTCACAAAAGTTCTCCGAATTCTATCATGAGAAAGCTCACTAAGCCCATCATCTAGTTTCATGTTGTCTTTTCCGAAGTTGTCTCCCTGGTCCACAGAGAATACTGTCCGGAATGGGTAGAAGCAACGGTATTAGTCCATGCATCATGTTCAAATTCCCTGGACACGTGAAGTATACAATGAACGCATAATACCAGCTATTATGACATACAGATGTGAAACATAGACACCAAGAAAACGAACTGAAAGCCCACTTGGAATTACAGAGAGGGCAACAGAAAGCGATGTTAAGAATAACTCTGAGAAATAAAAGAAAGATCAACATGGATAGGGGTAAAGGCTAAGTTTAAAGATATCATATGAATAAGTAAAAAGTGGAAATGAAGATGGGCGGCGCACCAAGCAAGAAGAGATGACAACAGATGAACCAAACGAGGCAGTAAACGGATTAGGAAAAGACCAGACACAAAATGAAGGGCAGAGATAGGTATTGCATTGGAAGTCATCATGGAAAGAAAATGGGGAAGGCCTTTGTCGATCAACTGGTATAATGGCTGCTGCTGCTGATAGACAACGTGACAGATAGATAGATAGACAGATATATATATATATATATATATATATATATATAGAGAGAGAGAGAGAGAGAGAGAATAAGAGATAAAAAGATAGATAGTAAGATAGATAGATAGATAGATAGATAGATAGATAGGTGGATAGATAGACAAGCTCCACAACAAATTCTGTCTGTCACGGAATCGTACAAACAAAATAACAAATATAAAATCAGATCTAATAAAGACTCGGGAAATTGGATGAAAAAACTTGAGGCGAGGGCTGAACAGAGATTTATATGAATTCCTATGATTCGGTCGATTCGGTTTAATCTCGGCGCCTGCGTATGGTCAAATTCGGCAACTTGTCAAGAAATTTATTTTTCATCAAAATATTTCAAGATGAAAAAGTAGATAAGTGTGTTTTCTATACATTCGAGTAGGGGGGGGGAGGATCATATACGTGGATTAATTCCTGCCGCTGTGTGTAACCAAAGCCTCAAGTTTGTTGAAATAGCACTTATATTGATGTTCGAATGTAGAAATTGGTATTTGGAGAGATTAGTTATTTTATATGAATAATGTCAGGTACATCAGGGATAAACAGGATGAAGTTTCAATTCTGTAAGCAATTATATTCTTTTTAGATCCCAGAAGTACCGAATAGGCAAACAAGAACGCAAGCACACGGGAACACAGGCACACACATACACGAATGAATATATATATATATATATATATATATATATATATATATATATATATACATATATATATATATATATATTGTGTCATCCACGGACAGCGGTTTCGATGTATTACGTCTCTTCAGTGTGGCTATAGACTTTCAGTTATCCCACCCAGTACTGCGTGGCAGAATTGAAACCTTCACTTGTGTGTGTGTGTGTGTGTGTGTGTGTGTGTGTGTGTGTGTGTGTGTGTGTGCGCGTGATTGTGCGTGTATGTGTATGTGCATGTATGGAAAGAGAGAGACGTATATACAAGGTCTGTCCATAGAGTATCCAGCAATTTTTGAATGTATCGAGAACCGGTTCCGCAGCCTTGTGGTGAGTTGTTGTCGAAACATAGAGGGAACTCTTACGCATGCATGAACAGATACTCTCACGTTGATTGGAAAATATTAACCTCTAGTTAGTGACTTTTTTTTTGTTTTTCTTTGTTTTGTCTCTACTTTTCCCCATATTCGGAGTCTGCCTCGTGGCTGAGATCGTTGCGAATTTACCAACTGCCTCCATTATTTTGAACTGATGTGCAGTGGAGTGAAAGCCGAGTCCAAGCTCCAGCTTGAACAGTTTGAATTGTTCTTGCTCTAATGCATTTGGGAAAAAGATGTATCCGCTCCTCCCTGCCCAAGCTTTTAGTGAATAGCAGGGCAGTAGGAGACATTTACCTCTGTATTGCTGTGCATCCCACTCGCACTTGCACCCTGTCACCCCCCTTGTATTCAGAGTTGCTGCAGAAGCAACTAAAAAGCACCCAGAGAGCGCATACCTCTGCCACTTCTATTATTAGGGGATGTGATCGTGCACGGATCAAACAAAAAAATCAATGACCTCTCCCTCCCTTCTGCAAAATTTCATTGAAACCTGTTGAAGTTATCGTGTGAATAGCATGGTATTTTGACAGTATTATGAGGTGCACAGATAAATATGACGTAATTAGGGAAAGTATGAATGGATCCGCTCCAAAAGCCAATCACCTTTCCAGCGTTTTGTCCATTCTTCCATTTCAACAGGATTTCATTGAGTACTTTCGGTGTCTTATTGTGAACAGATGTAAAGACAGTCGGAAAGGCATACGTACTTTTCCGACTATGTACTTCACTATATGAATTGGCTGAGGTAAGTATTAGATTCTCCGAGATTGTTCGAGAAAAGGAGACAATATCTCGCGCAAAACGAGAGCAACTGAATGTGATAAGTGGTTTGAGCTCGTTGGGAGACCATATATAAATGACTGATTGTTTCTCTTATTTTGCCCTTCTATTTTGTGCCTTACGAAAACAAATCTAGTAAATATGGATACAAGTGACCATCAAGTGATTGAAATCCACTTTCTCCGCTTTCGACTCTGTATTTATTACTTTTTGGCACTGCCTATCTGAGGTGCAGAGTGGCCTGACGGTTAGAGACACATGATGGAATTGACAAGCCAGGTTCAATCCCTGGTGGATACGTTTGTGCTTCCATTACTGCTGTTGGGAAAAAAGGCTTTTCTCCCATACTTATACTTAGATATTAAGGGATGCGGGGTTAGGTTTTTTTTACCAGATTTGGCAATCGATCAAGGAGACTGACAACTCTGATTCAAAACCAGCCTGAGGAGGGGTTGACTCCATCAAGCTCACTCTTGATACACCTTAATTCATCAAGGATCCCTCAATGACCTTTCATCTCGTCAAGAAGTAAGTAAATTAAATGTATGTCATCAACTGTCATTATAGGCATTCAGTTTTTAAGGTGGCCTCACTAGCTGGCAACAACTGTATGTATGATGTGTATAGGCCACACCAATGGAGTTAAAGGGCCGATGATTTTAATTTTTACTCCTTATTGTGTCAACAAGTTTTTAGAAGGAGTTCAATTTACCATATAAATTCATGCTAAATTAGCCCCTTAGTTTGCACCCTACATGTTCATGCTTGTTCTTTGAAAATTCGAACCTTTTAGAGATCATAGCCCAACAATAGACGATAGAATTCATTTCATTGATCATCCGTTTTCCATATTTTTCAATTGATCGCCCTCAGCTTGCTGCCAAATACCAATGATCATGTGACAGTTTCTATTGAGTGACCAACCCGATGTTCTTTGTTTGTTCATCTTGGTAAGGTCAATTCCATCGATAGGCGCACCCGTTCATCATCAAATCAACTCGTAGACGATTTCTTCCCTCCTCTTTTTTACCACCTTCCCTTCCTTCCTTCTTTTACATCTTATTTATATTTATTTTTACTTACCCAAAACCCCATCCCCACTCAGCTGTAAACTTCAGCTGTCTTGTTGTTCAGCTCGGTCCCAGGGATGGGAACAAGACGAACCCACGTCGTTCGAGCGAAAGGACAACCGATGAACGACACTTACGCAGTGTTTCAGGCAAGTACTTTGGAAATATATCGAAAAGTGGACCGTAGAAAAGCGTGGGTTGATACAGATAGTGGCCATATTGCACCTGGACTTCAGTTGGACAGTTCTCATTTATGACAGCCAAAGGGAAAGACAGAGATAAGGGCTCAAGTGGCCAGTTATTACGAATATAGACATTCAATTTCACACGTCTGATCACGGAACTCAGAAGAGAGTACATGTGAATGCATCCTATTTTCAAAGCGTTTATTAATACATATAGATAAGTGAGAAAGAGGAAAGACAAATTATTTGTTTCTGTGAGAGTCTTGGGGAATTACAGAGAAAGAGAGAGAGAGAGAAAGAGAGAGAGGGGGAGATAGAGAGAGAGAAAGAGAAAAGTGAATGAGAGGAGGTGTCTGCTTGTAATCGAGAAAGATAGTAGAAATGGGGGGGTGTTCAGCTCACGAGTAAAAAAGACTTGATCCTGACTGACTGCTGCAGGATCAAAGCCCCACTTGTATTACAACAGAAGATAATTGCTGCAACTTTTCTGTTGTATGCATAATAGATAAGACATTATAAAAGGATACTTTTGGTATAAATGTATTCATTTGTTAGGATGCGGATCTGTATGATATTTTTTGTCAATATCTAAAAGTCCATTTGGCTCAGTCAGTGAGACAGCTGTGAGTTCAATATCACGGTAAGGGAACACACATACTCTCATAAACACGCACACACACACACACACAAATATATATATATATATATATAAATATATATATATATATATATATATAGAGAGAGAGAGAGAGAGAGAGAGAGAGAGACAGAGACAGAGACAGAGAGAAAGAGAGAAAGAGGGATAGAGAAAAGAATGTTCAAAGGGGTACAAATATTCACTCGTGTTTGTCTGTCTGATTGTTGACACAATATCTCAAGAACTGCTCGATCAAATTCACAGGTATTTTGTTCGAGAACGTGCCAGTAGCTAAGGAAGAGATGAATGAATTATGATAGGATCCAGGATTTTTTTCTTCATTGAGATATGTTTTAATGTATCAAAGAATTAGTCTTTAAATTGAAAAAAAAATCGAAAGTCTTAGTTCCTCCCTTGCACTGTAGGTATATATGAACTGATATTAATTCACTTTTTTTGTGGATGTATGGTGTTTGTAGAAATGTGCTCCCTCTGAGCGCTTTCTATATTTTTCTATGCACTGATTAACGCGTCTCTCAGAGGCACGGAGGAATAAATAGTAAATTAAACTTTGTACACAATAGTTAGAGGGAAATATAACGTGATGGGAGAATACTTTAGAGTGCAAGAAAGGGGACAAGGTAGACGTCTTTAGTGCAGACGTGCAAATAATAAAAGAAAAATTATATGAATTTATTGCAATGCGTTAGAAAGACGAAACTAGAATGGCAAGAAAAATTTTGATACACCAATGTAAATGAGAGAGCGAGAGAGAGAGAGAGAGAGAGGGGGGGGAACCAGTGCGAAAGAACTGAATCCCAACGTAGAAAAATCCAAGTGTCGTATTTTTCAAAATGTATTTTAAAACAAATATCTCAGACAAAGTTTCCAATTTTGGTACTCGAGTTTTGAAAAGAAAAAAAAGAAAAATTTTTTTTTTACATTTATATCATGTGTTGAACAAAGGAAAAGAAGACACATTCTTGGTTCAAAATTCACAGGTGGTATTCAGCGACAACACACACTTGAAGAAGGTAGGAGAATACAACGGCTGAGACAATGTGACTATAACGACCAAAATTGAGACTTTAGTCCGAGTAAATCATTGTATGATAATAATTTCTATCAGTTTAAACAACTTTAATGAGTAATTAGTTAGATTTTAGAAGTTCAATCAGTGTGTGACGATTACCATCTCTGAACCCAGATTCTATTTTTACATAGGCTTTCATTATAACAGTTTTGTTTTTCTTGCTAAAGTGACTTTGATGCAAAAGTATTGGTAGCCTAACTGCACGGGAAATGATATTGGCGAACCGAGTTCAAACTCGGACTAGGACAGTTGAGACTCAGTTTGCACTAATACATAAGAGAAAAGCAAGAACTCCCGCCCCTGCCATAGACAAATTGAAAGGTAGTTTCTAGAGACGTGTTGTCCTTTAAGGCAATCCATTTTGGGTTTCAAGAGAGCATCCTCTCCTGTGAAACACTAAACTTTAAAAAAAGAATGATTTGGTCTCCATGGATTGTTTAAGAAATTGGGATTAAATCTTTTCTTCATATTCAACATAATCCGGGAGCAACTAAGATAGTATAGTTATCTTTGCTGTAACAGCGAATTTCCCATCACGAAAGCGAGTCTTTTGTCTCAAACTAAGACGAAAGACACTTATGTAAAGTGTCTATACATAGAAAACAATGCTTCAGGTATTTTTATTCCAAGACTAGCATTACTCCATCTTATTAGGATAATAACAGCGGAAATGAGCTTCGGCTCCTTGCAAAGAGATTTTGAACATGGCAACTAATAGCGCTAATAACCTAGATTTTCTTTCAAAGTCTCCTACTGACTGTTTTTGCAGATGCTATTTTCTCCTGAAAGGGGAATCTCGTTGGTAATGCCATTTATAAATTAGATCTGGGAATAAGCCATATTTTTTAAGTTTCGGCTGAATGCCGTTTTTAGATGCTGTTTTCAAATTAAGTAAGCAACTGGCGATTTGGATGTGTTCTTCACACTACAAGCTTACAAATCTATAGTTCATTAAATATCTAGACTGAAACTATTTGGTTAGCTCTTACATCCTTGAAGCTTGCATGGGTGGCAATTACCGTATATGTGTCGACCCCAGAACGAAGGGGTTAATTCAACTTTAGTCGAGTATTCATTGAACTAGTTGACTCTCCAATATAAGGCAGCATCATGTCCATCAGAATGTTGAGCTCAAAAGGGTTTAAAGAGATTCAGGAAAAGATATGTTGCTTATAATTTCAACTTATACACCAGCATATGCAGTAAGAAGATCGCTTGTCTTTAAATACGCATGGGTTTCTCTATGATAACACTTTTGTACTCATTCCTTAAGGCCTTTGATTCTGATAATAGTAAAACGAATAGCCGAAGCATTCGATCCAAAAAATTGGGACTGTGTTCACATTCACTCTCTACAATCTTACTTTCACTCTTGCCCTAACAAGGGGGTTAATCTGAAAAATTGAAAATCATTGCTTGTTTGTGGCCTTTAATCAGACATGCGCCAATGAGGGATTTATTCCCAAATACATACACGCACTCAGAAGGGTTTACTTCGGCGGAGACGCCGATGAAGACGGTCAAAACTAGGTTTCAGGGTAACTAAGATTTCCTTGGTCACATTTTCTGTCAGTCTTTTGAGAAATTCTATCGATTCATCCTTCCTCAAGTGAATTAGCACCTGGAAGTACGCACGAAACATTCTAAAATCCTTCAAGTCCTACTCTTTGAAATCAGACGAAGAGATGAAATACGCAACACGTGCATATTTATTTATGATTGTACGTATATATGGACAGGTTTATTTTTTTGAAATTCATTTCTTATTCCTGGTATATTTCTGATTTTATCTATATCTATTATGATTTGTTTCACCTTATGAGGGAATTTTGCACCTATGTCAATTTAATTACCTCCATAGTTCAATAATTTGAACTGTGTCACCTTTGAATCAATAATGTATTTTCAGTTATGTGCAGACAGGAACTATAATGTGTTGAGATCGTATCTTCCTCTTTTACTCACTCTCTTTTTATTATTCCCTCTCTCTATTTCTATTACTCACCCTCTTTTCATTCATTTCTTCCTCTCTGTATCTCTTTGTTCATTTCCCCTTTCTATCTCTTTATCTCTCTCTCTCTCAGCGTTTTCCCAGTATTTCTCTCACTCACCCACCCTCTTGATCTGTATCACTCTCATCTTTTCATCTCCTCCCCTTTTCCACTAACTCCACAACTCATTCTCCCCCCACCCCTTTTTCTTTGTCTTTCAGCTTTTTCCACTGTCTGTTAGAAGAATAGTGTTGTTATTTCACTCTAAGTTTCTTTTTGAAAACATCTTCATGCTAACGTAAGACAAAAGCCTTCTTTTAGGAGAAGAACCTCAGGAAATGCATAATGCCGTTCGAAGATGTGCAGAGAAATTGTGTATCTAACTATTTTCCTCACTGGTTTACGCAAATTATTAAACGTAAATAAAATAATGCACTTTTGAAAAATCGTATAGACTATTCTCTGATGAAGGTTGGCAAACCGGCAAACTGAAATACTGCGTTAAAACAACAAAGATAATGGTAGTTGCTTGAAAGATCTATTATATCATGATATCTTTTTTTCAGGTTATAGGAAGGCGGCAGGAAAAGCCGGGTAATTTTGTCGGGATGGAAGCATAAAAAATACTTCGAATAAGTCATTATATCTACCACAGTAACCCTTTAGTGGGCTCATATTTAAGTTATTGCATTGATAAGTCCTTGCCACACTATTTCTTATCAGCGGTGGAAGACTTTTGAAAAATTCACTCTGATTAAAAAAAAAAAAAGAAAACGAAACAGCTTTTTTTAAAATATGTAACAGCCTGGTATGTGTGATTAGCAACTCTAGTGACAAGTTTCAAATTCCAATGTTTTGACAAAAAAATTTGAGATGAATTATTATCGGTGAATTGGGTACAACGTCTTCTTTAAATTCTGAAAGTCCAGGAAGTATACATGTCAAAATGCTCTGATGTAAATACCAAAGATATGGATGCTGGCCTGAGCTGATCATAGTTTTAATTGATGTTATCCGAAAAAATAACCCGAGGAAAATGAGATCTCGACCAGGATAAGAAGTAATTCTATACGTATCATTTGTTTCAATCAATAAAGTCACCAGGAAAAGTTTATCGAATGAAAAAAACTATTTGCTCCATTGGTTTACGCTAATTATTAGATTATTGGAAAAAAGACATTTCAAATGCCTTGGAAGGAAAAGCGTGCGTTCGTAATCTCTAGTTAAATCTACGAATTATAAAAGTGTGAAATAATTATGTATTTGAAAATAATTAGATTCAAAATGTAAACGAGATGAAACTGATTTCTGCAGGATAGGGTTGCTTGGTCCAGCACTTAGTTAACATTTGCTTCCAGTATCAAATGTTTTTGAGTGGTAATCTAACTAAGTATTACCATATATTTTTTGATTATGAGACTTTTCATTTTACGAAAATATGACCCCGAATCCGTAGTTCCACAGATACTCAGGTCTTTCAAAACTGGCCAATACAGATATAAATAGCGTCAATAAACATAAAGTATTTTGGTAAGCAGTATGTGTATTGTACAATATCCTTTTGAAATCATCCCCACAGGTAGATTAATAATCACTGATAAGAATTTCACTTTAATGACCTGAAAACAACGATCGATATGTTGAAGATGGAATAAATTCATTTTTCGGGGAAAACTGATCAAGTACTATAAATGATGCTTTCATAATAAAGGGATATCTTCCATGACGACGTTATGGCAAACTATTGCACACGGTTTATATTCCAGCCTGTTGTTTTTCCTAAAACATCACGCTCGATTACAAACTCTAATTTTCACGTGTGAAAAAATATGCTGTAGGTCGTTGTGTATGATATCTATTTTTACATCACAGAAAATAATGCTAAAAGTGAAAGATTTACTAATCTGATTGATCTTCTGCAGATACAGTGTAAATTGAGATATAATTTGTCATTATTGGGGGGTTTTGAGCCCTTGACGGCAATGGCGTCTACCCTAGGAAGCTAATTTCAAATTCGATATTAAATCAGGATATAATGCAGTTCAAGCTGCTGATATAACCCCATTAATGCATTGAGTGAGAATTACTGCATTACGGAGTATTCAAAGTTATTTACATAATTTTAGACCTGGAAATATGAATACTGATAATTAACCTCAAGGAAAGCCAAAAACCAGATCTTAATGTTGGAGAATTATCAACTAGCAGTGGTCACCGTCCCTCGAATAATTGTATAAGCAATTTCTGGAGATTCCAGGACTTCAACATTGACCTATCAAGTCATCTCAAAGCAATAGGGAAGGTTTAAAAGCTTTAAAATGGGTGCCACTTGAATTGAATGAAATCTTCTGTGACAGTTTGAGAGCAAACACTTCTTAAGGTAACAGTGTTTAAGCTTGGACAACAGAAATAGAATATTGTATCATCCTCTATATTCACTGACATTTCTCCGACTGATTATCATAGTTTCAAGCATTTTCAATACTGTAATGAAAGTCTGATAATAGGTTGGCAAAAAAATCGTGCTTTTGTAGAATTTTTGACCACCAAAACGAAAGAGTTTCATTCAGATGGCACATTTTCATTACACAATCGTTGGCAAGAGGTTATTGTTTCGAATATATTTTGATTGAATATTTATCTTTTTTTATGTATTATATCTTTTTTTCACTTAACTATAGAAAAAATGATTTCAAATGTAACAACCTCATAAATTCTGAGCAGTTTCATTGCGGCTTAACTCGTTAATTTACAAAGCTTCCCTTCGTACAGAACAAAACTATAACTTGCTTGCAGTGCCTTGTATTACTAAACCGTCACTGAGCTAAACTTTACTTTGGTGATCCGAGTAAATTTGATGCTTTCAGAGGCATTAGTGAAAAAAGAAAGCTAGCGTAATATTCTACTCTCCTCTCAAATTCCCCAAATGTCCTGTGAGTCAAAGTCATATTTGAAAACTATCAGAAATAAAAAAGGAAAACGTAGGAGAAAGTCAGGTGTTTCTTGATCCCATTCTCAGATGTGACCCCAGGGACATTTGCAGGCATGATCCATGCATCAAGCATTTATTACTTCTGAAAATAAACCTTTATAACTAGAATAGCTGAAAATGCTTCCAGACTGTCACGTAATGACGCTGAAAGAACGAGGTGAAGAACTTCCCGTTCCTTTTACACGATCATTATTGAGAATATTTGTATTCTATCGATATTGATTCTTGATTGGCTTGTGGATAAAGAAACCGTCTGGTGGTTCAAAATCCTTCTAAATAAGGAACACATCGAGAAGAAACTGATCAATAATATGTTTAATCACAATACTACGTCTGCAGAGGAGTTTATATTTACCTTTATATATATATATATATATATATATATATATATATATATATATATATATATATATATATATATTGTGTGTGCGTGTGTGTGCGTGCATGTATGTGTGTCTATGTGTACTCAAAGGCTGCCCAAAATGTATTCAGCTATTTAATATCAACAAAAAATAGCCCACTTTAGTCCTCTTCAAAGTACAGCATTTGAGACTTAACACACAAACCCCGATGTTAATTGACAGTTTTTAAAAAGCTTCTCATATAGTTTGCTGTCTAGCTAGCTGTCTCGTCGTATTATCCTTAATTTCGTCAAAATTTTAAAATTTATCCCTTCCAACAATAAAATGATCTTTATGAAAGTCCAGAGATCACAGTGAGCCGACTGTAGGCGCGGGGATGACCCATCCACGTGAGGCAATGTTTGTTTTTTTTTTCAAAAATACTTTGACAAAATGTGAAGAATGT
The DNA here is from genome assembly GCA_963457665.1 of Thysanoteuthis rhombus. Lineage (NCBI taxonomy): Eukaryota > Metazoa > Mollusca > Cephalopoda > Oegopsida > Thysanoteuthidae > Thysanoteuthis > Thysanoteuthis major. The sequence continues at coordinate 48,917,690 of OY735218.1, forward strand.
GACGGAGTGTTCTGAGTTCATGCATTCGTGGTAATGTCATTTTTAGTTGATCGCCTGATTGCACTTGAGATGCGCAAACGGTTCTTGTGATATTCGGAATCGTGAAGTACTCTCCTGACAGAGCTCGAAGAAACATATGGATTTTAGGATTGATAATATCATTTTAAGACTAAATGAAATTTTACATGCTATTGGCCACAAGCATCGATTGATGTGATAAAATGATCGATTTTAATCAAAGTTATTTCTTGAGAATTCGATCTGATCAATAGAAAAAAGCATAAAGGAGAAAAGAGAGGAATGGGCAGACAGACAAGAAAGGAAGGAAAGAAAAAAGAGGAAAAGAAGGGAAAAAGAGACTAGCAGACATTAGATATATAAAAGGAAGAAAGAGAGGTCTGGTTAGTCACTCAATAGAAACAATCGTTTGAGGAACATCTTTTTGCAGTATGTCATATTTGGGATGATCAATTAAAGAATTGGAAAAGGAGGTGATCAATCAATATATATTTTGATAGTAAATTTTCAATAAGCAAAAGTATGGATAAAAAAGTGAAAATTTTCGACATTCGAGCTTCATTGATGCAGCTTGTACAGACATAGAGAAACCTGTTTATAATTATTGTGACAGTTTTGGTTGACAGTCTCTGGGACAAAGAAAGACACAAAAAAAAGAAAGGAAGAATGAATGAAAAAAGAAGCTGGCAGATTCGATGACAGAAAGAAGAAAAAAAAGAAAAAAAGAGCAAATGAAAGAAAGATTGAAAGAAAGAGGAGACATTGGTTAATTAGAAAAAAAAAAGGAAGATCTTTTTCTCCCCTCACTATTTTTGCCAACGTTTTTCACCCATCTCTCGGGTCACATGCAAGTAGATATCCAAATCACAAAAGAATACCTGCCAAGTATTCTTCATTCTTATTTATTTAGTCAGTTATTCAGAGAATTACCTATATACTTACCTATCAATCGATGTTGTTTTTTTTTTATCTCTTAAGTTGGCTTTAGCACTAAAGACTCAACTGCCATAGCTAGACGTGTAATTAGCTTGCATTCAGAATCGCTCAATATACACACAAAAAAAAATCTTAGGATGACAGAAAGATAATGTGGGTCGATTTGCATACTCGCTCGTACTGAATATTTCAACCGACGATACAGACGCAGTTATTGGTTCCGTTTCGCACATATACAAATGAAAATATTTCAAATGGGCGAAATTGAACTTTCGCCCAGAGCCATCTTATTGCATGGACACAGGGCAGTGTCAACGATTTCAAAGGCCCTAAAATTCACTTTGAAAAAAAAAAAAAGGTATCATAAGATACTCGATAGACATTGTCATGTGATCATCGTCTTTTTGACAGCATGTTATGTTGAAGGTGACCAATTAAATGAATGAGTTACTTCTCTTGCTATTTGTTTTAAAAAGTTTAAATTCGGAAAAAAGAAACTACAAACATAAAAACTGCTGGACATGAGCTGAGGGAAAGACTCTGTCCCTGCACATACATGCATGAACATTTAGTGTGGTTCTTACGGTTATATCACTCATGAATCTTCGTCAAATTTGCAGGATACAAAAAATGTTCCAAATACAAAATTAATCAGTATGGAATTAGAAGGAAGGAAATATATGTTAAATGGTACATTGAATGATACTGTTCATCCGTGTTCCCTAGTAAACCAAGGTCAGAACAAATCTGTTTTCTTGCATTTACTACGAATTGATTTAATTCCAATACATTTAGACTCAACTTTTCACGACACCTTTTCGCTTTTGCGTATGTGAAAAGTAAAAAAAAAAGAAAGAATGTATTCAGCGTTGGTTTCACAGCGAACCATCATAAAGGCAGTGCGTACTCTCTTCATCTTTTTTCACTCCAGCATCCTGTACCTCATACCATCCTCCAACCAACCATCCTCCATGACTCAGCTTAATATACCATCATTACTATTTTGGTGACTGGTAACACTTGAAGAATATCTTCCATATGAATTAATGACACTTGCTTTTTCGGCTCGCAAAGGGTCCTTGTAGATGAACTGTTTTTTTCGGATTGTGAAAGGAAGAGGAATTCAACGGGGAAAGTGTGTCAGCTCTATTCCAACACCCGTTGTTCATATTGTTATGATAATTATCACCGTCCCTTTTTGTGCAATTCATACCGATTTTTGTAATCATTATCATTCTTCTATGCTTCTCTTGATGCACAATCGTCTATAATTATTTATCTGATTCCTTATACGACCTACATGGAAGCATAGCATGTCGTTATTCGTAAGACGTTGAACAGCAAAGTTGCTTCTTACATGACACATGAGGTAATGTTTTTTTTTCATCTTTATTTCTCGAACTATCCATTTACAGGGTCATGGTGCTAGCCCAATACCCGAAATGGACTATCTTACAAGACTAAAAAGTTGTCACCGCCTAAGTTTGAGCTCGGTTAGCCAATTTCATTCTTCGTGCCAATACCCGCTAGGCCACTTGAACCTTCCACGAGGCATTATCCGCTGGATACATTATTCATTGAAATCTATTCTCTGATATTACACGAGGTTCGTTCGTATAGTATTATATGAAGAAGCTTCAAAGAAAATAGTTGGAAATTAATTTATCAGGGAAAGAGAAGAATGTTTAGGACTTATTAGAAACTTGCTAAGAAAACAGTCTACATACTTATTTCAGTTTGCATGTCATCATGGCTGCCTGGCTATGTATATATCACCCTTACAGCTGCAATAATGAAGACTGATAGCTAAAAATTTGAGTATTCAATATTCATAATGTCTGAATGAAAAAATATATTTGTTTTTTGTTTTTTTCTGAAGCATTCAAAACTTACTGGAAACTATAAACTAAAACAGATATCAAAACTGTTGGAACAGTTTTCTTCAGTTTCCAAACCCACAGTAAAATAGAAAGTATTGACATAAACACACATATCCCTGAATATTGGAACCCTATGTCGCCCATGCGTAAATGAGGAATTTGAGAAACCTTACTTTTGCCAGTAAACAGAATGAAAAACCCGGAAGCAGAATTATGGAATAGAGAACATGAAGTTACATTAAAGTTCCGGAACCGCTTAAAATTTCTATTAAATATAATTCAACATCCAACATTATTATTATTATTATTATTATTATTATTATTATTATTATTATTATAATAATAATAATAATAATAATAATAATAATAATAATAATAATAATAATAATAATAATAATAATAATAATAATAATATATTCCAGCCATTTTAAGAGCAATCCAGTCACTTTTTCATAATTATCTTAGATATGTAGACACAGACAAAACCTAGAATGATTAAACTAACAACTAAGGTCACGTAGATGTGAATTCTAACCAAGAGAAACATATCTTAGTGAAAATAAATTACTCTCAGAGAGGAAACATACCTGAGCTGATGTTTTAACAACATACTGATAATCAAAATTATACAGTATATCCTGCTAATTTTCATTTCATAACTATCAGCATCAAAGGTACCCCCACTCCGTAAAACAGAAAAAAATATAACAAGCGATTGCCAATCACCAAAAAATGAAAAAAGTTGCATAAATAGAATTCGAGGAAGATTCCACATCCTACATAAATAGCACCCTCCAAAAAATATGTCCCAAGTGGGGATCTAAAATAAATACAAATACGACAGAAACATCACGTGTTTGTGTGATAAATTCTTTACGTCACCATATTTTAAGCTCTGCTCTAACTCAACTCAGTATGTAATGCTGATTGTATCGAGCACTTTATGAAATAAACCCATCTCACATTAGATATTGTATTATAATATATTACATCGCATTCCTGATTTGTATTCTGTAATATATTATATCAAAGCTGAAGTTCCTTTTTAGGCAATCCGATTGTGTAATTAGTTTGATCCTCATTGCTGGCCCTAGGCAAACTAGCAATTGTATGTGTGTATATAAGCATATCTCTGTGTGTGCGGGTTTGCGAACGCATGCGTGCGAGTTTGATTACGGGTGTGCCATCTTTGAGCGGCTGCCATATGAGTTAGTAATGTAGTTTTAGGAGAGTAAGATTACTTCTCAAACTAAGAACCATGCAACGTGCACAGAAGATGATAATGCTCAATATCACTCGTAGAGATCACAGAACAGCACAGTATATTAGAGAAAACAATGGACAGATATAAGATCCATTAGAAAACTAAAGCGGCAATGTGCTGGTCATGTTGCGAGAATGTTTAACAATCGCTGAATATCACGGCTCACGACCATCTATATCCAACGATGGTTGTTAAAAGAATTCGCAAAATTTTCAACAATACCAGCGTGCGATTGAAATTTAGTCAAGATATCTAGCTAGATATTGGGATATCTGTTTTAACATATTCAAGAAATATCAAGAGAAGATATGAGAGGCAATAAGACAGCTATGGTTGGATACTCTATAGAAACCATCACATGACCAATGCCATCTGGTAGCATTTCGTGTTGGGAGTGTTCAATTAAAAAAATGGAAAAATTGATCAATGAATGAGTTACAGAATAAGTTTTGTTAAGCCATGATAATCTTTTTAAAAGTCATAATTTAAAAAAAAACAAACATTGATAATGCCAAACACTGATTAGCAGACCAATGTAAAACTTACATTTCAAATGTACCTTCCAATGAAATCCTATTTAGCGGATGATTTTTTTGATTATTGAAATTATCAGCCCTCCAGCTCCATACATGACCAGCCAGCCAGCCAGCCAACCGGCCAGTTCAACTTGAAAACTGAAGAAACCTATGTTGACAGTTCTGGTGACAGTTTGGGTCGACGTTTTGTAATAAGCACAATTCTCGTTACTTATAGAGATTAGTTGGATCTAGCACAAAGCTATAAGTGTTGGTCGCCCAATGAGGATATGAACTTGCTTCAGTAGCAGATGACTTCCAATCAATCTTGCTAACCATTGTCTCAGGACGGATCGCCCCTAAAAGGACAGGGGCGGATCCACGATTTGGAACAGAAAAATAATGTAAGTCAGCAGCGAGTATGAGACGAATTCGAAATGAAGCGTAAAATATCAGAGAAGCAACTGCCTTGAATATTGGCCGAGTCAATCCGTTTGTCTTAACGTCGTCATGAGATTTTATTTTTTTTCATGATTTCACCATTCAACTGCACTTGCTTAGTTGTCACCAAAGCATTAGTTTATTTCATTTTCGACAAATCGATCGATTTCTGGTTGTGGTAATAAATTTTTTATCAGTGATGATGAATCTACCTTGGAAAAAGGATATGAAATAAATATCACACAATACTCACCGTCCGCTGCCTACGTTGTATTTCATACAAATCCACAATTGAAACTTATTTTTGGGGAAAAATTCTGTCATGTCATCCAACTATAATTTGATTTCATATCATCCAACGGTAAAATTTGTCAGGAAAAAATGACTCTCTCACCCCCCCCCCACTTTCTCTTAATATTCACGAAACATTTTAAATCTATGAGCACACGCTCGTGAACGCTGGTGACGTAAATTACGTTTTTGGGGGAAGAAAGCTATGCACATACGAATTAATATTGTAATCCAGCACACGCTTCATATCAAGAACTGCTGACCCGAACGTCTTCACACTGCAGTGCCCGGTGCACGTACCAATATATCTGGCGGATATCAACTTCGTACAATGGCCTGTTGTCGAATAATCTCGGTGCATGAGCTCGAACAAACACACACACACGAAGATTTTTCAAAGTGTAGTTAGATTTATATCAACTTGGAATTATTTTAGTCTTTTATTTCACAACATTTCCTTTTCTATATATTAATTTGCCCCTTCGCCCTTTGTCCGAGCATGGGTGTTCAGACGCCCAGGTCCCTCTGCCCCTTAGGATCTGCGCCTGAAGGTTGTCTTTCAGTACGTTTGGTGAAGCCATATATTCTGATTGAAAGAGCCAAAGGTTAGCACATCAGATGGATCACGTTGCAGTAATTATGGCGGCTGAATAATTATTGACGAGAGATGTCATCTCTGGTGATCGGGTGATTTTATATTGTCTGTCTCGATACTATTTATTAACTTATGTCACCGTAAACCTTAATGGTATATTATGCTATTTCCTGAACTTTGCTTTTAGACATTCCATTAGACTTACAAGGATAATTAGCGTGTGAAATGCAAGTCCTGACTGTCATACAAGGAGATGAAACACTAGGTATACAGTTTTTATTATTTGAAAGAAACCGTAATGATTTATTACTTTTGTTCGTTAATGCTTAGATAACCAGCCATCTTAAATGAGAATAATGTGTAAATGATGAACAATGAAATAAATAAACTTCATGCATATAAGAATCAGCAATGTGCAGATGTCCTCCGTAACGCTAAAGGATGCAACAGACATAGTAAAATAGGATTTAGTCCACGTAACAAACGTTTTAAAAAAGTCCCATACATGTTCCATTGACGTATTAAAAATGCTGAATTTACGGAATAACATGAAAATAGAAAAAGTGATAAAACCATAACAAAAATGAAAAAAATCTCTCTGTACCCAACAGAAAGCTATCCTCTAAGCTCACAGCAATGCAATTTTCTAGTATCAATGTATTTAAAATTCAATGTGTATATCCATATATTTCATATATTCTGTCGTTTTTGACGCCACTGGTAAACTAGTAAACAATAGATAACTGTGCTCTAAATAACATCATCTTTTCAATCATTACTGTATACCCACTTCGTTCATGTTTACAGATATATCCTGCTTTTGGAAAGTTTGCTTTGTGCCACTTTGCTTTACGAAACACCTACAGTAATTGTCTGCAATCCACAATGGCATAAAGTGAAGGAGCAATTACCACTATCTATATGGGAAAACTTTGACCGCCTTATCCTCATAACTAGCGTCTTTTACATCTGACTGCTCCGATGTCAAAGGTCAAGGTTTGTTGTCCACTGTGACTGAAGGGAAAGGCTTGCAATACATCACTATGCTTGACTGTTCAACTCCGTGCATTTTCCTCTCTTAGTATTCTTTTTATCGCATAAACCTACCCCCCAAACTACGCACGTATACAAATACCAAGTCGTTTTCTGTAATCACTGCAGCTCATTGTCAAGCGTCGATATAATCTCATGAAAAGTTACTTTTCCGTCAGGGGACGCACAAGAATTTCTCTCATATAAGTTATCAGTATTTTTTCCACTTTACACCATTTCAGCCTACGAAAGTTCCAATGGGAGCACTCTACTTTCGGATATTGGGGAAACCTGTACTTAGTTTTATCTATTGATGTCTGTTAATGATGCAAAACTGCAGTAGCTTGTTCCATAAAGATTTGCCATGAATATTGACCAAGTTCAGCTCAGTCTGGCATAAGGCCATTACTCACTGCACATTAGAATTGATGGTGCCTCAATGTATAGGAATTGTTCCACGGCGTCTTAAGTCTGAAAACCGAACAATTACATTTACTTTCATGTGTTTAGGTTACTTTTTGTACAATTTAGGGATTTCTTGTTCACACAATTAAGTCGCTGAAATTACTTCATAGCGATTCCCATTAGTTTAGCTAAAGACCTTGGAATCATTTAGTTTAGCTGAAGATATTTACCAAGATTAGGTGAGTCTGTCAAAAGTTACAGATGTGGGGCATCCAGTGAGGATCAGACTCACTATACAATAGTAATCCTTTTGTCAAATTATAATCAAAACCTGGAATCGACTTAGCTTTTTTTTTTACGGTAATACGAACAAGAACAAACCCCACAATATTTATGGGAGTAAAAATAATCATATTCTCATTGCGATTCGAAATCGCAACCAACTGATGTAAATTGTCGAGTCTTACATAATAATACAAATTTAAATTAGTAATACTCAACGGCTTATTTCATTCTGATAAATAAATACATCTATACAACAATATTTTTTATAATATATACAATAGAAAGATTGCAATAACCATCTTTAGTTGAAATATAAGTAGGAGTGGGTTGCAACCATTATTCCATGTACTTCAGACGTTGGAATAAGCATCGCTCCGTGTAGCTAATTGTGTCTGGCACAAGGCCTCGGGCTGAGTATTGAACTCACTACCCTGTAGTAAAGGTGGACTAGGTTGCTAAACTTTATCCCAAGTCGAGACGGCGGAATAAGTATCAATAAGGGAAATTCCAATATCCAATTCAGCATTTTTGGTTTTTTAAGTAAATAAAGAGTGCCATTACCTTAGCTACAGCTTCAATCGTTCCTCCTTGAGATCAATATATCTGATTATTACTTGGTCCGTTTGCAGGTATATGAATTAGACCAGGGGGCGACCAATGGTGCGACCTGAGGTGGTGCTACTCACTTCACCCTGTTCTATTTCATCGATAGCAAAGGGGAAGGATGATTTCGTGCCTTTTTCAAGGGCATTAGTGTAAAGTGAACGGAAACTGTTCTAGCCAGAATTTGAACTAGCATCACCGAGTCCAATCTCCGTACCTTTACTATAGTTTGGAGAGCAAGCACATCCTTTTAAATTCTAAAAAAGAATAGAAAATTCAGAGTGTTCATTAATAAAAGATCTTTTATTATTAGGAAAATCTGACTCTTGCTCCAGTCGATTGAAAGATCACATTAAACGGAAGAAACCATAACCCGAGTGATAGAAAAATTTCTTTAGAAATCTCTTGTAGCTTCTTTTGTATGCTCTGAGCATGGTTGCCAGGCAACTTCCCATGAGAGGAATGGTGAGAATCCACGAGAATATACAAAATAAACGAGAATCTCGTTCCCAGTGAACAGAGAGACAGATATGGAAAATCTGCCATGAATAGAGGTTACAGCATTGGAAAACAAAGGAACGGGTCAAAGGTTGTTGAGGTTTAATCTTTGCCAAGTTACGATCAGATCTCGTTGGATACATTGGTCATCGTACGACTTGAGCAATGTAGATCCTGATGGGATGGATATCAAACTGGGTGTACCAGGTGCCTAAAGTAGCTTACAACACGTAGAAAGGCTCCTGTGCCGATCGTGCAATTCCTTTTGGGGACAGACCAATTTCTACACAACACCCAGTGAGGCGCGCCAAAGACCTACCCCTGCCTCTTAAACCATCTAACTGGCCTACCTGCTAGCTACAAGAAAGGAATGGTGACAATGACAGCGCTTAAACTGAAGCTACGGCATCGAAAATAAAGAAATTGGTCAAAGGTTGTCGAATTTCAGTCTTTCATCATCATCAGTCTTTCATTGTCCGTAGTTCGACATAGAATTTCTTCGGGATTCGCCACACCTCTCTATTGTGGGCGTTGCAGAGCCAGTACTTTCTGAACTTGTCTCACTCGACTCTCCTACTAACACTCTGCCGGCCTTGGTTGTGTATGTGATCTCTGGAAACCATGTTGTGAGTCGCAATGTCCATCAGTTGTCTGCCATTCTTGCAACATGGCCAGCCCACTGCCATTTGAGATTTTTAATTGATTCTATGATGTCCCTGACTCCTCTTCCAAATGTACTGTGCTGTCTTGTGGTCTCTCCATATGAGGCCCAGCATAATTCTTTTATGCACACGTTGCATGGTTCTCAATTTCTGTCTCTTGCTTAGGTTCCATGTTTCAGCTCCATGAGTTACTATGTGAAGGGTACATTGGTTGTAAACTCTTCTTTTTAGGATTAATGGGATCGTCTTGTTTTTGAAGGTTGAGCTTGCTCTGCAAAAGGTTTCCTATTCTTTGGTAGAGCAATCTTTGCCCATCCTTAATTGCAACCTTCATTTGTACTTGATTCACCATTTGTACGTCGAACAATTCTGACATGACGCGCGTACACGTCTGAAACCATTGCTTCTGACGATGGCCATGCTATTAAAGATAAGAATCTTAACTCTTACCGCATCCAAAGTAACTGGCTAATATATCACGATTCTCCACGAATCCTTAAACTCTTCTTCTTCTCCTCCTCCTCCTCCTCCTTCTTCTTCTTCTTCTTCTTCTTCTTCTTCTTCTTCTTCTTCTTCTTCTTCTTCTTCTTCTTCTTCTTCTTCTTCTTCTTCTTCTTCTTCTTTGTAGCTGTTCTGGGAAATTAGAAATACTATTTTGAAGGTCGATCTCTTGATAAAAGTCTATTTTCTATTGATGAGGCTTCAAAAAGAGCCCAAAGCTGATGGACTATGGATGAAAAAAATCGATACTATTTCAAACTGATACATAATATTCATACTCCCCGTTATTTATCTGACTCCTCCTAAAAGGTAATGGTGAAACTCGTCTTTGCTTTTTTCTTTATATCCGATACATACTGTTAAGATATATTGAATTGATCAGCGTTAAATAAACGAACACGGGTAATAAAAACAATTAAAAGGATTTACAATTACAATGAGCCGGTAACAGGGCTGAATATTCCGCATAAATTGTTATTTGTTAAAGGGATGCTGCGTGAGTGACCAAAAGAAAAATGTAATCATTGTTCTAGCGAGTGATTTAATGGAAGAATCATTTTTAGAGTGAGTGAATGAGTGGGTCTCTCTTTCTTCAAAATGTACCCAATTTTGTGACATAAAAAAGAAAGTGATATTTTTTGATAAAAAAAAACTTCCTATCCAACAGCTTGAGTTGTATTTAAGACTTGAAACAGAAATTTAAAAAAAAACCTGATTTATTAAAAAAAAAACAACCCAAAACTTACATATCAGCTTTACGCCCCTTTTTGTCGTTCCATAGATGAATAGCCCTGTCATTCCTGACGGGCATATGCTAGTTTATTCAAAATTATTCTTTACTAATCAGGTATAGTAACTAAGGCATTTGCACGAATGAACAGCGTATTCAGGAATATCTATGGCGTCAAACTCCCAAATTGATGCAAATTATTTTTGAAAGAAGTTCAAGATTCAAATATTGTCAAACTCCAGTAGGAAGTCAAGAGTAAACTTTGTTTTCTTACCGTAACAAGGACTTCAGAAACAAGAAAAAGCCCTTGCCAAAGTGAAGGGTCCAAATTGATTCGTATAATACACATTCCATCAAGGAGGTAATGACCTTACTGATCGTGCTAAATCGAAAAGTCTTTGATGTTAACTAGATATATATTACAGATGCACGATGGCTTATTTCATTCTAATAAATGAACACATTTGTACGAAAAATATATATTTTTAAAATTGTTTTTTTCCCTATATATTCAATATAAAATTTACAGTAGTCATCTTCAGTCAGTTGGGTGGATTTTGACCCTGCAGCTATCAGTCGTGTTCTAAACGAGCTCGATCAAAAAATAATGTGTTACTCATTGGAATTGATGTTACTTGAGCCATTGACTTAAACTTGGTGGTAAAATGCGTTTCCTTTTAAAATCTCATTCTCATCTATTGTTACTGTAAGTTTTAATCGAAATGCATAGGTTTTAAGCACTGTTAACCTTTGAATAAGACATGCAAGTGATCATATAATGATACTAATCAAAGTTTGACCAGTTAAGGTAGCATTGAGTTTCTATACCATGCAATGAAATATTACTGGGCGTTTCTAATTTATTGTGCAGTGGATGTTATTCCTCTTGAGATGTTGAAAAATCCCTTGCTACCGGTGATATTTCCAAATTTAATCCAATACCTTATCAGATCCTGGGGAGAAATATTAGACATTGTAATTAGGATGCAGACTTGTGATTGTTCTCAGTTTGATCCTAAACATATACACTCAGAAAAGGGTCCCACAGGGAAGCCACGTAATTTCTCTACCGATAATAACTGTGACGTGCTGGCCAGAGATACGCCACTGTCCGTTTCTAAAATGAACAAAGCAGTAATTTCATCATTCAGCTCAAATTTATAGAGCTCTCCAAAAGAGCTGCTCCTGACAGAAAGGATATTTTGGCTGATGAAAGCAAGTATCTTTTGGGCAAAAAGAGCCAGGGGTTGTTTTAATCCAATTAAACCAATTGCTCTCAATTGAGCCCCACACCTGAGGGGCATCATGCTAAGGTAATTTGCTCCAGTCTTATCAAATACACACGACAATAAATTGCAAATTTCATTGAGGACAGCAGCGATTTTAATTTTCTTTTGTATTAACAAAATACCGGCAGTGTTTTTACTGCATTTGGATATTTTCATTAATTATAGAAAAACGTAAAAAATCATTTCTCCGTAATTATTATTTCACACTGTGATTGATTTCCGTTGTACTATAAAAGTATTGAAAAGGGTATGGGAAAAACGTTCAAAGTTGGGCCCTGCGGCTATGAAGGTGGGCCTAGCATTGCCAATTTAGCGCTTTTCGCACGAAATTCAGCGCGTTGTATCTGCTTCAGTGGCTATTGGGTATCGCTAGAAGTAGACATGTTTCCCTGGCGTTTCGTGACAATGGGCAGTTCGAAAATCGAGTTATTTTGTTCAGCTACAGAAGATGATGATCTTCGCAGACGCACATGCTCATTAAGGACAGTCTCTTTATCGATAAGGACCATTTCAGCAATCATTCTGAGGCTCATTATTATAGTTATTTATAAATATTTAAACTACGATGTCCTTCTCTCAATCTCTTTCCCTCTACCTCTGTCTCTATCTATCAGTCTTTCTTACACACACACACACACACAAACAAACACATGAGGACAAATTTGTCTTTCCTCTTTCTCTCTCACCTATGCGTAATAAAAAATGCATCGAAAAAGGATGCATTCTCATGTTCTATATATACACAGAAAATTCAGTTTTTCATCGCAACTCCAAGTCTCATGCTGATGCAATCATAAGACCATGTCTAAACAACAGGTGAAACATTGATCACATTTTCTTAACCCGTTGCCTGCGATTGACAGGGATTTTCGTCATTGCAGCCGAAATCAATAAAATTTCTGTTTTATTGTGATTGGTGGCAACTCCTTCCATGATGTTGAGCCAGTTCATCATGGCTTCCTCTGAAAAAAGGGGGTATGAACGGTCGAAGCATCAAAATGAACTAAAGAAATCTCAATGGTACACGATATGGTCTGCCGAATTGACATTTCCCTCGAATATTTTCGGATAAATTATAGTCAATACCAATAAACTTATCATTCAAATATATACGTATATATATATATATATATATATATATATATATATATATATATATATATATATATATATAGATGTGTGTGTGTGTGTGTGTGTGTGTACAAATGAGATTCTTTTGTTCATTTTGATGAAACGTCCAAATTAACATATCAATAAAGTAATCTCGTTTGGGCACACTAAGGTCTTTTGAATCGTCATATCTCCCTATTATCTATCTATCTATCTATCTATCTATCTATTTATATATATATATATATATATATATATATATATGTATGTGTGTGAGTGTGTGTGTGTGTCTGTGTGTGTGTGTGTGTTGTAGAGTAATGGATAGTGAGCTGGTACCGATCCTCACTGGGTTCCTCTCTTTTGTGGCCTTGTGACAAACGAAAACCAAGCGTAGAAAACAGCAGGAGAGTACATCTTCACATTTTTTTGCTTTTATAAGGCCTCATTTGATGAATTGAATCCCGTTGAACAAGAATCCTCAGTATAATGAGAAGACGTGCGTCTTTGTCTCATCTTCAAATCGATTCCTGCTGAAGACAGAGTGAATTCAAACGCTTTACATAAATATATGCATTCGGAGTCTTTTCATTCAACCAACTCGACGCGATGATTAATAACAATTCGTCACATATTTTCATAATAATACGAAAACATATCAATGGGATCGTGCGTATTCGAGATGTTTTTGTGTCCATTAGACATTTCATATCATACAAGAGAGAATATATCAGCAGAAATTCATTGTTTGAAACCTAGTTTCATTTCTCTCGTGTAAGATGATGAAATTTATCATATCCTTTGTGTTTGTGGGGTCGAACCAAATCAATAGTTTGTAGTTTTGTACCAAAACAATGCAAACATCAAGCATATATATATATATATATATATATATATATATATATATATATATATATATATATATATATATATTTGGAATGTGTGTGTCTTTGAGTGTATAGGTTATGGGTAGGGAGTGTGTGCATCTGAAAGAAATATATCAAGAGGCTTCAAGGTCGAGCATAGGCTGTCTATGCCTCCATCTTACATTCTTTCACTGTAATTCAGAACCAACAGTGCGAATATCGTGTGCCATTGTTTGAGTGCCACATTATTTGTTATAACGATCTAGTTCTACGATGACTAGAGGCTTTGAAAACACAGCCGTGTCTTCAATTGACGGAACCAAAAGATTTACAAATGATATTTCATCTACGTTATACCACTGACATCATTCAATAACAAGGATTTTTTTTGTGCATGTATGAATTGCATAAATAATAATCCTGCCTTCGAGATTGTTCTCATCAATAGGATGATTGTACTTGACTATTCTATTGCCAATATTTCCTTTTCATCAAATCCCACAAAATGTTGAAGAGGATGTCCTCAAGGACCAGACTTCTAACCACGTCGCTGGTAATAACTAAGAAATCCTTAGTATTTGGGATATTATTGTATCTTTTGGAACAAAAGGATTGACGTAGCTGAAGAAATACACCGTATTTTCTGCTGTCAAAGACGCTATTTCCTACCTGCGTACTACTGACCGAAGGTTACTTGTTCATCGGACTATATTCCCAGAAGAAGCTAATCTATATTTGGTAATAACCCTCACTCCTGCATATGACCTCTACATGAAGTGTATAATTAATACTTAGTTCATAAAATAGTAAAAAATAAAAGTATATTCAATACTGAAAGCAGATATACGCAATCACAAATCCTGCATACGTTGAGACGGTATATATGAATATTATTATTGATTCAGATACAGCTATTTTAGTGAAGGTGAAAAAAAGAATCACTGCTTCGCCTGTGACTGAATTGGGGGTTGAAGTATTATTGTGTGGCTCCATTGCAGTTACTTATCAGAAAGCTAAGAGTAAACTGTTGGTGTGAATGTACCGTGTCTCCGTATTGTAAGAAAAAAAGAAAAGAAAAATGAATATAATAAGTGATCGGGATAGCATATCATGAAACGATCAAAAGGCATCTTAAGAAGGTTGGTGAAACTGGTGGGACTTTAATCTTATATCAATTCAATTTTTTAAAATCAGAACTATTGTGCTGGGAAATACAGTACATATTATCTACAACAATGGAAGAAAAGATAATCTTTGAGCGGAGATAATTTTATCGAATGTGATGAAAAATGTGATTATAAAGAGAAACCGTTCTGATGGCTTGTCTTCATAGATAAATTGCTGGAAATTGACTGGACATTCACGGATCAAGCCCTTTCTTGTGTTGACAACGATTTCCATAGAACAAATAAGGAGAGTTACACGATTTTCATAACTCCTACTACGTAGTTGTACAGGGATATAACCAAGGGATAAATACATAGGAAAATATTCTATGCATGCAAGGATCGTGCGTGTAATGTACTTCATTTTCTCTCTTTTCTGTCAACTGCTGCAGAGCAGTTTTGACTCTATCAGACTTGGTTACTCCCTTAGTGCACAATAAATGAGATAATGATTTCGTCCCTATTTTTCCATTTCTTTCCCCGTTTCAGCAACGATTACGAGTTTTTCTTTACAGGCTTAGGACGCAAGCTCAACGCCCCAGATGAGCTACTTCATGCCAAGAACATCAATACTAATAGAACATCAAGTTCCCCAGCTGGAGTTTGAACTCAGTCCGCTCATTCCATCCAACTTGCCATTAACTGTTAGGCCAACTGCAACCCCCAATAGCAGTTCTCAACTCAGTCAAGAACTTGGTTGGTACATCGATAAAATTTTTCTGTATCTACCCATTGTAGAAATGGGGGAATTTATTCTTCGATAGAAAAAATCTTTGACACCCTTCAAGGTTGGATTTGCTGCGGTTATCTTTAAGTAACGGAAAGAAATTCACGTCTGACAAGAAAACTGCTTCCTCTGCGCTACGTTTACGTTCCGAAAATATGAGTTCTTTGATATTAGCATCATCCACGTTGCAGTCGTTATCTTGATAGTGATATCGTTAGCTGATAACACGTAAAGGCGATGAATATCTGTTTTCGTTGTTTTGGTTAAAATCCACAAGAGCTAATCTGCTTCACAGAATTTCTGACATGACTGCCCGATAGAAGCAAAAAAGGCAACTATTCACTGCATTAAATATTCAAATGGTGCCTGGAGTGTATCCAGTAATATATATCCCAACAGCCATTTGTGGGGTATCGAGAAAAATTAAAAACCAATTAGAGGAGTCCCTAATACACATGCACGAACAGACACTTTGGCGTGTAGATACTCAGTTGTTAGTGATAGGCCATTGATTGAGCTTATGTACTGTGTGACCATCACGTTCACAATGACCAAGTCTGTCCATTATTTATGTCTTCAGATTTGCTCATTTTTTGCAAAACATAGCATCAGCCAGAACCACCCACCCGCTACCCACGCACATATTTCAGTCCACATTGGCTGATTATCACTTCTGTGTTTTCACCGTTAAATGGAAGATTTCTGATCGTTGATGGAATGCTGAATCTGATGGCAATCCTGGAAGGAGGCTATTCAGACTGTTTCGGAAAATAGAAGGAAAGCTACAATATATTTTCGAGATTCAAAGGGGATACTTTGGTGATGACCAAGGAGCTATTGCCCTATGGAGAATATTTCTCGTTAACATTAAATCAGGATTTCGAAAAGATCTAATTTTGATTAGATACTGGATATGCTCATACATTTTTTTATCTAGATTAATTTATGATTTGTTGGAATTATTTGGGGAATTCATTTATGAAATTTATTCATACATATATATATATATATATATATATATATAAATATATATATATATATATATATGTATATATATATATATATATATATATATATATATAAATATATATATATATATATATCTGAAAGACAGCATTTATTGTCCTTTGCATGGGCGGGGAGTAGGATTCGGATCCCCTGCACACCCTGGTTTCACGCCGTAAATGTATGGATATTTTCCAGATATGCCTTACTTTCTGCACCTTTGTTACTTTTGAAACACAACAAACTGGGCATTTTGCCACAACAAGGATTTTAATCAGAGTATATTTTCTTTTTATCGCATTAATAATCCTACTTTATTGGCTCTAAAACATGTTCGTAAGCAGCCATTGAAAGAAAGTATGTACATCGGACGAACATTCACACAGCTCACATAAAATCAAATTAGAACAACTTTCTTTGTAAAAAAACCATGAACTTGAAACGACGAATCATAAATGCATTGGTTTATGTCTCTTTTGTACAATAGGCTCCCATAACATTCAGGAATTCATGGCTCTTAGATAAAATTAAAAAAGATAAAGACAATCTCATCAAATGAAGTCCGCTACGTTGACCGCTGTTTGTTTGCTTCTAAGTCTACGGCCAATGATACACATGGAGTGACCTCAGAGTGATTCATCTCATTTCACTTCATCTGTCTCTGAAGTCTGACAGGAAGGGTTGTTGGGTCAGTGAAGGCAGTCTGTAGAGAGAAAAAATACCAGTTTCTTCATTCCAAGTTAGTGATGATTTTTTTTATCGTATTTTTCGTTCCATTTGAAATGGAATTTCTACTACGCGTCGTCAAAGTTGATCTCCCCCTGGTCTATGTCTGCCCCAATAAAACCTTCTAAATCGATCCAGCGCCCATATAAGAAGGGGGAAAGATTAAGCAAAATTCCCATTTAGGCTAATCGAAAAATCTCAGATCCAAACGGAAACGACCCGAGACACAAACGAACAAAGTGACTGCCTAAGGCACCATGGTCACACAAGGGGCCATAAAAGCGATGTGGACCTCAAAATTAAAAATTGTGCTTAGGGCCCCAGGGCACAAATTTGCTCATTATACTCTGATTTAGTCGAACCTGCGTCCTCATCTCGATTTTATTGTCACGATTTTCAGCTGTTACATCCTTCTTCAGATGTCTTTCATGGTCAGTAAGCTTCTGGGATTTGCGAGCCCTTCATTTTATAATTTTCCGGACATTTGAAATAAGGTTTTTTATATTTCAGTGAATTTTCTTCCATTTCTTTCACTGATTGTTTTTCAGCTTAAGAAAAAATTACTTCTTCCGTGAACCCAAACGCGAATAAATTCAAACCATTTCTCTGCAAGAATAAAAGATTAATTTGAGCGTTTGGAATCCATTCTGGATGGGGTCGTAATTTTAACCATAATGGCTTAACCGTAAAATGTAGCACAATGTCTTTTACTGCATCAGAAAGTAATTTCACTCTCTTCCTTGATATTAACCAGGAGAAGCGACCCTTCTCGTGAAAAGCTACAAAAAACTGGAGTCCAAAATATAATAGAATCCATTAGAAAACTCATCTGCTTATGGGCAAGATCGTCACACAATGTGGATCCCCAGAAATTATATTCAAAATTGTAGTTAACAAAAAATAAAATAGCAAAAGAATTTTGACAAATCCAGGGATATTAACGACAGAAAGATTTGGCGAATCCTAGGGACGGACGCTAAAAGGCTGATGATGATATTGCTGATGATGAAAACTATGATTCTTCTCCCAAAATGGATTACTGAAGAGTAATGTTTTATTAAAAGAGGGAGGTTGAAGCATTCCTCGAGTCCAGTGCTTATAATCAATGAGCTGAGAATCAATTTTAAAGAAAATATCATTGTTTTATACAACATTCATATCATCAAAAACCGAGAAAAATCTCTTTAAAACATGTGATGGTATTGGTACGTCGATTTTTCCAGCAAAGGAATGAACTCTATTTCACTGTTACTGGAATTCATCTAAAAAAAAAACGTGATTAAATGTAGGTGAGATTTAGAGAGTTATACAGTCAAATTTTTCAAAAATAGACAGGCTTCTTCTGCTCTCCAAACGTACATAATATCTACAGAAAAAAACAAAAACTTTTTGTAAGCCGAAAAGGCGTGGAAAGGGAAAGCGATTTCCTTTAGTTTATAGAGGAAAATAATTTTGAGCCCCCGAGTTTGTATGGTGGTATGGTTCGCTGAGTTGTCAAGGACTGAAGTTCAGTGAGGTACAGGAGACCTGGCTTTGATAGAGGGAGGAAAAAGGTACGCGCTGTCTCTCAAATAGAACACTATACGGCAAACACAGAGCGCCATTTGATTTCGTAAAAGCGGGAAAGTTGCCTGAAACTTTCGAATTGCTGATGGTACGTGAATCCAAAATCAAAATGTGCCGTTTAAAGTTGTACATTGATACCTTGACCGATTTGTAGATTAATAAAAAACAAAACAGGTATTGTCAGACATTCAGACTGTCACTTGAACAGTGTCTTTTGGCAGCATGTTGGGTGTAACCAACAGAAAAATTGAAAAAAAAGGATGCTTAATAAATTACTTCTTTCAGCAACTGTTGGACGGTGAATTTCTATTTAAAACGAAAAAGCATGATTACTACTGGATAAAAACTAGTGGACTAATTTAATTCGAGTTTCGGTAGAAGGTTGTTTGTTCACTTTCTACTAATGACCACTGAATAATCTTGAATCAACTCATCTGATCAATCTATAGGTAGATAGCAAAGCTGTTGAATCCCTTTTACTCCCGTAGAACATAAAACATCCTACAGCTCTACATTTGCTACAACTGGTCCCAAGCCCAGATAAAAGAGAAAGGTCAAGCATGGTGCTAGCAATTTCAATCCATTCAAACATACTCGCTACAAAAGTGGTTGAAGCCCTATTTTCCACAGAGAGTATAAGGGCATCATTATCATCGTCATCAGTCTTTTAACGTCCGTCGTTGGACATAGACCTTCCCCAAGATTTGCCACACTTCTCTATCATGGGCGTCGCGGAGCCAATACTTTCTGAATTTGTCTAGCTCGTCCTACCATCCAATACTCTGCCGGCCCCAGTTGCGCATGTGATCTCGGGAGATCCATGTCGTGATGTCCATCGGTTGTCTGCCATTCTTGCAACATGGCCAGCCCACTGCCATTTGAGATTTTTAATGGATTCTATGATGTTCATGACTCTTGTCTTTTCTTGGATGTACTGCGCTGTCTCGTGGTCTGTCCATGTAAGGCCCAGCATAATTCTTTCATGTGCACGTTGCATGGTTCTCAATTTGCAGATCTGTCTCTTGGTTGGTTCCATGTTTCAGCTCCATAAGTGACTATTGGGAGGATGCATTGGTTATACACCCTTCTTTTAAGGATTAACGGGATCTTCTTATTTTTGAAGGTTGAGCTTGTTCTGCCAAAAGCTTGCCATCTTAGTGTGATTCTTCGCTAAACATCTGAAGAAACATTTGAAGAAATCTCCGTGTGCACAGCTGACATTTGACATATATATTAGTCAACATTGCACGAATTTGAAGTTTTGGGTTCAGCAGTTTTCGAGAAATCTAATGCATACATGATAGATTTTAGACCTTTCTTCGTGGTTTCCACAAATGATCTCGCTTGACTTCCTATTCAAATTTAGATATAATACATCTTGATTGGCAGCACTGTAAAGAAGAGACCGAAATACTCCGAAACTGTAATTCCGTACGACGGATAGGAAATTATTTACATGAAAATTACAGCAGGACGCTCCACCCACCATAAGGTCCGGTGCCTTCTAAACATGCACTAGCATATTACATGAGGAAACAATGTTTCTTAAACCAAATTTAACCAATTTGCCTTTTTTCCAAATTTTAAACGGCTTACGGCTACAACAGTGTTTAAACACCCCAAAACATACAGTTTGGAGATTTAAAGATAATTAATTTTAACACTTGAAACTAATTACCGTGTTTTCCAGCCCGTCTATTAATGTGCAATTGTTCTTTTAATTTTACAATTGGGTTTCCGAATCGATTTTTGTCTGCTTCTTGAACCAGTTGCAGACACTTGAGTTTATTCTCAGCTTCACTTCATTAAACCATTGTATGGTTTCCACAGAAGACTAGATGTTTCAAATTTTGTAAAATGTAGCTTCGCTGAACCACTGAAGTTAGACAATAGAGTGTAAGGCATGAACAAATCTGGAGATGTACTGTCAAAGTTCAGTGTAAGTCTAGTGTAAACTTTATTTTTCTATTATAACAAAAACAAGAACCATCCTCACCAGATTTAATGGGGTAAAGGTGTACATTCTTTTACTGTAATTTCAAATCGAAGCTCTGATTGGTGGGTGGTTCTCTAATCGACTCGATAAACATACCTACGTAAATTTATGTTAGATTCAAGGGCTTATTTCATTCTAATAGATAAGTACATAGTAAGTAAATAAGTAAATACAAAATTGATATTAGCCTGCCGTCATTTTGAATCACAACGAGCGATTGGTAGCTGGCTCTCCTACTTTTTGAGCCAAGCATTAATGTTCTACGAAAGATATCATACGCGTTGGTTTATTTCATTTTGATAAATAATTGTATTTTTGGTAAAAGAAATATAATGTGTTTTTTTAATAATTGTATTTTATTGAGAAATGGATATATACTCTGTCAGAAATAGTAATAAATGTGTTATATTACGTTGAAACTCTGTTAGAAATGACTTATCTTTAATGCACGGTGAATGTATCACTTAGCTTAGTCCATTTTCTCTAATTGTTTATTCTATTTACGCTGTCAAAGCATAATGATTTATTCAACGAAAGGTTATTTCTAATTTAGTTTCAAAGTAATAGATTGCAATTATAATATTTATATATACAATACAAGATTACAGTTATCGTCTGCGGGCGGGATAGTTGTGGGATAAGTGTGAGATGCTTAAACTGCCAGGCCTACATTTATTTATGTACTCGTTTACCTATGATGTAAAAATGACGACAGTATTTAAATATTTCTACAATTGCATGGTACTTGAAAAAAAATATTTTAAAAAATTTAAAAAAAACATTATGTTGCCCTGCATTTTCTTGCTTATATTCAACGAGGATTATCCCCAAATTTTTCAAGTATCAGCCGAAGAAATGAATGAAGGAGATTACATTGCAATTGGGATGTAACAGTTATCTCGCTTGATAGATGTTACAGAAGACATACGTGTGGAGTATTATATAAGTATATATTGCTATCATCATAATCTGATAAGGTAATTGGTTCGTATTCCGAGTTATGTACTGAAATACAGTGTTGTATTCTGGTTGGTTTGAAGTAATTTCCCAAAGATCAATTGGGAAGTGATTGTACAGATGACAATGATCCCAAAAGAGGACTATGTAGACTGCTGCGAATCTCGAACAATGCTGAAATAGATAACATGTCTCAACCGAAGTTATTCAAGAGGACTTAGGCCTCATTGCCCCAAGTAAGCTATTTTGTCCTCAATATCGAGTACTTTCCATACAAATATTTTCCATACTAATTATCCAACTTAGGAATAGAGAACTCTGGTGGATGGGGAATTATGTGTGAGTGAATATATCACTTAAATTCAACCTTACTGACCGTTCAGTTCTGCGTAGGTCAGAGGTAAGATGCCAGCCTCTGGGTCTGAAGCGAAGTTTTCGGTCCTACCTATTTTTGGGAGCACTTTTTAGTCGAGTCTGCTCTCATCGATTGAGCTGCCAATGCTCACACAAAAGACAGAAGCCGAATAAACACTATTAACTGTCGTTTTTGTTCCTGACTCAATATCATTGATGGTTAGTTCTACTGCCTGCTTCAAACATGTGTCACACCACTTATCCTGCGAGCTCGGAACCGGAGTTGACCTACGATTCTGATTTTTCCAGGGTTAAGTTTTGTCATATACTCACAGTATAAATGAATAATGAAAATTGATCAGAAAAGAATTGATGCACTTCTAATTCTTCTGATTGATCGTTATTAACACGCAAAATCTCAACAAATATTAAACATAAAATATGAATTAGATCTTATGAAATACTCAATATCATCTGCAACATGACCAACATTATTCGGTAGCATAACCTGGTGGGGTGATTAATTAAGAATTAGAAAAATGATTGATAAATTGATAGGTTACTTTGCCCGCCTTTGGTTGGACAGTGGTTGCAAAAATATTAGAATCCAAACCCCGAAAAAAACAAGCCGTAATTCTGCCGGATATAACTTAAGAGACTTATTATGCACACACTTAAATTGGAAATTGATCCCCGACGGAAAATTTAGGTGGGGAGGAGTTAGACATAACCCACTTTTTTTAGATACAATAAGCGGTAAATGATAGAATGTTTAGCCTTCCAGCTTTGTTGGTGCAGTCCCTACGAGTGATATATTCATATGTACATACGTATTCAATTGATAGATTTTTCAAATACGTCATCATCGTCATCGTAGTCATCATCTTCAATAAATGGCCAGCGAGACCAAATTGAAAACTGAATAAACCTACGCAGACAGTTTTGGTTGACGGTGTATAACACATAATGAAAGAAGAGAACTGTTTATGATATATATAAATTATTCAATTTCAGAAACATGGCCTGTTTAATCAATATTGATCCTCGGATCTTCCCCTGTAGAAAAAGTTCAACTTCCCCACAAGAACGATAAACAGTTGAGCAGCAAACTACAACAAAATCTGCAAGATTTTTTTTTTTAAATGTCGGTTTGAAAAATAACTATTTTTTCCAGTCATTTCGTTTTTCTGGTAAATGTGATTTTCTGGATGTCAGCTGAATTGTCAAGTAGTGACTCTGAAAAAACTTTTGAACATAACTTTTACTCCATTTCATGTCGAGGCAGTTATTGTCCTCATCCATTTCTTTCTGTCACGTTTGGCGTTGTTCCCAGAGATTCTGAGAATGTAACCGTTAATTGGCAGCTCTGAACTCCCACCTAGAATGGAATTGAGGATTATGTTCCAGATTCCCTAAAGATTACACGATGCGCCATACAGATATATGACAAATGTTAATAGACATCAGTGTTTGACTTAGATTTGATGTTTAATAATCTCATTTTCATGAGTTATGATCTTATTTTCTCAAATTAGAATCGGAGGAACAGTTAGTCACTCAATAGAAACCGTCGTGTTACCAGCGTCTTTTGGCAGCATGCTAAGTTGGGGTGATGTTCTTTAAAAATTGGCATAAGTGACGATCAGTGAATGTTACATCTCTCACCATCTGTTCGGCAGTGATCACTAAAAAGTCTGATAAAAAACAGCTGGTGGACATGAACTGAGGAATCTATTCAGCATGACCCCCACTAAAAAAAACCTATTAAGGGGGAATTTTCGAAAAATTAACATAAGGATAGATAATGAGGATTTTAGCCTTTTAGCTCCACTTATTGGGTTTTGGAGCGTGATTAATCACTGGTCAGCCAACTTAAAAACTGGAGAAACCCATGATGACAGTTTTCTAATATAATTTTACCACGTTTCACATCGGCGAAATCACGTACGATCACTTGATTTAAGTAACGTCAAGCCTGATCATTACCCGGAAGGGTGACTGTCTGTGAATATCAGGTGTCGTATACGGCCACAAGATTGTTTTGCGGCCATCTCAGCCTATGCTGTGCCACTGGTTAGGTTTGCCAGCTAAGACCGGACTGTGAACCTGGTCCTTTCTCACGCACACGCTGTTCCGTGGGGACACATGACAGAGTGCTCTTCTTTGAGCCGGCATAGTCGTATCGAGTAGCCAGCGATCACCAATATCCAAGGGTGTATTAACTGAAGATCAAGTAACAGGAAACCTCCTCAATACTCCATCACTTCTCTCAGTAAATTCTATTACTGATAAAAGTATATTTATTACTTTGTTATTGAGAGGGTATTAAAGGTTTATTCAAAAAGATTCCCTTTTAATTTTCATTCAGAGTTGTTTGTACTCATTCATGTCATTAATTAAATATTTCAATTAGAATAAATCAACTCCTCGATGAGAAAAGAGTCACATTAGAAAAAATAAATAAATAAATGAATGAATAATCACTGCTTTCCCCTTTCCATCTGCAAATTATTAATTTTTTCAGAATCATTATTGGGGTTGGGGGGCTCAAGTGAACAACGGACTCCAAATGGACAATGAGGATGGGGATAGAGCTGACGATGAAGATAAAGATAAAAATGATGACGATGATGACGATGATGATGAAGACGATGACGATAAAGATGATGTCGATGAAGACAATGAAGACGATAATCGCGGGGAGGATAAAAATGATGATGACGATGACGACAATGATGACGAAAATGATGATGATTTGGATGATGATAAGATCAATGATGATGATGAAGATGGCGATGATGAAAACGATGGGCATAGAGATGATGACAACGACACTAATGATTGCGATGATAATATCAATGATAATGGTGACGATGATTACAATGACGATAATGATGATGTTAATGATGATGACGACGGCCATAACCACGATGATGATGTTTTTAAAGATGATGACGATGAAGACTATTTTGACGTTAATGATGGTGATGATGACCACGATAATGATGATGATGACGGCGATGATGAGGAAGATGATTATGACCACGACCACGGTGATGATGATGATGATGCAACTGATGATGATGATGCATTTCAAAAATATGAAAATTCGATACCCAAACTAATAAAACTACGAGAGAAAAGGGATGGGAGAAAAAACAGGGAGAAGCCAGAAAATGATTGGTCAAAATTATTTTGTCACTACAGAGGTGGAATTTTTTTGACCAATGAATTTTGTAATAATTAGGTTGCTATTAATTTAAATGACAACAGACAGTTGCAAAGATTATTGCAAGGAGGAATTGATTGAAAAGAAACGATTCAAGGAACAACTTAGTTGGAAAAGAAGGAATGAGAGGAAAAAAGATGGAAGGGAAGAAAAAATGGAGGGGATAAAATCAGAGAAAAATCTGTACGCTGGGTGAAAAATAAGAAGAAGAAGAAGAAGAAGAAGAAGAAGAAGAAGAAGAAGAAGAAGAAGAAGAAGAAGAAGAAGAAGAAGAAGAAGAAGAAGAAAAAGAAGAAGAAGAAGAAGAAGAAGAAGAAGAAGAAGAAGAAAAAGAAGAAGAAGAAGAAGAAAAATACAAAAACAAGAACAAGAACAAGAACAAGGAAGAAGGAGAAAGTATAAGATGAAAGAATGAATTGGGATACTCAGAGAAAGAAAGAACACTCTGGATGAAAATTTGTAAAAAGAGGGAGAAGAGAGGGAAAAATGTAAAGAAAAGACTGAATGACTGAAGAAGTTCAGAGAAAAAATGTTTTTCTGAAGAGAAAGGAGGAGGAGATGGCTACAAAAACGAGAAAGGAAATAAAGGCGTAACAAGGAATATATAAGAAAGAAAGGTTGAAGAATGAAAAGAAGAAGGTATAAGAAGTGCAGGGACAGGAAAGAAGAAAAAAGAAAAGGAACACAAGGAAAGAGACCAAATGTGTAAGATGGAAATATAAGAAAGAAAGGGAGATAAATGAAGAGGAAATGGTATAAGAAATGAAAAAATAGAAAAAAAGACAGAGGAGAAGAAGAAAGAAAATGGATCAAGGAAAAGAGACTAAAGGAAGGAGAAGTAAATTGAGGTAAATTTTATCTGTATGAAGAAAAAATATAGACAGAGTAGAATATCAAGGGTCGGACAAAAGTTTTATTCTGAAAAAAGTGGGGGAAGAAAAATCAATAGTAGAAGAGGAAATAAAATGTATTTGAAAGAAGAAAAGAAGGCAGAAGAGGGGAAGAAATGGTGTAATGAAAAAGAAACATAAAATTTGCTTTCTAGAAAGAGAAGAGAAAATGAGTAATTTCCATATTTGTAAAGTTTACACTTGTAATTTTCTTAACAAAAATTGTTCGGGAAAATTTTTTGTCAGTCAATAACGGCAAAACAAATTGAAATTTATTCATTCCCGTGTAAACACGGCTTAATTAAAATCAAACAGACACGCAAAAAACTAGACTCAAAAAAGATTTCTAGAACTTTCTGAAAATACTTTTGAAAGTTGGAATATGCCAATTTGTCAAAAGTTTTCACAGATGGAAGTACGATAGGAACTCAATAAGAAGGTGACTAAAATTTTGTGTAAGTCGTTTTGGGTTTGATCAATTGGAAGGTCCGGAAAACTGTGAGCCATGTATCAGTTACTCCTGCTGCATTTTGTTGGACAGTGATCAGTGGAAAAAATTGAATGTTCCAAGAAGAAGCGTGAACGCTACCGGGCACAAACGATGGAACTAATTTAGAATAAACTTACATAACTAACCAATTTAGGGAAGGGGTGGGGATTGCCATAAAAAAGTTTTTTCATGGAAATAATAAGGAGTGAATGTTCAAATTTTCCGTTCTCCAGCTCCTATTGGCCGGTACACATGATATATGCAAACATAGTCATTCAGACCAGTTCAAGAACTGGAGATATGTGAGTTGACAGTTTTGAGTTACGGTTTCTAATAATCTTACCTTTGTGCAGTAAAATAAGTCATCTCATCATCATTGTCATCATCATTATCCTTCTAGGATTCGTCGCTAGACGTGGACCGTCTCCAAGTTTCATCAAACCTCTCTATTGAAGGCATTGCAGATCCAATACTTTATCAGCTTGTCTAGTTCTTCATGCCATCTTAGTTTTTGCCGACCACATTTTCGCAAATGATGTCTGAGGATGTATTTTGTGAGTCATTATGTCCACCGGTTGTCTGACATTCTCGCAACATGACCAGCCCATTGCTATTTGAGTTTTCTGGGTGATTCGATTATATCTGTTTGTATTCTTATGTACCAGTGGTCTCTCCATCTGAGGTAGAACATGATTCTCTCGAGCATGTTGCATAGTTCTCAGTTTATGGGTGAATTGTTTGATTGGGTCCCATGTTCCAGCTCCATGTGTGACTATCGATAGGTGCATCACCCTTCTTTTCCGAACAGATGGAAGTCTTTTTTGTTTTTATTAGTAAATAAGAGTCAGGAGATTGGGTTCCGCCGATATTTCAAGTGGAAAATATGGAATCGGCAAGCCCAGTTTGAATGTTAGCTGAAGCTACTTGTATTTACTAAGCGTGTATGACTTAGTAAACGGCATGAATCCAATTATCCCTGCACTATTTCCCATTGCAAGATAGATACATTGACAAAATCTCATCATTGGAATGCTACTGTGATTGACAAATATTATTGATTACACAGGCAAACCGCTCTCTCGTGACAATATAATCAGCCCAGGTAGCAGCAGCGAAAATATATCATCCCCATTCACAAGGTATGTACAAAGCACGTATCCATATGCAATTGTATTCCGTGTAAATTTTAAATCTTACAAATTTAGTGTAGATACACTAAGCTAAAAAAATAAATCAAATGATTAGCTATGTATATCTTACGCTGAGTCTGCAAAATTGCCTGTTTGGTAAGGTTTCAACTCTTATCTCAAAAATTGATAAATACATAGTTATAATTTAATCAACATTTAATTTGATCCTAACAAATATATGCTTAATTAAAACAAAGATGAAAACGACTATTTTTTATAATAAAAATTCTGATAATCAAACTGAAATCAAATTCTTTTTAAAAAAATCAATAGATATGGAGTTCAAATTTGATCAAAAGTGTACTTAAACAAAATAATTATGTAAAACAACTTTTTCACAATCAAAAGTCCTTGTAATTGACGTAAACCACACTAACTAAGCAATTGCACTCAAAATAATGTCCTCGTTTTGATTGTTACAGTCACTGCGACTAAATTGGTGAAAATGTTGGTTTAACGAATGTAACCACCTGTCTGCCGATTGCAAGTTCAATCCCTAGGTTGGGTAGTGTGGAAAAATTATATACTTTGGTTCAGTAGGGAGAATTGACTGATACGAGATATCCTCTTGCATAGACAGCGGAATTCTATCTATCTCAATGTATTGAATCAAGTTTTGATTCAAAATTCCTAGAGTGTTACCAATTATGACAAGGAAGAGGAAACCACAGCTGAAACATTGTTACGATAACAGCCAAGATGAGGACACTTCTCCGAGAATATCAGTGAAAGAAAACCGATTGGGTGGCTTCAATAATGGTGGACATGGCTGTCTGCTGCCACTTTTCCAGGGGTAACGACAAAAGGATGTGGTTCAAAGATAGGACAAAAGGATATATTTGTGGCAACCCTGTCACCAGTGAATAATGATGCAGTCTTTTTGTATAAGATCATGAAGGTTCGAACTTTCAACTCTCCTTGCGTACAATGAGAAGGCCTGATCAGAGGGTGGGGTCAACTGCACCATTTCCCTTTCCGCTAGCAGGCGCCTAGGGTAACCAGTGATACATATATTTTTGTTTATAAACATACATTTCAAGTGAACATCACATAAAGATATTCAAATCTTCCTCGGTCGAAACTAGGCGCAAATGAAAACGATTTCAGATGATAGAAACCTTGAGTAGATATCTAATATCCCTCGCTGGACGAGTTCTACATTGCCGGCAAAACCCATACCTCATCTAGATAATTATATGAGCCTTATTTGGAGCGTTAAACACATTTGTGCTCTCTGAATATCGGCCGTAGGATGTGATGAATGTTTCTTGAGTCCCATCTGCCAAAATCATTTACAGTCAAACCTTGCTATTTGGTTGCATTGAGAGGAGAGCAAAAGATCATGGCCTGGGATCAGCAGCAGCTGGTCGTCTTGCGGAATCTAATTGTCTATTCTAACAACATTTCTGTTTGCCAACGGATGGAGAAATTGCGCGTTGGTTGTACCATATTCACTAGAATGCTGTTAGCAACGAGGCACATGAAATGAAAAGAATTTGTACAAAGTATGTTTGAAATTCTAATCCACAGAAGTAAGATTGATGGTTTTCTGTTATATTTTTAATTGCTTGTCAACGAGAAAACATTATGATGTCTTTGATACAAGTATAAGTTCTCTGCGAAAGTAAAATCACAGCTCACATGAAATTGAATTTTATCAGTCGTTTTTTTTTTAACAAATCAGAAACAGTATAAGGTTGCCTAACCAAGTAAAAACACAGTACATCTTTATTAACCAATCACACAAAAAATACATTTTTGAACCAATCAAAAACATAAAATGTATTATGAAATAAAACAGAACCAGGAGACATCTTTTCTGGCCAATAGGAAGCTGTAGACATCGTTTCTAACTAATCAGAAAAGGACAATATATATTCCCCAGCCATATTTGTTTTCTTACATTCTGAGATAAAGTACAGATTATTTTTGCACCCACTTTCAAACAAGATGATTTTTGTTATTTCAAGTATATTTCAATCACTGTATTCCTTATAGTTCTTCGGGGATATGTTAGCTTTCGGCAGGTCTGTAGGTGTAACTCTGGTCCCGAT
This sequence comes from Thysanoteuthis rhombus, assembly GCA_963457665.1. Taxonomy (NCBI): domain Eukaryota; kingdom Metazoa; phylum Mollusca; class Cephalopoda; order Oegopsida; family Thysanoteuthidae; genus Thysanoteuthis; species Thysanoteuthis major. Next base: position 48,947,958 of record OY735218.1, read on the forward strand.
CCATTTAGAAAATTTGTATTTTGCATCTGATTGGTTCAAAAATATGTTTTCTGTATGAAAGGTTAGAAAAGATGCATTCTATTTCTTGTTGGTTATGAAAGATTTTTATCATTTCTGATTGGTTACAAAAAAGTCTTATAAAATATTTAGATTTTGTATACACCATTGGTATCCAGACTTTTTTGAATCAAAGTGTCCTTCGTCTATAAATATTTTTTTCGCGATCTGCAGAGTCAGAAATTACTGAACAAATGTATTTACATTCATATGATGAGGTAATTTAAGTTGAATATAGCATTTAAATCCATGAAAGCGTTATATTTTTGCTTCCTCTTTTAATAATCTTAGACTTCAATTGGGCTGCAAGTATCTGCAGTTTTTCAGATATTACTACAATAAATCGAAAATTTCGACACAGGTCTACATTAACCCAGAACGCAGAATTTATATATTGACCGAGCGCTATTTGGTGTTAAAACAGTCAAGTTCAACACTAGACCGACTGTTTCAGGGTGTGCCAGAAAGAAATGTCTTCGTATTGAGTGCCCGTACATCCACACATCGAATTATATTTACCTGTAAGAACTCATGTTTTCGAATTTTCTGCAGCGCTTTCTGAGTTAGCTGCAGTGATTCGGTAAGCTGCAGCGCACCCTTTGAGAATTACAATAAATGCGGTATACACACGAAAGGAAAGCCGGAGAACATACCAGCAGGAGCATTGTTTTTTGTTTATAAGCTTCAGTATGTTTGACACAGAATAATATGTTTCATAATTACAATTGTGACAGTGAATGTCATTAATTTATTTTTGCTATAGTCCAGAGTATTTCCGATTATTTTATATTCATACATATAGAACAGTCTTAAGTTTGACGAAACTATACGTAGATATAATGGCAAAGAGAAAAAGACGAAACAAAATGAGGAAAGATGAAAAAATTAATCTGAAAATTATTTGACATTGCAATAAGATGATATATCACCGTATTCAAAGGTAGTCAAATAAAGAATAGTTTTTATCGAGTGCCTTAATGGTGCTTTCTGATCTTAGCATTTTTTAGCTTATAATCATTGTGTAGGTCCCTGGATAGCAATCATCATAACAAATGGATTGTAAACCACATTGTAAGTAAAAGCAGTAAGCCGGCCCAAGAAGAACATAAAAATTGAGCACAAACCAGAACTGATTTCACGAAAATAAAAAGTAGACAGGTCCGATGAGTTACTTAATCGAAACGATCATGTGACTGATATCTTCTGGCTGCATGCTGTGTTGGGGGTGATGAATTAAAAAAAAAACGGTGAAAGGGTTGATCCGTGAGTAAGTTCCTTCTCTGGATTTTCGCTGAATCATTGGAACGTTCGAAATTATAGGAAACAAGCATTAACGCTGCCAGCCATAGAATAAGATAAAAATAGCATGAAATTACATTGTAAATTAATTCTGTTGGGGTTATAAAAGCAGAGACTGTTTTTTTGTTTTTTTTTTTAGACATAACAAAGACTGAACAGAGAAAGCAAAAATATTCATCCCCACATGAACTTCAGTGAAACAAATACCATGTACAACGAATATTTTGGAAACAAAGATACAACCAAAGACGTACAACTGGAGAAAGTAGACCACCACATCTACCGACGACAGCAAATCTTCATGAAATCTTCAAAAGAGAAAGAAATGAAGCGAAGAATCACTTCGGCAAGTTTTCGATGGGACAAGCTCAATGTTCAGAAATAAAAAATAAAAAAATTAAGAAAAGCCCCAAGTCCTTGAAAGGGGGGGGATAAATAAATGCATTCGCTCGATAGTCACCAATGGAGCTGAAACATGGAACCTAAGCAAGAAACTAACCCTTAAACAGAGAACCATGCAACATGCACAAGAGAGAATTGTGCTCAACAATACATGGAAAGATTATACCGGCACATCATATTCGAGGCAAACTGGAATCTGAGATATTGTAGAATCCATAAGAAAACTTAGATGGCAGTGAGCTAGTCATCATACGAGAAACGCAGACAACTGCTTGATATCATCATTCACAGCGTGGACTCATGACGCCCATGACAGAGAGGTCTGGCAAATCTTGGCGAAGGTATGTACCCAACGATGGACGCTGAAAGGCAGATGATGATGATGATGATGATGATAAAAGTGTAAATGCTTAAATGTTCAACCATCCCGCTCGAGCGAAGCAGCCTGTGACACACACATCCATTGATTGCCAGGAAGGCAAAATTACTCGAACTGAAGAAACCAAAGTTGACTATGTTTCTGTCGTCTCTAATTTTCTTGGCTCCAAAATGTCCGGCACCCAACCGGATACGTTCAAAACAACTGCATCCAACCTTTCCATTTAGAAAGGTGACAGCTGTATCCATTAATACTAGAATGCAAAGAAGACTAAGTTTGAACAGTGGCATAGACTTTTGGAGCTTTTTTTGGAAGAAGGACATATATCCAATTCTCCCAGTACCCCCTCCCTATTATTGATGGAGGTCTTCATAATGTCATGTCATCATTTCTGATAAAGTTGAAAAGTGGATGAATCAAAACTCGTACAATTCATCTCCTATAACTAACTGGCTTGACAAAATAGTTGCAATACATTTTGTCAACAGCAAGAATAACAAATCCCACCCCAGATGCAATATATCATAATAAAGGTCTAATTAATGGCATGTCACATTGGTGGAGGAAAAGAGATGAAAGTTAGAACCGATGCAATCTTCATCAGCATCATCATCATCATCACCATCATTAGTCTTTTAGCGTCCGTCGTTGGAGGTAGACTTTCCCCAGGATTCGCAACATTTCTTTATCGCAGAACCAGTACTACCTAAATTTGTCAAGCTCGTCACTCCATCTATTCTGCCGGCCTTGGTTACGCATGTGATCTCTGGGGAGCCATGTCGTGAGTCACAATATCCAACGGTTGTCTGCGATTCTTGCAAAATGGCTAGTCCATTGCTATTTGAGTTTTTTTAACGGATTCAATTTGTCAGATTCCTGTCTTATCCAGGATGTATTGTGCTGTATTGTGGTCTCTCCACATGTGATTGACCATGATTCTTTCATGTGCATGTTTCATGGTCATCAATTGTAGATCTATCTGTCTCTTAGTTAGGTTCCATGTTTCAGCGCCATGAGTGACTATTGCAAGGAGGCATTGGTTGTATACCTTTATTTTTAGGGTTAGTGGGATCCTCTTGTTTCGAAAATTTGAGCTTGGTCAGCCAAGGGTTTGCCATCCTAGTGTGATTTTTCGTTCAATTTATTCTTCTTTTGAGGGTCACATGGAAATTTGTTCTCCTCGGTAGTTGTAATGGTCTACTTTATCCAGTTCTGTGTCCTCGATTCTGATCTTTGTGCTCTTATTTCTAAGGTAATTGGTGCACATGATCTTCGTCTTGCTGAAGTTCATTCGTAAGCCAATCTCCTTGCTCTCTTCATTTAGTTCATCTAGCATTCGTTAGAGGTCATGTACTTTCTCTACGAAAAGGGCAATCCACTCTCCTATAATTACCTAACCTATCTACCAAAATAGCTGCTACACGCTTTGTCAGCCATGATAGTTGAATCAACCAAACAATAACAATGCTATGGAGAATAGAAATCTTGTTGTTTCGTTGAAAATGCTGCCTTGTTTGAATTTGAATTTCTTGACAAGAGTTTTTCATTTGCTGATAATAAAATTTCTCTTGTTTATTTTCTCGCTTTTTAAAACGAAATCCTTTTTTTATTTGTTTATTCTCGTTACACAAATTTTATGTCCCTTTTATTTCTATTTTATATGCAGCATCACGTTACGAGATTATCTTATGCCCCATATCTACAAGTCAGGTCAAAAGAATGACATCGCATGTGACGTCCAAAAATCTTAATTGTGCAAATGTTTAAAAAAATGATCAAAGATAAAACAATTCATTTGAATTAGAAAAAAGAAAAGAGAAAAAAAGGGATAGCCAACCTTGATTGAGCTGTAATGAAATCAAACAGACTTGAAATGTGTCTAAAGATTTCCGGGCTAGGAAATAGCTTGGCTTCAAGCCATACTCCCCTTTAGGCTGTGTACGGGTGTGCAAGCACACACAAATTTTGGAAGTAGCATGCAAAAGATATTCACGCGGACAATAAAGGTTAGTTAACTAAAATAATGCAGTAATCAATAATTATACTCATAATTTTAAGAAATACCCACTGATGTTTTAATCGACAGAACAAGAAACCGGAAAAATAGTAGGAAGTTTAGAATAAGATCTAAAAATGTACCCAGCTATTCCTAATAGTAGTAGTAATAATAAAAATAATAATAATAATAATGATAATGTGCCATCACAGTCAATGATTGAACAATCATAGCGTCAAAACTTGAAGTCATGTAATGAAATTCAGTCAGAGAATAAATATGAAACAGTGAATTCCATTTATGACATAACTACCGTTTCCTTCTACAAAACATCTGGAATAAAGTGAAACACATCTAAAAATATGGAGATTCATGAGAATCTAGATGTCAATAGGTCTACAATAGTGAGGTTCCAAAAAGGCTCCAAAAGCATTGTACCGATTTTTTTAAAATCAGGATTCTGGTGGAGTACTGATGCCAATGTCTATTCTGCAGAAATAACACTATAGTCAGGGACGCTGGTACACACAACCACATACACAAACACAGGAACGCGTACATAAGCAAACATGCAAACACAAAAGCACACGCAAATATAAAGGAGAATGATAGAAGTTTTTGCCATCTTTGATGGCTACGGTTGTTCAATAATTATGCCATTATATTTGTACAATTTAAAACATGCCAATTTAATTTCATTAGTCATAAGAAATAGGTAATTCTGCAATTATCTCTGAGTCTTGGCAATTTTCTTATATACCAAGCTGTCTTCTGGTGTCTGTATTTGATGTTAAGTACCCTTATCTCGAATATGTTGCTTGGTTCTCAGCTATAGGAGCAATCTTTTGGTTATGTTCCATGTTTCCAATCCATAAGTGACCAGCAAGTCTTTTTTCTCAAGGTTACGATTGCTTGGCCAGAGGCTTGCCGACTAAGAATGAGTCTCAACTTGTTTTGTTTGTTTTGTTTTTCTTATTTTGAGAATTCTATTCGATAACTCAGGTGGATGCTGTGTTCAACGTCCTTTAGCTTTTTAATGTAGAACGTTGTGTCTTTTTACTCAATACACTTGCTGCACATAACATTTGTTTTACTTAAATCCATTGTCTAGTATTATTTGTAGCTCATGAAGAATCTCAGCAAATAGTGGATGTCACATCTGAAAATCAGCAAATCTGAGCTTATTATTAGTGGGACGACATTGCTGTGCATTTCAATATAGTCACAATACTTGTTTGGTAAAATCGGCCAAGTCAAGATAAATAAAACCAAAACAGATGAAGGAAGCTAATAAAAAATTTCAAGAAAATAAGTGCTTTCTTTGAGACTAAATAAGAAAAAATATATAATGTATTCAAACAGGTCTGGTTTGTCATCTGATGGAAACTGTCATATCAGGAACGTCTTTTGCCATCATGATATGTTGGGGTATTTAATTTTCAAAAATGCAAAAATGGTTGATCAACGAATAAGTTACGTCTCTTGCCTTTTGTTTGATCACTAAAGAGTCAAAATTTTCAAAATGTGAACGCTGCTGACCACCAAGTAAAGTAGTGCTTCAGCATTAAATTTTAAATTGAAACAAGAAAATAAACAATTGGGAATTTAAAAAAAAGTTTTTTTCTAAACGTAATAAGATATAAATGATAGGATTTACAGCCCTCCAGCCACACTGGTGTGATGTGAACATGTGATGAGTACACACATAGCATGCCAGGCAAAATCACTTGTAAACTGAAGAAATCAATGTTCATAGTGTTGGTTGATTGTTTCTTATAAGCGCTAACTTTAGTTGCTGCTAAAAGACTTAAAGTTTTTATAATTCAGACAAAAACTGACAGCCACTTGGCGTGTTAGTAAAAGTATCAAAGAAAAAGGAAGCATTTCCTTTTAAGTAATGGTTTTTAGGGGTCTGAGTGGAATTCTGCATTTTAAGCATTAAATTGAACATTGCTGACAGGTTATCAACTTGCGCTTCTAGGTATTCTTTTTTAATCATATATATATATATATATATATATATATATATATATATATATATATATATATATATATATAATGAGTAAAGATTTCTCATTGGTTCTTGATAGATTGTGCATTTCTATTTCTAAAAATTTTTTTTAAATGAAATATTTCATAACCGCTCTACTGATAGTATCGAAAACTGTTTGGGACCAAGTTCTACTTACTGGAGTCATACATAGGTTAACATTTGTTGTACATTTATTATCATTCTGTTTTATATAAATAAACCTTCTAAAATACGTACAAAGCTCCCGAAACAGTAATGATATATATATATATATATATATATATATATATATATATATATATATATATATATATATATATATATATGTGTGTGTGTGTGTGTGTGTGTGTATGTATATATATATATATATATATATATATATATATATATATATATATATATATATATATATATATCGTCACAGATTTCAGATCTTGCTTTCTCACGATAAAAATGCTCAATATTTGAATATTAACAAATGGTAGTAATGACATTGTTGCCTTAATGGAAATGCTCTCAGTATGGTTTGAAACAAAAAATCCTAATTTTTCTTTTGGTTTCAACGTAATCAATCTTTAAACAGGTTTAGTGAGTCACTCAGTGGAACCGACCACATGACAAACTGGCATTTTGCTGGGCAGTGATCATTAAAATAAGTCAATATTCAAATAAGTCGAGCGCTAAAGCCTCTTGACACAAACTAACAGATCAATTTTGGATAAACTTACTTCGTAAATTGAATCCCTTACTAAAAACCTCTTTCAAGTCTTTACTATGAACAGTTCAGGCTGGGCGAACACCGGGTAGATCTAGCTAGATAGATCGATACATACATAGATTAAAATAAATGTCAGAATAGATGAAATAACCTTAACCCAGCAACGATGTTCAAACGGTCTCTGTGGATAGCGTTGATTGATTGAGCATAAATATTTCCCACCAGATGGTTGCTATGAACCATTTGAATAAATAGTTGCAAAAATTATTATTATTTATATCTTTATATCTCTGTGTTTATGTGTGTGGCTGTATTTATGTGTTTGTTTATTATTTGGATATAGAATCCGATAATATTACAGTATTATTGCATTTAAGAAAATTAATTTTACATATTTTGCCTGTTTAGTTTAATCAGAAAGAATGTTGAAAACAGAACTTGGGAGAATAGAGTTCATCTGAGGACTTACATTCATACAGTTCGGAAGAAGACAGATATTATTTCAGTTCCACCATCTTTTGTTTTTTCAGTGGTTACAATACAATGTCTTGTGGAAATCCTCATCCCGAAATTATCCTGCTTTGCTTCCTTTTCATTGATTTCTTCATTTTCATGATTTTCCAACCGACGTCTGTGACAAACATGGAATAAATGTCCGTAAATGTCATAATAACTTTAATTTACACATATATCTACATATGTATCGGAGTGTATGCATGTGTGCATTTGTACAAACACATTCACACACACACACACACACATATATATATATATATATATATATATATATATATATATATATATATAACACAATACTATATATATATATATATATATATAACATATGGTATAAATCAGGTTAGCAATATAGCAAAATATAAAGCAAAGTCTGAAATATGATGGATTTATTTCATAGAATGCTCGATAAATTCAACTTTATACTTCGAAAAGCATGTTGTTCTTGAGTAAAACTGGAAATATATAATTGGATGTTGATTCGCTACACGAACGAGTTTATGCTTCTGCCCTCTCTGGTCCTCATCAGGCGAAATCTAGCCTGAATTTTTAGGAATACGCCTGATGAGGCCCAGAGAGGGCATAAACATAAATTTGTTTGTGTAGCAAATTCACATCCTATTACGTATTTATGTGATTATGATTGGAAGGTAGAGAGAAAAAATCAAGAGATATGTGTTACATATCATTTTTTTTTATTATCCCATGGGCGTAATTCAATGCATTCCGATCGGGAGCCAGCCAATTTTTTTAGGGAAAATATTTGCTGAAGAAAGGAATGTGAATATTTCTGTGTTTGGTTGTTTAGTAGAAGCAGGAGGGGAGGTGTTTGTATCCGTGTAAATGAGGGTAACATTCGGTTTGAAATGAGATGGGTCTATGGAGGTCAGGGTCAGGGGTGTATGTTTCCTGTCTCTGTGAGTGTTTGACTTGTTTTCGATAAGACGGGTAGTGAGGGGCTAGAATGATCATTTCTCAGGGCAAGATGGATTTTGTTATTTTCAATATAAGTTTGAGATGTGGTGTCTATCATCTAATGGATACGTGTTGGTATTTGTTGGGCAGGATGGAATGGGGTATGTTGTTTATATTTAATCTTTTTGGTTGATGGTGAGTAATAGTTTTCTATTCTTCTTAAAGGGTGGTGTATGTGTGCTTGTAGTGTTTTCCGAATCGACTCTCAGTTGTATATGATATGAAATGATACAATATAATGCAATATCCGATGTGTGATTGGTTCATTTTATTGAACGATCGATGCATTCAACATCGAACAGTAATATATGTATATGAGTAGAGATGATAATACGATGAAATAAAATGATTCACTACACAAACACGTTTATGTTACTGCCTTGTTCAGGCTTCTTCAGGAAAATGATTCGAATTTTTTTAGACCCTATTCCGGGAGTTTTTCTTGGTGGGTATTTTTCTAGTCGCTCTTGACACCATCAGAGATATGCAGGTCCTAAATCAAGTCCCTGTCGGAAGTGACCACAGAATGATAAATTGCAGAATTCATATAAACACCAAAATGGAACGCAGGAAAATGTTCAACATCAAACTGCGACAGTTTACCGTTCAGAAAGAACTCACTTGATTATTCACCGAACCAGAGAAGAACACCGATGAGCTCAGTAACAATACAACAACTTGCTTAAGTTGGCTCGCCGGTATGTTTAAGCCAAAGAGCTCAAAAACGATATGCAAAATCTCAGAAGAAAACCCAGGAACCCCAAGCCACCAGCAACAATAGCGAAGATTGAAGGAACCAAGCTGAGCAAAAACATCCAATAGAAACGAAAAAAGACAAAAAAATATACTCGAGAGCAGTTATTGAAAGGTTTCTCAAAAAACTTAGGGAATTCAAAACAATTGCAAAATCTCTCAGTACAGGAAGAAAGCTTATTAATTGTGTGCTCGAAGCAAATGGAAAACTGACAACAGATAAGGACCGAAATCGCTAAATTGCCGAAGAATTCTACAAAGACCTCTATTCCACCAAACGAAGAACACAGAAAAATGAACAGGAAACACGAAAGTAATCAATTAGAAGATTTCCCCTAAATGACTCTTATGGAAGTGAAGCAAGCCATCAAACGAACAAAGTAAAGTCGCTTGGACCCGATGATATCACTATTGACCTACGCAAAAAAAGCTTGAAAAGTCATCACTAGACAAACTTAACTCAGACAAAGAAAAATGAAACGCCGCGATCATAATGTACTTATACAAAAAAGACAACCCGAAAGACCTCAACAACTGATAAGCTTATTCAACTGCATCTACAAACTCTTAATCAAAGTGATCACCAACCGAATCA
>OY735218.1:48962679-49002679 GCA_963457665.1 Thysanoteuthis rhombus
TTTTAGCTTTTTGGAACTTTAAAATTTGCTCGAATTTCAATGATATAATCAATAAACACCGAGCATCCCTAGGGGAATTATGAATCATCACGAGACATTAATACCTTTTTACCCAGTGAATCAATCAGTGGTTGGTCAAGCAATACAGACCGCCACGTGACTATTGTCTTTTGGCACTATGTTACTTAGGGGGGGTGATCAATTAAAAAATTGGAAAATGGGACAATCAATATATAAGTTACTGAATATGTACCGAAAAAATATCTTAAAGTTATATTTCAAAATGAAACAAAAAAAAACAAAAACGGAGCGTGTGATCTCAAAGACTTCTCATAATGAACAGCAAATGCTAACAGCAGGTCATTGAAGATATTCTAGCAGCATTTTCAATTTAACCCAATACCGCATGTGTCAGCATATAAGACGGGCATTTAAGAAGGCAAAAGAAAAGGATACAAATATTCCACTCGATATGGACAGTTATGGGGCTTGGATGAGTTGCAGTGAGCAATAGTTATCCAAATATCCTTTTAAGCCATTCGTTTTATAGTCCAGCTTCAATTCAATCTCCCAATCCATCTAGGTATTAAAAATGAACGTTGTGTGAAATTCTGGCCGTAAAATTTTGGTTTGCTGAAAGTTATGATGGTTTTGGTCAATAAAATGACTGCAATGTGTTTTGGTCTGTCAGCGAGCAATAAATCAGTTCGACCGTTTAGTTCCTGGAGTTTCCACATGTATATATAAAGCAGTGAACATTATGTTTAACCTTGTACGTATGCATAGATAAATACAGGTTTGAATTACAATCCTTGCCTCTATACAAAATATGCATGTATAATACAATCAGGAGTTTACCCACGAATGTTTGCATATAAAACGTTACACTAAATCAATAGCTTTGACACACTGTCAAGTGAATACAAAATTTACACATGTAGTCAATCTATCTTTTGCCTAATGCTTTCACCGAATTGGTTACCACTAACAACCAATGCATTCTCCCGATAGTTACCTATTGAGCGGAAACATGAAACCTAACCAAAACGCTGGCTCTCAAACTTAGAGATAGAATCCATTTGAAAACTCATATTTCAATGGGCAAGCCAAGTTGCAAGAATGTCAGACAGCCTCTGGACATCACTGCACACAGCGTAAATTCCAAGAGATCACGTGTGAAGTTTTTGTTGGCAAAAATGAGATTGTGGAACAATATAAACAGTTCTGGGGGATATTTGCCCCGCAACGCCCCCGACAAAGATGAATCTCCCGGGGGTTGATGTCCAATGATGATGAGAGCTAAAATTTTATAGGGATAGCATGATGTAATTCGAGTATCATTCAAAAAAGTTTATTGCTTCTAATCAATTATATTTCGATTGATTATTTACTGCATTGTTATAGTTCATATTATCAATGAAAAACATGACAACCGAAAACTTCTACAATAATTCAGTGTCTTACCTTTACTAACTTCATTTGATCTTAGTAGCAACAAGCCTGGCTGTTGCTGCGTCAAACTTGTTTTTCACTCCTATTCCGACTGAAGAAGATCACTGCAACTTATATATTGTGAAACTTGTCGGTTTTGCCCAGTCGGTAAGAGAGTCGCCAGTCAATGACGGGGTCGTATTTTCTCATCACGATCGGGAAATGATAATTTCATATATCGATTTGCTTTAACATTATGAGACAGTCAAAAAGTGAAGGGCTTACTTTATTTGGTGAGGATTGCTCTTGTTCTTGTTGTTACGGGGTAAAATGGAAGTCAAATCCAATTCGAATTTCACAATTCAAAAATGCAGGTTCAACATAATTGTTCACCACTTGTTAAGATATCCCAGTTATCTAGTTAGTATGTACAACTGCTTGCACGAACTAAAAGTAGGGCATTCCTATAAAAGCTTTTTGATAGTCAAAATGACGTACATCAAAAAAGCAATTCATATAAATCTATGTGGAGACAGGCTGAGTGCTCTCAGACCAGAAATGGCGGTACTAATATACCAAGGCATCAAAGGTTGGGGTGGTGAGAGCTATAAGAGACTGTGGAGTGGGACAAAGAAAGAGAAAGTTTACTGCGTTTCTATCGGCTCTGTAGGACAACGAATCTCCATGAGACCCTCAAAAGAAGAAAAAATCAAGCGAAGAATCACACTAGGATGGCAAGCCTTTGGCAGAGCAAGCTCAACCTTCAAAAATAATAAGATCCCATTAATCCTAAAGAAAAGGGTGTATAACCAATGCATCCTCCCAATAGTCACTTATGGAGCTGAAACATGGAACTTAACCAAGAGACAGACCAGTAAACTGGGAACCATGCAACGTGCACATGAAAGAATAATGCTGGGCCTCACATGGAGAGACCACAAAACAGCACAGTACATCCAGGAAAAGACAAGAGTTAGAGACATCATAGAATCCATAAAAATCTCAAATGGCGATGGGCTGGCCATGTTGCAATAATGGCAGACAATCGATGGAGATCACGACTCACAACATGGATTCCCCGAGACCACATGCGCAACCGAGGCCGGCAAAATGTTAGATGGAGAGACGAGCTAGACAAGTTCAGGAAGTACTGGCTCCGTGACGCCCATGATAGAGAAGTGTAGCAAATCCTAGGGAAGGTCTATGTCCAACGACGGATGCTAAAAGACTGATGATGATGATGATGATGATCATGATCATGATCATGATGATGATGATCTGTTAAACAATTGCTGGGTGCTGATTTTACTATTTAACAAATTACGTTCCGTCCAACTAATTTCTTCTTTCAATTTTGGTTGCTAACACAGCATTTCAGGCAATTCGTTGTACGTCCTTCTCCAGGTTTAAAGGAAAGCCATAGAATGAGTCAGCCGTAACGCTGTGTCATCAACAGAAATAGGAAGACGAGATCAGATCGTCAGAACTCGTATGTTGATGACTCATCACAAAGTTATAGACAAAGCTCACTTCACTTTTCACCTTTTTCGTAAAAGCGAAAAAGTGACCTGAAACGACCTTCCTGAAAGAAGGGTATACCTGCTAGCTATTTCGTTGCTTATTATCCAATCTTGGTGCCTATTGATTATCTTCTTGGGCATACGGCGATAGTAGGATCTCTGCACTGGTCACTCTGCCAAGTAATAAATCACAAAGCACCTAAGCACCTTGTTTGGACATGCCCTCCGCTTATATTGGCAAAGCACAAATCATTTGGGACATTGATATCATCACAGAACGATAGCAGCCAACTCAGAAACCTGGATAGCGAAGACATCGTTTCCCCTTGATATTGTAATCCCAGATCGGACTGGATTGAGCATGTGCAAGACCAGTACCATATGTTTTAAGGGACCCCAAACTGAGAAAATACACATAGATATTAAAACACAGACATTTTTTACTGGCAGAGTATTATTTTTTTCCAATTGTTATACGACCAAAAATGTGTTTGACAGTTCAGTAATGGCATTACTTTGTGCAGTAGCTCTAGCTTAAATAGCTTTGTATTAATGCATTATATATATATATATATATATATATATATATATATATATATATATATATATATATATATATATCAGGTGACAAAATTTGTTTTGCAACAATAGTGCACCAAAGACTTAATCCTTATTTGTAGGATGGTTGTTCCTATATATATATATATATATATATATATATATATATATATATATATATATATATATATATATCACTATGTTCATTTACTGTTTTAATAATAACCCCAATTAAAAGTTTTAATTGGCTAAACTCGCTAACCTTATATACCCTGTCGTACATAAAGGCCGAGAGAAGTAATCAATCACTGAAGTGGAATCGGTAGCTTGCAAGCCTTGAGCGTTGGGCCCTTGAAAGGGTAAGATCCTTAGCATATGTTTCTCCTACTGCATAGTAAAATTTGCACCGACCCTGGATGATTCTAAGCTCCTCTCCTGATACAGAAAAGATAAGGTATGCCTATACTATCATCGTCTAGTTATACATTCACTGCATATGTGGTGTAGTGTGATGTGGTCAATTATACATGGATACTTGTTACTTAGACCCCTTCTCGGCTTACTAGACATGTCAAAGAGTCGTTCAGCTTACAGCAGATTTAATACTCTGATGGTCACCCATCTAGGTACTGACTTAGCTCAATATTGCCTAACTTTAGTGATCTCAGGAGAATTGATGTATCCATGTGATTTACCCATAATCCCTTCGCTGTAGCTGAAGCTTACGCCCAAATCTCCTCGGGAGAAAAGGTTCCCGAATCGTAGTCTTTGTGCTGAGTGCTTAGCAGAGAGGAATTGAGTTGCATTATTTTTGTTTGAATCGGCGGTTGGTTGAACCATGGACCACCAAACCGGAGGCAAGCAATCTAAAACTGGGTCTTGTGGGTCAATTTGAGAAGATAATGAAGCACTTGAATCTAAAGATTATGAAAGAATGGAAAATGCAAAGATAAGAACAATTGAATATTGGACACATTGGAGACTGGACTTAATGAGCAACTTGAACAGATCCCAGGCAAACCAGATAAAAGAGATCTGGGAAGGACCGTGCTCTTGGGAACTACTCTCTTGGGCCTCCTTTGGCTAAAATCAACCAGAGTTGAACAGTTTTAGCTGCTATGCCTGAGCAATTAGTACAGAGGACGTTTTATCTCTTTTGACCATGTGGAAGGTTTTCGAAAGTAAAGAAGTGTTCAATACGTTTGGAGTTCAGCCTGGCAACAGGGGGTGCCTACCCTGACAGTCACCCACCTACGTACCCACAAGGCTTGGAGAACCGATGTATCCAACGTGATTTGCCCGTAATGAACACCATCCTGAGGAAATCCATGCATTGTGCCAACGAGATCTTATGAGGAGATTTGGATGCTTGGTAAAAATTGGAAGAATCATTATCTTTAACATCTGGACAACGAGGTTACAGGTACTTACTAAGAGTAAAGGAAGAGACAGGGGGAAGAGAGGGGAGAAAGAGAGGAGAGGAAAGGAGATTAGATGGTTTACTGAAGTAGGTACGGAGAGGGAGAGGGAAGGAGTTAAGTCGTTTAATAAAAGGGTAAGAAGAAGATGAACAAAAAATAAGAGAGTTTAATAAGAGAATAGGAAGGGAGAAGAAAGTTGGATAGAAAAATGTTCTCTTTTAAGACTAACCAACGTTTGAATAAAATCTAGATTAAATCATGAACAAGCAACAAAGATTGGAAGGAATAAAGGGAGAGAATCGAAGCATGAAGCCAAGTGAGAGCGAAGAGCAAAGGCAATATATGGTCTAAGTTATCAAAACCCAAGGTGTAGCCTGTATTAAGGAATAGCAAGTTTGAGACTATCCTCATCTTACTAATAATACTTCAATACTGTTTATTTCAATTCTTCTCTTTTGTTAAATGATATTTCTAAATAAAAGGCATATATGCAGATTAATATACCTAATTATAAAATCATTTGGTCGTATATTTTGTCTGATTTATGTTATAATTTGAAATCTATAATCGATTGGTCTATTTAAAATAAAGGAACACGGTTGAAAAAAAATCAAAGGGACGTGAGAGAATGAGACAGGTTACTATGACATAATGAATAATACGTCATAAACACTTGGGACGTTAAAAACTAAAAGAAAAGAAAGAGTGTGTGAGTTCATTTTGTAATGAAATAAGAGATATTCTTAATAAGATAAGTTTCTTCCTATGATCTCTTTCCATACTGCACGATATCAGTGATGATTTTCTAACATAAAAATCTGTGCTAAGACTTCATGTCCAATCATCCTTTAAAGCGGTTTGAGTTTCGTTTGGACTTTGAAAAAAAAGGAAGTAAAGTCAGAATATTATCATTTTACCTAATAATTTAGGCTCCTTAGTGCCGATCCACACATGAATTACCCTGTCGTTTTTGACGGGTATATGATTGTATTAATAAAAATAATGAAGGACAGGTGTTATAACCATCATCATCTTACCACCATTAATGCTTCTATTACTACTGCTGCCGCTACTACAGCTACAATACACCCCTTTCCTCTCATTACTTAAAAATAAGAATGAATAGAAAGTCAATAACTATCATGACTTCAATAGCCTTGCTCCTACAACGCAGTGTCTTCCCTTCCCACCTGTTACTTAGTGGCAATACCTTTTTACTATAACACCTTTCCCAGCGATCATTATGACATAACGCAAGTGAATAACGTCCTAATTATCTTTGGTTTCTAAATTCAATTTAGAAGGTATATATTTATCAATTATCACCATTGTTGAATTTGTTCCTATTTCATGGAGTTTTCAGCAAATTTGTATTATGCAAAACTGGATAATGCTGTGTATCCTTTGTTTACAAGAGGTTATGCCTTGAAGCAGGTTGATTATTCATTTAGCAGCTGTTACTCGAGTAGGTATTGAAATGCCATTTTGCTCAGGTAGCTTATTAAATATTATACCTGGAATTTAATTAGAAAATAAACTTGGCTTCTACAGTGTCAAAATCCTCTCTTTTAAGAAAGACTCTCAGCTAAAATGGTTGGGTATTGTTCGTAACGGATTTGTTTGGCCTTGGAAGATAAATTTCTTTGGGAATATTGAATAGATTGGGTTGCCAATAAAATGAAGTGTAAGTATTTTAATATGTTCGAATATAAACAAAGTCAGATATAGCAGTAGAATACGTGCAAAAGAGATACGAGCATAATTATATAATCTCTATAGAGGTATAATGATTCAATCATCAACAAAAGAACGTGATTGAGGAATGACATGTATGTCACAGAACACGAATAATGCAATGTGATTTATAGTAAACACAATAATGAATGGATGTAATTCAATCTTGCCGATAGATACGAGAGAGATTGAAATGTGAACTTAGACAATAGAGCTTCAGAGCATATCATACATCTGTGAGAACGAACGGACCACACCTCAAGCGAGAATATACAAAGTGTCTTTTGCATTTGTTTTTATAGTAAACATTCAGACGTAATTACAATCGAGGAAAAGGTGCTGAAAGGTTCTTAGCTGAAATAGCTGGCTAATTTGAGATTTGTGTTTTATGAATTTTATATTTTACATCTCACCGCGAGCTTATTTAAAGATATCTTGTTCTGATTCTGTGAAACGGTGTGTATACGTTTATAAAAAATTTATTGTGAATTCCGTATCTCTAAATCTGAAAAATATTATATAACATCTTATTTTCATTCAATTTGTGCACCGTGAAAAGCATTGTTCATGATCACTACAACCCTTATTCCTAGTCCAACTGCAGATGATTCCTTCGACTTTTGTATTGTATATAGAATAAACATGAAAAATATAAGAATACATAATCCAGTTTAAATTAATTTATTTATAAGGAGGAAATTCACTTGCAAATACCAAGTTATGACTAATTTTTTTTCATATTTGTATTCTTTTTAAAAATGTGTTATATAAGAAATGTTGAAATGTGGGGTACGTCAGTTTGGCTTAGTCGGTTAGAGAGCCACCTACCAATTACTCAATAGTGATTTCTGAACGCTGTATAACAGGTATTGTTTGTCATTCAATAGAAACTGTCAAGTGACTAACATCTTCTGGCAGCATGCTGTTTTGGGAGTGATCAATTAAAACATTGGAAGGAGAGATGATCAATAATTAAGTTACTTCTTTCGCCTTTCGTTGGGCAGTATTCACTAAATTTAAAAAAACAATGAGGAATTGGCACAAACTAAGGAACAATCTTGTATTACCCCTCCCCCTACACACTAAAAACCTATTTGGGGGGATGTATAAAAAATGCATTTTTTAGACATTTTATGGAGTAAACAATTTTTAAGCCCTCTTGCTCTATTTGTGTGGTCTGTATCGGTAACACAGATTAAGGTATGCCGGCCAGATTGACCCGATTGAAAACCGCAGAAACCTTTTTAGAGAGTATTAGTTGTCTTGTGGTTTCTGATACGTTGATTTATTTACTGATTTGGTTTAAAGTTGAAGGAAAGACAAAACTGAAGATTTGCCTCCTCTAAATTAGGTGGGGATTGATCTTGTGCTTATAGTAGCAAAACTGAGTCAATACAGGTAATCGACTCATGCGATCTTGCACCAATTACGATTCGTTGATGGCATCCTTCAATCTCATGTAACTATGCATCAGCACCCAGAACGTTTTGCTTTCAGTCTCTTCATGGTGCCTCCTCGGAAAGGTTGTGTCGAAGAGATACAGTTGTCCACATAGCAAGTGGTCCCTCTCCATGCACCGATGATTTCCAAAGTAAAAGTAAGGGCCAATGCACTTTAGCACCAGTGTTATCGCATAAATTTCCAGAACGAGACTGATGATGATCTGGTAACGTCTTTTAGACTCTAACTCCTGGTTTTATATCCAGAATTATCGTTCTCCTATGTTGGTTGTCTTCCAAGGCTATACTGCTCAGTATGTCTTGCTATTTTACACATAGCCTAAGTGGGGGTGAAATTGATGGAATCATTCCTTTCCCAATGGTATTACTGTGAAATGAACAAAAAACACTCAGCCAGAAATTGAACTCAGCTCACCTATTTGATTGTCGGTGCCCTTAGCCGTCACTCCCCACTCACTTTCAAGCTAACTTTAATAGAAATCTAAAATCCCGATGACGATGATTTGAAAAATGCGCATTGTTTTAACAGAGCCACATAGAATAAAGAAGCTCCCGCTACTGCAAATGATGACACTGATATCAAAACTGATTAGAGATTGGGTGTAATCACTAGAATCAACAACACTAAATAAATTAAGGAAGCAAAGACGCTATTCATTATCTTTGGAATTGGTAGAGAGGTTTTAAGGTATTCCAGCAACTCTAGACCCGGGGCCGCTGCTAATCGAGCAGCGTGTAGTCAGGATTCCTCGGATAAGAATCTGCAATACAAAGCGTTCGTGTAATCTTGAGTTTGAAAAGTCTGGTTTTAATCCTAAGAGATCCAAGTAACATAATTACTGAATGTTTTCTCTGAATGAGAAAACAGCAGGTTGACTTGAGAAGGATAATTTCCTTTGACATTGAAAACAAATCCTCGCTTACACAAAAAGCAAACACTCACCCCTAAGGGATACATAGAATAGCACTTATTCTTTCCTTGTAACGCTGCAGTTTCTGACATCTTTGTCCTTTATGTCTTTTTTTATTTTTTATAGTTACAAATGATATTAAAGTAATGGTGAATTGAAAAGAACATTGGCAATAGTCAGGGCCCCTCTACATTATGGTCCCACGCTCAGTGCATCTATAAATCAGACCCTGGCAGTCAGTATATATATATATTCAAAAACTGTCAAGTTTGTTCCCTTGCTAATATTTAAACTTGATCCTCTTTATGATTTCCATGGTGTGTGACATTGCATTCATTTAAAAAAATTGAGAGTGATTTTAATTTGTTACTATGAATTTAAAAAAATTGAGCGGATATCTATCGATTATTTTTAAACGAATCTTGTGAAGCAAAGCGAATTTTGGGAGAGAAAACGTATTGAAATGATTTCTCAAATCACAGGCTATATGTGTATTCTGAGCTATATTTCCCAATGAATGCAAATGCACACGTCACACGTTTTATCAAGCCTTCAGTTTTAAAACACTGATTTAACCGAGTTTATATTGTTTACTTAAATAATTTCCGCATAAAAACTTCCAACAATCTTTCTTAATGATGACAATATCATCCGACATTTTCATTGTTGTTGTCCAACGAAGTAGTAGCAGCTGAATAAGTGTCCTACAAAAACAACATTTTGCTACTAACTTACGTAGCTTATGATAAACTACCTACTAGGCTATTGTTCTTAATGATGATGTATTGTTGATAAGACCGAGAAATGGCCCTTACACGCAGTAAATTTTAGCCCCAAAATATTTCTCCAAAGTTATGGGACTTATTAGTGTTTCCTGATGTCGGGATCATCTGTGATCTTTAGAAAATCTGCAATATTTGCAACAGTAACGATCGGGAACCGAACATTGAACCATAGCGGTGTGTCTGCTTTCCGATGAAAAAAAAAACAACAATAGAATCAAGAGATTTTCATCAAGAGTAAACTGGATTTCCTACACTGACAAAATGTGCGACACCGTGATAAAAAAGAAAATGATAACCTGCAAAATGGCAACGAAAAAAAGAAACGAGCGGAATTGTCCAAGTATTAGATCCAGTATGAATACTATCCCATCTGGAGCCAGAGGCTTGGTCATGACGTCAAACTTTATCTCTATTAGGAATAATTGAAAATTCAAAAACCAACATTCATGTTCTACATAGTAAGAACATCAGTAAGTACACAAGCGTAGGTTACGAACGGTCGGGGACGATTTTATTTCTTCTCTCTACCTAATCGGTGAAGCTCGTTATCATAGCACTGATTGATTGCAAAAAATACTTGGGAGAAATTAAATTTTGCGTGATATAATCTCAAATCCAAGTCAGGTTAGTCACTCAATAGAAACTGCTACGTGGCCAACGTTTTTTTGGCGACATGTTGTGCTGAGAGTGTTGGAATAAGTGGTGACAAGTTATTTCTTGCCTTTTTTTTGGGGGGGGGGATTGGTTAAATAAGTCAGAAAACAATGTGAATGCTGCTGGAAAAAAACTAAAGAGCCAATTTTGCATAAACTTACAATGCAAATTGAAACCCCTTACTAAACCTTATTAAGGTGAAAAAAAAAGCAAAAACAAAGAGCAATTTTTCTAAAAACAATGAGAAATAGCTGTCCAAGTTTCCAGCCCTCTAGCTCCATTATAGGCGTGATACGTACATGCATAGATAGATAGACAATCACTCAGATCAACAGACAAACCTATGTAGACTGTTTCGGTGAGAGTGATGGCCGGCTGTACCTGATATTTGATGATCTCAGATGGAAACTTGCATTTGTTTGGCAAATCTTAAAGATTGGAAACAAAATGATGAAAGACGGTTAGAACCCTGAGAGAACATTCAGTTAAGATAGATTTATTCAACTGGTTTATCTAAAATCATAGGAAATTATTTGTATGCAAAAGAGATCAAAAAGGAAGGAAGGAAGCAGGAAGGAAGGAGGAGAAAGTGGAGAGAGAAACGGGCAGTAATGATTTTTTAAATATTGGACACTTGATGGTCTTTCCTTAAACAATAAAAAAAAAATGAAAGAATGACAAGATTCGCCATGACAGTTTATAACTGAACAACCGTAGAGATCTGAAAGAAAGAACGGGAGAAGAATGGGAAAGAAACAGCAGTAATGAAACTTGTCGATAAAAGAAATCATAAATCGTTTGATGAACAAATGAATATCTGGATGAATAAACATTTGTTAAAAAAAATGAGAAAATACTTTAAAAACCGAGATAGCACTCAGAGAAAGCGTACCTCTGCCAACAACATTGTTAGCTGGAGTAATGTGGAAGAATTTGCCCCCCCAAAAATCAGATATTACTTATTGTTCACCCTTCCACAAAATTCTATGAAAATTTATTGAGAACTTTTGATGATAACGTGTGGACAAACATGAACTTTAATGATATTATGTGATGTGGACATATAAGTACAACGTATGGGAGGTAGTTGTGCATGGATCCGTCAGAAAATCGGATTGCTTTTTTGTAGACTATCATTTATTCGACCCAAACATTTCATTGAAAGTTATTGAATACTTTTGGCGATAATGTGTAAAGAGGCATGAGTGTTCATATGGATGAATGGAATAAAATGGGGAGATATCTACCAATCAAAAGAATATAATAGGATTTGCCCCCAAATTTAACCACTTTCTTGCCCAATTGTCTATCCCCACACAAAATTAAATTTAAATCCATTCAGTACTCAAGGGAATATGGTGCAGACAGACAGATAAACAGACAGAAAAAGCAACCAAATACATATAGCCGACTTCGTTGACAGAGATAAATATAATCGTGAGAAAAAAAAAGCGACGAGTGAAGGAAAGAGAACAAGTAAAAATTACAACAATAAATTCATCCGTTATCAGACTGAACCAATAAAAATGGACGAAAGAATGAAAGAAGAGAAAAAGAAAGAAAGATGCAATCCTTCGCTCTTCAGTCACAAGAGGAGAGAAATAACGCACCCAAGTGGACACAATAATTTGTTCTCTCCAAACTAATGTTAACTCAGTCTTGAACGTATTGATTTTTTTTCTATTGAATAAGACCTACAGCTGATATGTGAATTGTATCGAATCAAAAATATAACCACAGAAAAAAATAAACAGACAGCATACAAGATATGTCTAGATAGTCATTCAATAGAAACCGTCATGTGACCAAGATTTTTTGGCAATGTACCGTTTAGGGGGTGATCAATTAAAGATTTTTAAAAAGGTGTGAACAATGAATGAGTTACTGCTCTTCCCTTTCAATCAACATTAAAAAAAGGGGTCCAAATATTCATAAAAAAGCCGCTTGACACTAACAGTGGTACTAATTTAAAATAAACTTATGCAGCAAATTCAACCCCCACTGAAAAGAACAATCTAGGGAGGTATTCGGAGATAATCTGAAGGAACGTTTTTTCCTGGACATATCAAGAAGTATAAGCTCAAATGTTCAGCCCTCTAACTCCATTAGTGCCGCCTTTACACCCGATACACACATACCCAGCCTACAAGACCAACAAAAGAAACTTATGTTGGTAGTATTTGTGACAGTTTTGGCTGTCGGTTTCTAACAAGACAAGACCATAAAATAAATTAACCCAACTCACAATTTTCTATCGCTCGGGGACATTCTCTACAGTCTTCGATTGCGTTCGTTAATAATCGTGTTTTTCACATGAGAGCTAACCACGTTTATATAATAAAAATGTTTTCTTGATTCGTCTCATGGACTCAAAACTGTTTTCAGGACTATGCCTAAAGCATTGATGTCTAGAGAAGCGTCTACATTTCTGTTAAATATAGGGATTAATGCCTTCCTTCAGTAAAGATCAGCCACATCTTACGATCTAATGATACTACACAAAACATATATAGGTATCTCTGAATTTGTAAGCTAAATCAAATCACCTGTAGCCCCAACAAGCTAAGTGGGCTTCAGATTCTTCTCCCTTTGCTTGCCTCTGTATGCTTATCACATTTTGGGGAGCTGCAGCCTTGAGAATATGTATGAATACACTATTAAGCACCAACTGAAAACGTTTTCTTTTTGTTTTGAGGGACAATCAATGTGCAAATATTGTGCTGGTACGTTTTAGATGATTTTGTATAAAACATCTTATTTTATAGATAATTTCTTCGATTATGTTTTTGATAATCAGTTCTGGTACTAACGCAGCGACGGGAATTCATCCATGCGAGGTACAAATATTTACATCAAAGTTGAGAGAATTAAATTTGTATGACGCATGTAATGTTGTGAGTGAAGAGAATTAATCTTATTCCCTACAATGATTCTGTCTCTATATCTCAAACGATCAATAGTGACTTAATTATTGTTTGTAGCAATTGTGTGTTTCTTTATTGAACGAGGATATCAGCCAAACGCTTAAACTAAAGAGTTCCACATGCCCTGCCATTACCCATAGATGAAAGAGAGAGAAGCATATTTTACACGGTGAAACGCAAGAGAACGCAAAGTGCTCCGGTCAGAGTTTGAACCCAGTTCGCTAATTTCATTCTCTGTGCCGTTTCCCATTAAGCCACGTGGGCCTCCGAATCAAACTTTGAACAGCAATACTTGAAAAAGATATATTATTGTAATGAATCTTCCCACCACAAATCTGGTGACTGTCGTACGATAGCAAGTGACTGCCAGCCATCTTATACTGTATCAACTTGTTATTTTGATTTTTGAAAAGTTAAATAACTGATTATTGAAATGCTGCATAGTTTCAATTCTGTGGATTTACAATTCTTCCAGTTATATTGCACTGATCTCTTAAATTTTCCCGAAAGCTCCGATACTTCGTAATTCAATTTTCCCCGGTTTTCTGGCAATGCTCTGCTATTCATCTTAAATTCATATGTATTCGGTTCCTGACTCATTCTCAAAATTTTACTTCATGGTCTTTCTGAACAGCAACATAATGGGTTTAACAGTTAATAAAAAGGCGCGACAGAGCGAAGAGTAATAATTATTACTTTCACTTCATGAATAATAATTTTCAGTACATGAATAATCATAATTGTTATTTTCAGTTCATGAGTAAGGATTGTTATTTTTAGTTCATGAGTGATAATTGTTATTCTTAGTTTATGGGTAATAATTGTTATTTTCACTTCAGGAATGATATTTTTTTATTTTCAGTTAATGAGTAATAATTGTTATTTTCAGTTCATGAGTAATTATTATTTTTAGTTCAAGAATATTGATTATTATTCTCACTTTATGAGAAATAATTATCATCCTCACTTCATGAGTAATGATTGTTATTTTCAGTTCATGAGTAATAATTATCATTTTCACTTCATGAGTAATAATAGTTATCATTTTCAGTTCACGAGTAATGATTGTAATTTTCATATTGATTATGTCTAAAAGTATACAAAATGACTATTATTTGATTTTGACTTTGTTCAAGTTATCAGAACATTGATATTCTGTATTCTACCCCGGTTGTTCTTCCCGAGAAGGTACCTGAAGGCTGCAAACTCCTCATCTAACATAGTGACAAATGCTATCAGAGAGCCTAATTCTATCTCCAGTGGTGGCATCAATACCTTTTGCATGTTAGCAAGTGTCTCCCACGTGACCTTGTTCATCCATGGAATCCATACGGCTGCGGTGAGTTCTGCCTATGGTAGTGCACCAGGGTATCCCTGCTGTCAGGGCTCCCAGGGAAATCAAAGACCGAAAACAACATGAAGCGGCTTAAGACTATGGAGAATCGGTGAAGAGCTACATTAAAATGTGCTGCAGGATGTCCTTCGAAATTCGCATCCTTGACCGTCGTCTTGAGAAATCCAAGGAGATCATGGGATCATATTCAGGAGGAGTGAAGTGAGCGATGCTACTAGGATAAACTGGCATTTGAACAACTCTACCAAGTAACTAATATCGAGAACATGATAGACGATTATATTACGAGATCTGATTCGAGGAAGTGAATAAAAGTACAATCGTAATTCTCGAAGAACTTGATACTAAATTATTTGTGATCACTTTTATTCAACACCAGTGTAAATACATGTTGGTCTACTTCCATATTATTCAGGGTTTTTTTTAAAGAAAGTATATTTTCTAAATGTGGATGAAAAAGTGCAAAATCATTCATTGTATAATTGGAAATAGATGGATCTCTAAATACCGCTGTCTTAGTCACAAAAGCAAAGTTTGAAGTGAATAATATCCATTGTCCAACAACGTTACATACACACAATTAGAAAATGAAATTCACAACGCAGGAACAAGAATTCTGTTGCACGCTGTTATCGTTTATGGTTGGAGTCATAGGAATAAAAGGGGAAAATATGTGCCTGCATGAAATAAGATTTCGAATGGAATACTGCACTTTAACTCATAAGATCATCAGAAAAAGAATGGTTGAGAAAAAAGCTGTTGCAATCAGGAATAGGATGAAACGTTCGAAATGATTGAAGTACAAAATGTATAAAGACTTCCATCTCAGAGAAAAAAAAAGATAAACAGGACTGGTTAATCATGCAATAGAAACCGTTTTGTGACTGGTATCTTTTGGCAGCATACTGTGTCGTAGGTGGCTCGATTACTGGAAAAAAGGTGATCAACAAATAAGTCTCTTTATTCACCTTTGTTGGATCTTGATTACTGAAGAAGTACATATTTTCAAAATACCAGCGTGAACATAGCTGGGAAGAAAATAGGAACTAATTTAACACAAATTTTGTTTGTAAGCTGACCCCACACTGAAAGCCAATTAAGGATGGATTTTTAAGACAACAAAACAATTTTTTTTTCTGAACATAATAAAGAAAAAAATGTTTAATTTGTCAGCCCGCTAGCTACATTGGTGTGACCTATACGAGTGATATATTCATAGTCAACCATTCTAACTTGGAAACTGGAGAAATCTATGTTTACATTTCTGATGACAGTTTGTGTTGACAGTTTCTAATTACGTCATATCTGGCAAAATAATTTGAAGAGATGAATTCTCCTCAGAATTAGTTATAGAAAAAAAAATACATATATATATCAGCAGATGTATATCACTCTTATTCACTTCAACTTCATTGGTGTAGCTCAACAGTGAAAAATACATACATAGCCAGTTGAAAAAGAACCAACTTAAAAACTGAAGAAACCTATATCGACAGTTCGGTTGACAGTTATTGTTAGCACAAAAAAAGGTTAGTTGAAATATGCATCGTAGTGTGAAGACCAAAAAACTCACAAGTGTTTTGCGCCAATTGGAAGATATATGCGTTCTGCGTTCTGGGAACGCTCCTTAAAAAAGTGACTTTGATGTAGTGTCCCTTGAGTGGATAATCATATTTCTTTTTGGTTGCTTAGAAGAGATGGATGCCGAAACTCTATTCTTTTTCGGTTATCCTTTTTTTACGAAAATGTTGGACTTGATTAAAGGAATAACAAAAAGTTGTCCTATACAATTATTCTATATTTCATGACCACACAATCCAAATCTATATAGATAGATATATAGTTACACACAGATGGGAATACTGTATATACTGGTGTGAATGTTGATATCATATTGAAGTTGGCCCCATATTTTTTACTAAAAAATAGGACTTTCCCATGTGCCTCATGTAAAAGTCGAACCTAGTTCTGCACATGCAGTGGATCAACGTTTGAGAGTCGAGGTATTTTCCTGAATATAAACGTCACGATGATGAAACAGACTTTTCTACACTATTATGTTCTAATGTATTCAGAAAAAATATATCCTAGTGAATACTCTACAGATGAAATCATAAGTAAGGCCGCGTCGCTATCATAAACACTGGTACTTACCTCTAATGTTGACTTACTTATTGATATCGTACTTTGGACTGTAGTGTGAAATTCAGCCCCATGAAAATCAAATTAGTCTTTAAAGTCGACTTTTACATGAGTATATATGGATTGACAAAAGGAAAGTGCATCAAAGAGGGGAAAAATTATAGCAATGTGAATCCATCCATGTATGCACACTGCAGTTGTACTGGGGGGTCGGAACACAGAACCATGTCGAGATTCAAAATCAAATTTTTTTTCCTCGTACGACTGCAAATACATAACGTCATCTCCGCTTGACCAAATAAAATTCTCACTGACATAAAGAAGAGGAGAGAGAGAGAGAGAGAGAGAGGGTTGATGACGTTCGTCGAGAAAGAGAGAGAGAGAGTAAGCGGATAATTGAACTTTCCATGGTCGTGGTAGGCCTGTGGCTTGTGACCCTTCCGTATGTCTCTCACTTCTCTGCTTAACCAACTGTTGGTCCTCATCTAAGCGAGGGTCTTCTTTCTATCATTATTTTTTTTTCTCTAGATAACCTCACCTTCTTTCTCTACCTGATACCAGTACTAAATGATAATCTACCCTTTTTCCTTCTATTTTCCTCCAGCTCTCTTCCTTTCCATACGCCACTAAACTTAATTATCTATCTTACTTCTTCCGATAGAATCTCTATATAGATTCCGTTTTTCATTCAATCTCATTTCCACTTCCACTTTTCTGGTGTTTTTTAATTAAATGGCAGCGGGGGTTCCGAGTGACCACGCCTTATCTTGGTCAAATAAATCATCCCTTTCGTGGGTTAAAATACACGGACATATAAATATACAACGTATCTATGAGCAAGTATATAATTATAATTCAGGCATGCGAACACCGAAGTAAATTTTTTTAAGTATTATTAAAGATAAAATCAAACATTTTGCAATAAAAATGAAATATTCAATCAATCAGTTATATAGTAACTGTGACACCAAAACGATATGCTGAAGATTTTACACATAGTTTCTGGGCAGTTCATTTTTTCCACTGAAACATCAGTCTGTTCCCGAATATCACCGAAAATACCCAATGAAATAGAATGGAATCTTGTTGAAGGTGTAGCAATACGGTTAGGAGCAGATACGGGAATATTTTTTATTCAGATATTTTTTCCATTTTTTCAAAACTTTCATTTATACGCTTTGGACAGTCTACACGATATCTCCAAGAATTCTCAATGGATTTCAATGAAATCTTGTCGGCAAATGGACAATAGGCTACAAAAGTAGTCAGTGAGTCCTAAAATTGGGTGGGTGACACCGTGAATTGCCTTCTCGGGTGACACTCACCATTGGCCGCCTTTGTAATCTTGGTTTAACTTTTTGGTTTTTTTTTTTCTTATTTTCCTTTTTCCTTCTTTCTATTTCTTCCTTTTTTTTCTTTTTGTACCCCATTTTGTTTTTTCTTCCTCATCTAATCTCATTAAGTTTTCTTCTTTTCCGTTTTTCCGTTCTCTCCGAGTTTTTCCTTCTTCATCTTTTTCATTCCCTTCTCTTCCTTTTATTCTTTTCCTATTTCACTTCTTCTTCGTCTTTTTCTCCCATTTCCTCCCCTCCCCTAGTCTCTGCTGATCAGCTATGTATATATCGAGCGTACAGGTCCCATTAATGGAGTTAATGGGCTTAAAATTCAAACATCAAGCCTTACCTAATCTGGTCTCCACAGCTGTGAAAATACTTGGATCTCATCGTGAATAATTCTTATTATGTCTAGTCTGTTTTTTGTTTTTTTAATCCGACCCATCAAATAGGTGTTCAGTGGGATGATTCAATTTACAATGTAATTTTTTGCTTAATTGAATCCTCGGTTTGCGACCGCTTGTTTTTTCAAGGAATATTGCCCAGAATGCGTAACCTTTAACTAACTTATTCTTTGATCACAAGTTTTTTCAATTTTTTGGTTGATCACCCCTAACGCGGTCCAAAAATATTGGCTGCATGTAGATTTTTTTGAGTGACTAATAGGTCCTGATTTTTTTTTTGTCATTTTTCTTTGTCTATTCTTCTACTGCGTCTTTTCTCGCATTTTTCTCATTTCATCTCTTCGGCGTTTGTCTGCCTCTCCTTCTGCGTTGAATTTTAAAATCTACAGCTTCTATCACTCCTGTTCTCAGTGTGGCCATTTTGTTCTATTCACTGCAAATGCTCTCAAAATTTGATTGTTAAAAAAAACATGATTTTTTGAATCGCTGTCATAAAATTTGCCTTTACACTCTCGGATGTGCAAGCAAGTTAACCATGCAACACTGTTTGGGTTCTTTTTTAAAAGGTACACTCTAGGAACGAACAGAGAATTGTTTTGTATAATGCAGAGGCTGATCTGGGATTCTAAGCAAGGTGGGTTTCAAATGGAAAATGTACTTTTTCAAATAGATACGTGAAAAGGAGAACAAATCCCAAATATTGAAAACAAGAAAGTAATTAGTATATTACTATCATTAATCCGTCGCTACAATCTACATTTATCTTACATATTGTTGTAGACCTATAGCACAATGTAGAATTAACAAAGGGGTTGAGTGAAAAAAGAATTGGGTCCCCTACTCCAGATCACGCATGGTATCTTTTGGGGAACTGATAGAGAACATATTATACATGACAGTCTTATTTTTCATTAAACCTCACGTCATCTGGTCTCCACTGATGTGAAAAATAGTTGGATAATGATTCCACTAATTTTTAAAGAATTTTCGTTATGAAATGAACCAATCTAAATGCATACGCCTGTCTGGTATGCTTTACTTTCTTATGGAAAACTTTTGCTTCCTTCCTTTCAGTTAGATGATCGTTGCTTGTGGCTGTCTAAGAAGTAAAACGGAAAGAAATCTGCTCAGACCTTACATCATGATTATGTTTTCAGTGTTCTGACAACACTATACATATTGTATAACAGTGGACAGAAAATTGCTGAGCAATTTGACGTATGTATGAATTTGACATATCCTAGGAATTCATGAACACCATGTACATGCGTGTTTTCATGCATGAATATATGCAACTCTTTGCCTTGAATCATCACTGGAATTAGCGACGTTGACTTAACATTGACCTAGACAATACAATACAATGACAAAAGGAATGAAATGTGGGCAATATGCCTTTAGCAAGAGACTATAGCCAACCGAATCTTTAAGTGGTGCTTATAGAGATAATAAAAATCGAATTAATGGCATATTTACTTATCCTTTAACAATTATATATGTCACAGGCTACGTAAGAGGCTCCATGCGTTGAATCCTCCAGAGGCAACAGACCAGAAGATGAATTCAATAAAAGCTACCCCGGAGACAAGCAAGAAACCACAAAATCACTCAGGCTTATGAAAGTGGTAAGGGTGGGTAGGGCCTGACTACAGGGGTAGAATGGACACTATTTAACCGAAATAGATAAATGTATATATATATATATATATATATATACGTATATATATGTATATAAACAGATGGATAGATTTTGTTGTCGTCCGATCCTTTTACAATCTACTAATTTATAATCATTCCGTCTGATCACATACGTCCATTTCTTAATAAACTTTCACGCTTACACATGCGCACATACACACACACAATTATATATGTGTGTGTGTGAATGTATTATCATAATACCATACATGAAATAGCGATCTAAGTGTGTGATATAAGCTATATATTAAAATGATACACGATGATAACAAATTATTTGTAGCATAAAAAAGCACCGAAGAGATTAACAATTATAAATTCCAGTGACAGATATTGGAAAAATAAGTGACTGAAGTGAAAAAAACAATTCTTCGAATGTGTTTAGTCTTAAGAGCTGTAACGTTTTTGTAGGATACACACACACACACACATATATATATATATATATATATATATATATATATATATATATATATGTATATATATATATATATATATATATATATATATATATATATATATATATATAAATATAAATATAAATATAAAAAGAGAGAGAAGGATTCGTTGATAGGCGTATAGGAACTCTTGAGCAGTGGGCTTAATTTTCTCGATATTTCACACAGTTTGAAAGCACAGACGTTGGTGGAGAGGAATGTACATGATTTGCACATTAAAATAAAAATAAGCCATGGGTTATAGATATAAACAGAGATAGACAGGAACTGATTCATGCGAACAGTGATATATATATATATATATATATATATATATATATATATAACATCCCTTAAGGGTGGCTATAGACTTTCCAATATCCCATCCAGTACCGCGAGGCAGGATTGAACCTTCACTTCCGACCCGGAGGCCGATATCCTACCTCTGGACTACGAACTGGACGGTCAGTAAGGCTGAATATAAGCGATATATTTATAAATTTATATTTATATTTACACGGAAATTCCTCATCCATCAGAATGCTCTATTCCTGTGGAAGAGCATTGCATAAGCTTACAATGGATGAGTTACCTCACTTAAAGAGTGCTCAACACTGAATAGAGGAGCATTAATTATTGTGTCATATATATATATATATATATATATATATATATATATATATATATATATATAATATTCTCGGAAGCTTTACGCCTTCAAACACTGGATATATTCAAAAAGTCACCTTTTTCTCAATATCTGTCAAAGTTTGGGATCCTCAGTCGTTTACTATGTAACTGTTTCGGTAATTTAAAGACAGTAATATACACACACACATATACATATATATATATATATATATATATATATATATATATATATATATATATAAAGACAAGGGGTAAAATAGAGAGAGAGAGAGAGAGAGAGAGAGAGATTCCGTCTTGTGTATAAAAAAACGGACAAGGAGCAGACAGATGATAATAAAACAAGTCTGAACACTGGATCGAAAGGAACTATAATACAAGAAGAGAGGCGACATTAGAATAGGGGAAACCGACTTGTAATGAGACGAACTGCATAGATATCGATAATTACATTAATGTAGTTCTTGTGTATAAAGAAAATCAAATTGAAAGAGCACGTAAAAGATCAGAAAACTTGGTTGTGCAAAATAATGTTGCCCAATCGCTTATATCATTCCGTACTGATATTCCTTGCAAAGACACGCAAATACACTGCCGCTAATTTAGTCTCAATTATATTCATTTTGATAATTGCGTGACTTTTTAGAGGAATCAGATTAGTTGCTGCAAAGTCAAACTCCAGTCTGACTTCTATTCCGACTGAAGATGAGTATTGCAACATTTGTATTGCATATATAATAAATGAAAAAAAAAACATAACTTAAACTTTTGGAGTTTGGCTCAGTTGGTAAAAAAGCTGACTACCGATCATTTGGTCGTGATTGAAAGTGACGGTGACAAAAATGTTAATTATAAATATCAGGTTGGTTACCGTAACAGGAGAGACAAATAGTGGAAATACTACTCGCTGAAATCAGGCGATGATTGTTCTGTTACGGGTACGAAACAGTTTGACCCAGTCGATTAGAAAGCCGCCGACTGATCATTTGGTCATAATTTCATGGGTCATAGGGATGGGTATTTTTACGTATCGATTTAGTTTAGTGTGACTAGATGAACAGTGGGTGAAGAGTTTACTCACATAAATCAGGTGAAGATTGTTCTTATTTCTATTAATATTCGGACCACCCTCATCTTGGTTGTTTTTCATACAATTTCGGCTGTTGTTCTCTACGGCCTTCATCAGGTATCATCTGATAGATGTTGGGAAGTAACGAACCGAACCCTTTATTTTAACCGATGGGGGTATATTGACCGCACTCCCCTCTTAGCATTAGTAGTATTATTATCATCCGAAGTGGGATCTGAACCTAATCTATCCCTAACTACTGAACGTACCAGCATCCCCCTTAACAACCTAATGGAAATGTTGACCATCTGCATCGAAGCAACATACTTCCAACTGGGCAATGAGATGTACCAACAGGAGGAAGGCTTAGCTATGGGATCACCGCTTTCACCAGTGATGGCTAATATATACATGGAGTACTTTGAGGAATTGGCCTTAGGAACATCACCATTAAGGCCAAGCATGTGGCTTTGATATGTAGATGACACCTTCGTACTATGGCCACACAGTTACTACTTGACCACGTGAACTCAATCAGAGCTCCAATTCAGTTCACAATGGAAAAGGAGAGTAACAATAAATTAGCCTTCCTGGATGTACTGGTAACAAGATCGGAACAAGTTTTCAATACATCTGTATATCGTAAGCCAACGTTCACTGGTCAATATCTCAACTTCGCCTCTAACCATCCATACAGCGTTAAGAAAAGGATCGTCCGATGCTTACAGCACCGAGCAAAGCTAATAAGTAGTGACACTGACACATACCTCTGTGAGATACTTAACATAAGCAAGAATCTCCAGAAAAATGGTTACCCCAAAGGTTTAACTGTCACCACTAGAGAAAGGAGAGTGACGGAGGAGGAGGATGACAATCATAAACCAACTACAGTCTGTCTCCCCTACCTTAAGAACGTGTCTGAGAAGATCCAGAAGATCTGCGCCCCATATAATATCCGGGCTGTATTCAGAAGTAGATCAACGCTACGCAGCTACCTCTCCCGCACCAAACCACCCACTGAGTTATCGAACACCAAGAACTGTGTATACTCAATACTGTGCAGCTGTGGGCACGAATACACAGGTGAAACATGTTGCCCCTTGAAAGTTCGGGTTGAAGAACACCGAAAAGCGGTGAGCAAAGGTGAAACTAACAAATCGGGTATAGCTGATCACGTATGGAGAGAAAAGGGAGATCACCTACCCCTGTGGAAGGAGGTTGAGATAATTGACTAGGAAGAACACTAGAAGATTCGAAAATTGAAAGAGTCGGCCCATATGCTAGGCAAGAAAAACTGCTTCCGTAATCCTAGCATTGAAATGGATACCATATGGGAACTTCTGATAATGAAAGACAGAAAACAATAACAGCAAAAAAACAAAAACTGTCACCTGAGGTTTAAGGCTCCAAAAAATTAGCACCTGTTGTCCACATGGATACATACAGAACCAGACAAATTACTGCAAGTAATCTGATTCCAGGTTCAATCCCAGTGTGAGACGATAATAATACTAATGCTCAGAGGGGAGTGTGGTCAATATACCCCCGTCGATTAAAATAAAGGGTTCGGTTCCCCACACCTACCAGATGATACCTGATGAAGGCCGTATAGTAAAACAGCCGAAACGTTGTATGAAAAAACAACCAATAAATTAAAAAAAATAACCAATTTAATAAAAATAATAATAATACCTCATCTCAAAAATTCAGAGATATACTAAGATTGTTCTTGTTCCTGTTAAGTGGGAAAACAAAGTCAACTCTAGCCACCAACTAGGATTGCAGTTTGTCAATGCCAAGAAAAATTTATGTAGCGTGACAGATTTTGCGATGATAAATTAAAACATCTATGTGTTCATGAATGAACAGAACATTTTTTTGTCTCTATCGATAAAATAAAACTGTTAAACATCAATGAATTCACATGAGAAAACAATAGATATGAGTAACTGCGAATGATAAAAGCCCAACGAAGGGACTATTTCTTAAAAGCTTGATATTATTATTATTTGTAAAAACTTTTTAAACATTAGGAAACTCTATGAATCATAATGCAGAATGTTCAAAAGAAGAAAAAACTGAGCATTGCAGCTCTAAATGGTCGTCCGGGAACTTATCAAACGTGACCATCCATACCTCATTTAACTGCATTAATAAAATGAATTAATTCCTATGTTTCTTAACTTTCCCTTTATTATGATGGTTTGCAATTAAGCACCCCCTTAGACTGCCTGGTTGGTTCAATTGCAAACACTCGGGAGAGAAAATATTCAAATATCCACCCATTAAAGTAGTCCATTTAATTTATGTTCTCCCTTTGAAGAATTCGGTTTCAACAATGAAGTAAAAGGCTGTTTTTTTCTCTCAAGAACCCGATTGTCACGGAAGAAAGTGTTAAGGGGTGTTCGATTATTGACAAAACATTGTGGGGAAGATGTTAAAATGAGCGCTCTGAGGGGAATAATAAAGTGATCCATTTATATTTAATATATTCTCTTTGAAGGAAGAATTTCGTTTTAAAAATCAACTGATACGCACTTTGATACGTAAGAACCTGATTGCCACGAAAGAAAGCGATTGAAATCCATTACTTTGAACCGAACGAACTAAGCTTCTTGAACAATACGTAGTGATTCCTTTAGAAGCTCAAGCACAAAAGAATTAATAAGGACATCGAATCAGTCTAGAAATGTAGATCTACTGCAACCATTTGCCTAATTATCAAAAGCAGCTGGATCTGCGACGAAAAACTTGTCGATATAAATCGTGGCCCTGTAAGGAGACAGCGGTTGCCGTATTCGAACTGGGTGATCGTGGTGGAGATCAATTATCATTGATAGGAAGATTGAAAGAGTTGATCACTTGAGGTGTTTGATCTGTATCTGTATTTATTTTGTGGACAGGACACTGAATTTCGTTAGTTGGTCTGTGGAACATCAAAGCATTGGCAGATGTTATGATGTCTGTGGATGAAATTAAAATAGATACCAATGAGGCATTTCCTCCTAGTTCGATGAGACGATCATTATCTCTCTCTTGTAAAACGATATCGCTACTTGGAAGATGTTGGCTTGCTCGCCAGTACGGCATTTGACCCTAATTGCATTTATTCATTTATATGAGTGTGCAATTGTGTATGCATGTGTAAGTATGTATGTGCAAAAATGTGTATGAATGTGTGTGTTCGTATTGATCTTCCTATTTATGCAAGGACATAAATCAGTTGCAACGTTTCGATTTTTCTGGACCTAATGTCTCTAAATCATTCTTTGTAATTTTTCTTCCCCTTCATTTCTTCTTCTCGTTCTTTTTCAACTTTTTTCTCCTTTTTTTCTACTTGTTGATCTTTCAGCTTCTTCCCCATCTCCTACCATCTTCTTTTTTCTTTCTTTTTCTCTTTCCCATGTTATTTAGTTCTTTTTCTTTTTCTTTTCGATTTTCAAAAATCTTTTTCCCTTCTTATTCATTTTTCTTTTTCTTTCTCTTTCTCTCCCTCCTCCACAATCAATCATCCCCTCATCCTTCCTTTTTTTCCTTTTTCTCAGTTTTTTTCTTTTTGTTCTTTTCTTCCCTTTCATTCAATTCTCCCTTTTTCCTTCTTCATTTCATTCTTTTGTGTCTTTTTCTCAACCTTTTCTTTCTTCTTTCTCGTCTTTTTTAAAAAAATTTCTATCCTCCTTCCTGACAACCTCTTTTTTCTTTTTCTTTTTCTTTTCTTTCTTTTTCAAGTTTTCTTTCTTTTCTGCCTTTTTCTCTTCATACCCTTTTTCATATTCACCTACTTTTCTTTTACTTTTCCTTCTCTTTTTTTTTCATTTATTTCTTCTTTTTCGAAACCTCAACCCAGAGTTGACTCTATTTTCCTCTGTAACAAAATCAACCCTCACCAAATCTGGGGGATTAATCTCTTACCTGTTTGCCTGTCCAATCACGTTAATCCAAACCGATGTATAAAATGAATATTTCCTTACTGTGATCTACGATAAGGACTAAATATTAGCTTGGTGACTTAATTACAAAGTAAAATAGATCAATCTTATATACGAACAAATGTAGTTATTATACGTACAATACAAAAATTGCAGTTATCATCTTCAGTTGCCCCATGTCGCTCATTCAGAGTACACTGATACACACACACACACACACACACACACACACACACACACACATGCACATATATATGTATAATGAAATGGATATAAATGCTCCTACAGAATGATGATGATGAATTGCGTTATATTATATAGAAACTTTTATTTGAAATTATTTCCCGTCGTTAAATAGTTGATGTATCACACAGTCTACTTAACGGAAATAGAATAAACGATTGTAGGAAATGCTGCTGCAAGAATAGAACCTGCAAACTTGTATTACCGGCGGCTGTTCAGCTCAGTGCTACGTTGGAGCGGTTACCTTATTGGTAATAGGTTTGATTCCTGCAGCAGCACAATTTTCTGGAATTGTTTATTCTATTTAAGTTAGTAGACTGAGTGATGTATTAAACATATAATGACGGTGTATCATTTCAAATGAGTTTCTATATAACATGAAGAAGTTCATAATCATACATATATTCATATAAATATATATAAAGTCAATAGTTACCAAATTCACTTGTATGTTTATTTATCTGTTCACATCATGGCAATAGCATAAGTTTTACATTCCTTTCTTAAGAGCTGTTTACTGAAAAGACAATTCATGTGATTTTGTGTCTTCTGGATATACTGTGACTGACTGCTGGAGCTGACACACAAACCATTAGTAAAATTTCATATAAAACCAAGAATCTAGTAGAAAAATGCAGAAATCTCAAACCACAGATAACAATTTTTAAAAAACTTGAAGCAACCGAACCAAATTGAACAATCAAAAGAAAAACAAAGAGAAGACAAAAGAATGTACACGACAACAATCGTCGAAAATGGTTGTAGTTTCAAAGTTATCAACATAGATCTCAGATGAAGACAGAAACAAATAACTAGTATACTCAAGAATAATCGAGACAGGGACTGGATCGTCAAACATGACCAAGGATTCTATCAAAAATCCTCCCCCTCCATGAAAGGACCACAAAACAACGAATAAGAAGCACAAGACGCGAGCAATCAGTTCCAGGATTTTGCAGAAGTTACACCATAGGGGATGAAATAAACCCTTAAATGAGAAGAAAAGAAAAAAGACCCCTGGACCAGGTAACATCGCCGTGGACCTACTTAAATAAGCTAGTAAGGTCATCATAAAAAACTAATGATAGTCACCTATGGAGCTGAAACAATGGACTTGAGCAAGAGACTGACCCTCAAAGAGAGAAGCATGGAACTCGCACATGAATGAATCATGGTCAACTTCACATTGAGAAGTCATAAGACAGCACAATATATTAGGGAAAAACAAGAGCCTAAGCCATTATATATGGCAATGGGTTGGTCATGTTGCATGAATGGCAGACAACTGATGGACATCTTCACTCACAACATGGATTCCCAGGTATCATATGAGAAACTGGAGCTGGCAAAACACAAGATGGCAAGATGAAATGGACAAGTTCAAAAAGTATTAGCTCAGCTACGCCAATGATAAAGAGATTTGGCGAATACTTCGGAAGGTCTTTGTCTACCGATGGACGATATAAAGACTTGGGATGATGAATAAGAATGGAGAGAATGAGGCTCACAGGACTGAAATCGATGCTCAGAAATATTCTGAAATACAAATATATCTATCTATCTATCTATCTATCTATCTATCTATGTATATATATATATATATATATATATATATATATATATATATATATATATATATATGCCTGAGTATTCCTGTGTGTATGTGTATGTGTGTACGCATCTGAATTTATATATGTACCTAAAAAAAAAAAGTAGTCCCTTCAAGCTGACTACATTCCCGCTTGGGATCCACACATATTTTCTGTTCCAAAAAGTTCTCCAATGTTTTCAATATGCAGAATAAACTTATAGATAACTTGCACCTGCAGTCGCTAAGTTAATACCGAGGCTGCGGAACCAGTTCTCGAGAAATTTAAAATGGCTTGATACGTTTTTGACAGATCAAACATGTATGTGCATGTATGTGCATGTGTGGGAGAGACAAACAGACAGATGGAGAGACGGATAGAAGAAGGAGACGAGAGAGAAAGAGAAAGGGACAGAGAGAGAAAATCAAGACGTTGTCTCTCACGCGACCGATTTTTGTTTGTTGATCACCGGGGACAGAATCTCCTCAATGCAATTCCGTTTTTCCTAACATTAATGAACGCTCTAAATGTAGGAAACGCACGCAAACTTGACTAGATTTGATGTTTATGTTGAAACCAACTTTTAAAAGGTCATGCACCTCATTCGTAATCTAGAAGTCATATGCACGAGTACTAATCAGTATTTACTAAGATTGGCTCGGTCTAGCATAGTGATGTCAAAACTTTTTTAACTCTATAGGTTAAATTTTTTTTTCTAGTAATCATGTTATCGGAAGGCCATTTCCGTGTAGATCTCAGTTTGGGATGAATAAGCGGCCTATACTATCATATATGCATTTAAAGGATTAGCGGTTCAGTATGCCTTGATATTTCAAAATATGCTTCTAAAACTAGGACCATGGAATGAAATGGAAAACCTTTTTCTCCGAAGTCAATCGCGTGCCACTAAGAACCTTGCAGCGAGTCATAATAGACCTGTATGTCATTACTGGAGCACAAGGCACATTAGTGGGACACACAGAGGACTGAACTCATTATACAGCAAATTGAACAATGAGAGGAATCGAGCTGACTTATCCTTGCACTTCAGTAAGAACCCCGAATTATATTCTTATCTCATTAGCGCCTGTCGAAGTTGACTAAATAGGTTATAGCCGAGTGCTGTTATTGCGTTATACTTTATAGTAATGGGAGAGTGTGTAGCCAAACCGCTGACTCACCTTCTTTATTGCATGTCCTCTATGCTGATGTATATAAAATAAAAGACATTTTGTCAAGATATCGGACAATAAAACGGGGCAATAGAGGAATGAAATAATCCCTTTCCAAAAGATTTACCCTCCCCCATATCTCCTCCTGTAAAATAAACGGAATTCGGTCTTATAGCCTGTCACTGCTGAGAGTCTTGCGAGTAAACAAGTCAAACAAGCTCTAAGGCTCATTGTCCTAATTTGTCAAAGAGTTGGCCAATGAGCCTTGAAGTGTTAACATGACAATGGCACGAACGAACACACAAACACAAAAAGCTCCTATCTACCTAACGTGTCTGTCTAGTACTATTTTCTTATCCCCAGTTGGAATGCGAAGGTTCCAGAAGAGTGATGTATTTGTGCTAAATTTTGTGTTTTAATGTTGGAAAAGGCCTACTGGTAAGGATTATCGGAGGCGTATGCAATGCAACGAATGTTACCAGCGTTTCAAATCAACAAGGACTACCACCAGACGATGCCGAGTCACATTGGAAGAAAATGCATGCTGTCACTCATTGAAATCGTCACCTGATTGTCAGTGATGGTTCTGTCGAGGGGGAAATACATACAAATTTGTGAAACATAATTTTGAGAAGAAAAACAGGTATGCACACAGACAGACAATGATCACAAAAAATTGCCGCCAAGTAAGAACTACTATAAAGGATTCGAAATTCTGGACTTGTCGTGCAGATCTATTTTTGAAAAAAGGCGACGGCTCATTGGCACATTCTTAATCCTGATACGTTCCAGCTACAAATAATCCATTTCATACACACACGCACACACACACACACACACACACACACACACACACACATATATATATATATATATATATATATATATATATGCACACACACACACACATATATATATATATATATATACATATATATATATGCGCCAGTTTTCTCTGGGCTGTAATTCTGTTTTGAAATATTTTGACGTATATAGCAATGAGATTCCCCAAATAGTTTCCATTTTCGTACTGTCTGGTAAGTGCTTCAAGATATTTTATTTGTATTTGATAGCAAGTCTGGATGTTGCGAAACCTGTTCAACACAATTCCAACTGATGCAACCCTGTCGATGGCAAGAGACAAACTGGAAGCTTATCAAACATCAGGGAAACATGCCAACATCTCAGTGAACAACCTGACCAAATCTATGACGATTTCTCTCTCTCTCTCTCTCTATATATATATATATATATATATATATATATATATGTATATATACATACATACATATATATATATATATATATATATATATATATATATATATATATATATTTTCGACTCCATGTACATTCATACACTGAAGAGCAAAAATATTCTGACCACCTGCCTAATAAGGTTTGGATCCCCCAAAACGAGTTTTCACTCGATCAGGCACGGAATCTAGAAAACGTCTAAAGGTTTTCATCTGGGATTCAGTGGCAAGATGTTAACAGAAGGTCACTTTAATTGCTGCATGTTACGTGGAGAGGATCCTGAAATGAAAAGTAATTTGTTCAACACGTTCCATGAATACTCAACGGGATGGAGATCTTTCACTTGATATGATTTGTTATTTTAGTGGGTGAGAAACTGCTTCAACCCAACCTTGACCGAAAGCTTGTCAATAGATTTGAAATTAAAATTGATAGAGAAAGAGAGAAAGAAAAAGACAGAGATACAGTGAGAGGAAATGTAAAATTCATGTATTGGCTATGTCTATGTACTTTAGTACGTATGGGTGAATGATACCCTTTTGATGGTAAGAGACAAACTGACTGATAAGTAAACATAGGGAAATGTACCAGCAACCCAGTGAAAACCCGACTGAAATGAATACGATCTATATATAGATAGCACATTTTCGACACCACGTACACCGAAGCATCAAACAGTGTAACTACCCGCTTGATAAGGCGCTGGTGCCTAAGAGGCCCACAAAGTAGCTTTTACCTGATTGAGTATGGGGTGGACGAAATGTCAACAGTTTTCTCTTAGGAGCTGGGGCTACGTAAATTAACAGATAAAAGATGATACTTCATATTTCTCTATGGTTAGACAATGGAACAATACTGAAGTTGTTCCTCAAGTGTACAAGCCTAGACAAAGCTTGAGGATAATAGCAGGTAACCTTCGACTCGCCGTCTCGTTTATTCTGCTCGCTGACTTTGTTA
This sequence comes from Thysanoteuthis rhombus, assembly GCA_963457665.1. Classification (NCBI taxonomy): domain Eukaryota; kingdom Metazoa; phylum Mollusca; class Cephalopoda; order Oegopsida; family Thysanoteuthidae; genus Thysanoteuthis; species Thysanoteuthis major. The sequence continues at coordinate 48,994,311 of OY735218.1, forward strand.
AGCATGTTATGTTTCATGTGAAAACCTTTGGTTTTCCTAATTAATATTTTGTAGGAGAACAATAAATATCGCTTTGAAAAATAATGAAAAAAAACTTTTAAAGGGTTTATGATTTTATATATTTTAACAAAATATAATGCTCCCCTCACACACACACACGCGCGCGCGCTTGCGCACAAAAGATCTCCATAGTCTTCGTTGATTGATAGTTCGTAGAACTCTACGTAGTGTATTACTCTACTATGATGAAAAAAAAAATAATGTAATTAAAAATATAGCCTTGTATGATCATTTTTTCTTTTCTCATTTGCTTCGGCCTTTAAGAAGTAAACACAATTCAAATTCGGACTGCCTCCAAAAAAGGTTTGCAAAACGCTAGTCTGGGAATTGTGGTGTGTCTGGTCCACAGAAACACCCTTTAGGCCTCGCTGGTGTAGTTACTGGTATAAGCTTGGCTACCCAGAATTGGTAGAGGGCTGTCAAGTTGGCATCTAACTGCCTTAAGTCTGCTTCACTCTTTGTATTGGAAAAAGAGTCTTTTTTATCCTTTACTGCTATACTTTTCAAGGCTAGAAAGCTCAGTCTGTCCTACTAATGTGTTCATAGCTGGATTCATGCATTTCCAAAGAGCTTCAATGTGAATTGAACGTAAACAGTCTTCATTTGAGTTTTAATTCGTCTACGTCACTTGCAACTCCAGATCTTAACAGCTGTTTTTCTGGGGGGTTTTTTATTATACTGTTGCAAGTTTCATGGGCGGCCCAGCACATCCCTTTGCTAAGCAGCATCGAAATCCGAATCATTTCACGATGTTTCGGGTTATAATCATCATCATTATCGTTTAAACGTATGTAGTTGGAGGACTTTTTCCAAGATTCGCCAGACCTCTCCATCATGGACATCGCGAGGCCAATAATTTCGTAACCTATCTAAGTCACGCCATTTCATTTTTGCCGGCCACAATTCTGCATACGATCTTGGAATCCACGTTAGGAGTCGTGATGTCCAGTGGTTATCTGAAAATCTTACAACATGCCCAGCCCATTGACATTTGAGTTTTTAAATGGTTTCTACGATATCTCAGACCCCTGCTTGTCGAGTAGAAATCTCTCTGGTGAAAGTTCTCATTTTGATATGTTTATTTGCACGTTTAATGATTCGGTGTTTTAGCAGATGAGGACTTACCACAAACCGAATCAAACGTTATTCTACAGATTTGAAATCAGAGCTGACAGACATAGAGAGAATGTGAGAGGGTAAGTGAGTGAGAGAGTGAGTAAGATGAGAATGAGTGAGTAAGTGAATGTATGTGCCTGTGTGTGTTTGGTCTTGTCTAAAACTGTCAACGCTAGTTCCTCCAGCTCTCAAATGAATCTGTTTAGCGGGCTAGCTATGTGTGTATCAGGTGTAAAGACCACCCCAATGGAGCTAGAAGGCTGAAAATGTAAACATTTATTCTATATTATGTCTTGAAACACAGGTTATACAAAATATATTTTGTGTAAAGGGTTCGATCTGCAACATACGTTTTTGCAAAATTGATCACGCAATTTGTGCCCAGCAGCATTCATGCTAATTTTCTCTTAAATTCAGACTTTTTTCTATTGATCACTGTCGAACAAAAAGCAAGAGAAGTAATTTATTCAGTGATCATCCATTCTTGAAATTTTCTGATTGATCACATCAACCCGGCATGCTGCCAAAAGACGTTTTTCACATGATGCTTTCTATTGAGTGACTACCCAGGCCTCATTTTTTTCAAACCTTCAGCCATCACATTTTTCCGTCCATCTATTTAGCCAAGTACAGCACTTTCCCTACTAATTGGCCCCTATGCAGTCGTCATAAGATAGTAATAAGTTTACTTGTTTACTCGGGAGATTAACTTAGTTGAAAGGACTTCTGACTTTTGTTGGATTTAGTCTTCTTTCCGATCAGTATTCCCCTTCTCCTGAACATTTACAAGGTTTCAGTGCAATTTATGTTATCATTGTCCATCCGTACGAATCAATTGTACATATTAGAATTACTGACGAAGACATGTATCCACGAGTAATACAACTATTTTAAATGGCTTCCCGTCAACAAATGGTATAATTCATGTCCTGGCGGTCAATGTTCAAGTTATAAAGTATCCGTATAGTGCACCTTTGAAATGCTTTTGCCGAAAGACAAGTTCATCTCGTTATTACTGAAAGTGGAAAGATTGGTCATGTCGAAATATTGCAAGACAATGAGAAAAATATGGGATATTAAAAAAAATCTATCATCCTTAAAAAATCAAGCGACCATAGCGCGAAGGCAACAAAGCAAATTACGGTTTGCTACAAACTGAATAAAGAAAGCAAGAAAGTTTGCCTCTTCATGAACATCAGTATAACAAATGTTTGAGGACAAAGACACAATCACTGAAATCAATAAGACAAAGCTGAAGTTAGTAGACCGCTACATCTATTTAAGTCAGCAAATGTCCATGGAATTCTCAAAAGAAGAAGAAATAAAGCGAAGAATCACAAGTTTTCTATAGAGCAAGTTTGACTTTTAAGAACAATAATATCCCACTAGTCCTTTAAAAAAAGGTATACAGCCAATGCATCACCAAACCAAGAGACTGACTCTCAAACTGAGAACATGCAATGTACATATGAGAGAATTATGCTCAATTTCACATGGAAATATCATAACAGCAAAGTATATCAGAGAAAAGGCAAGAATACAAGATATAAAAGCCATTAGAAATCTCAATTGGCGATGGGCTAGACATGTTTCAAGAACCTATGGTGATTTGATAAAAAGTAACGTTAATCAGATGAAGTAAAGCAAGTCATAAAACGATCATAGTGAAAACTGGAATACTTGACAGCAGATGCATACGCCTTTATCGATGGATGTGATTCAGGTTTCAAGCCTGCACGAAATAAAAAAAAAATATTTATTCTACTTGTAATCAGTCAATAGCGACAGACGCATATTTACATAAGATTTAAAGTCAACATTGTCTGAAAGATGTTTATGTTTGAATCAGACGTGGTCATGTTTGCAAACCTGATGGACTGTTCTTTGTAAAGATCAAGGAAAAGTTGCTCCATTCATCTATTTCTTGTCGCTGGCAGCTAGGTCAGTGTAGAGATCGGTCGCCTTCGTGATATCTGTACCGTGATCATACGAGAATGGGTATGTTTAACATAGCTTGGCAATAACATGCCTTCTTAGATAAACTTATGTATTTGCAGATATTCATGAGTGTGTGTGTGTGTGTGTGCGTGTCTCTCTCTCTCTCTCTCTCTCTCTCTCTATATATATATATATATATATATATATATATATATATATATATAAGATGAATTAGCTTAGTATAGCACATCGCGAAATATAAGGAACGTAGTGTTACAAAAACCTTTCAGTCTTTCCACTCACTTTGAAAATCAGCGTTCTAAACTCTTTTTTACCTTGGCTCAAGCACCGACTAAAAATTACGCAACTTTCTCATTCACACTATCGACCTTAATGAGAACAATATTAGGAATATGTCTTAGCAATAAAAAAAAAGATGAACGTGGATCTGAGGGAGAAGATCTTAGTGAAGGATACCAGATAAGTAATTAAGTAACGAAAATGGAGCCGGACACGGTAAATAGCGCGAAGAAGAGATAACAGATGACGTAAAAGGCAAACTTATTGGTTTCCGTGGGAGAATAGACATGCTACAAAAAAAAGGCAGAACGAGATGGTGAGATAGAAAAGTTTGACGGTAAGCTTTGTCGATAAGACACGGCAGAGATTAGCGCAATCATGCTCGTCATGGAAGGAGATCGGTAAGGCCTTTGTCGAGCAGCACTTGTAATGGCTTATATCAATATATCTCTGCGTGCATGCGTGCGAGTGTACGTGATTTTTTAATATCAGCCAACCCATTCTATCCCGTTTGACTTGAAAAACCTGGAGTAGATGTTAGCGAGCTAGATTTGCATAACATAGTGAACAGTGAGTTCGATCCTTGACAGAAGCTCCTCATTCCAGTTCTTATGTCTGGTTAATCAAAAACTTGGAATGTGAATAATGCACTTCTCTATTGAGCAACGATTGACAAACTAATCTGAAAAGCTTCTATAATTGTATTAGGTTTTGTTTTGTTTTTTTGTTTTTTTCAATTTTCATTGAGTGTTCACACATTCCTGGCTTAAGTAAAGACTAAGCTAAGTTTTGAGGCACAGGGTGGCGTAACGATTATCGACATGGCAGATAGAATCAGAAAACCGAGTTTCAACCAAGACTGTTTGTATCTATTTCGCACTAATGATTTTGGGAAAGGCATGAATCTACCCTATACCCAAAGCCATAGGTGTGGGGCTAGTAACTACACTGTGAATCCTACTCACTACTGAACTCCTGAACCAGCACTGGTGGAGTAGTTCTGGACCCACAAGGATTCCATAATAATAAACAAGAAAAACTTGGTTTAGTAAAAACGTTATCTTCGTGAAGTCCTCAACAGATTTCAATGCATCTTTCTTTGTCTTTTAGAAACTGTAAATCAAAACGGCTAACATGAATTTTATCAGTTTTTAGATTGGTCTGGTTGGTTGGTTGGCTAAGTGTGTCGCATCAATAAAGCTAGAGGGATGAAATTTTCAATATATACTCCATATTATGTATAGAAAAAGCTTTTACTTTTGTTCTTTAAAAATTCTCCCCTAGAATAGAATTTTAAGCGTGGGTGATCAATTTGCAATAAAGGTTTATGCTAAATGCATTCCTCAGCGTGTTTCCTACAGTATTCATATTTCTGATTACAGACTTTTTTGTGATCGGTCACTCGCGAAATGTGAGAAGGTAATTCATTCATTGATCATCCAACTTTCGAATTCCATAATTGATCACCCCCAACCTAACATGCAGCCAAAAGACGTTGGTGAAGTGACGGTTTATATTGAGAGACTAACCAGACTCGTTTTGACCAAGTTCATTTACTTATTAGAGATATAAGACAAATCTATAATCGATCATTTAGCCTTGATACCGATCGCTGAAAGGCAAATTAATTCTATTTTCGTGAAATTAAGAGAAACAATTGTCAAAGGGAATGACCGACGACATAATCATGTATTTTCATCGCAGTTTTGAAAAGTTTAAAACTGCAACAGTATTTGCGAAGCTTCACTGTATCAGGATACACTTCACAAATGTTTTCCATCGCCTGTGTAGCAGAACTACCCTTCCGAAATTCACACAAGGCAATGGTGAATATGTTGCTCTTCAAAGTCTCTATCCCCGATGGAGTTAAACTTTACTATCCACCATAACGACACTGTCGGATACAAGAGATGATATGGTAAATCTAGACGTCATTTCGTATCATACAACCTTTGTCTTAGTTGGGTTAGCTTATAATGTATAGCAATGAAATATGTAATTACTTTCCTAACAGAAAAATACGTAATTACTTTCCAGGACTCACCAATATATTTTCCCCACTTAAAAAAAAATGAGTAAGATAATACTCTAAGTATGTCGGAGTTCAGTTTGCCTGGTGCACAACACACCGGAGGACCGGCCCTGTCTCTATGTCATCAAAGTTTATTTACCTATGGGAGATATAACACGCATCTATTATCGATCATTCTACCTAAATATCGATCACTGTGGGTCCCCCGTCTGTCTTTTTAATCGCAAGCTATCAATCAATATTGCAGCCGATGTATCGATCTGACTGAAAAAAGATTGGTCAATCAATCTTGATGACATCAAAATGGACTCCGTTCTCAACTGAACTGTAAAACCCAAGCAGCGGGCAGATCACAATGTTACTTTCAATCTCGTGCAAGTTTCGTATCAAAAAGATGTTGCCGAAAGAAAGTCTGGAAAAATTCTGAGGAACCAGATACAAGTGAAATTGACCCTCATGGTCTATTAGGAGATCAGGGCATAAATTCTAAACGGAAGAAATATAAGTTTTCCTTCCATCCAACAGGCCAGTGCAAAGCTGTTGATCAGCCGATACCAGATGGGGAATGTAAGCTTTTTTTGAGACAGCTCCAAGAGTATTTTGTATTCGGTGCTAAAAAACATGGAGACTTGTGTGTGGTTATATACGTGTACATGTAGTGTACATCATGGACTTACAAGTGAGAGAACAAATTGTTTACACCAGGGTGTATAAAATTTTTAAAAAAGGAACATTAAATAACAAAACTAATAATGAAACAATATGGACAACCATCTAAAATATTGAAAATAATTGTATTCATCTACAGTCAAAGAGGTTTCGTAGAATTTAATGAAAAAACGTAATGATTATGAGAAAGAGGAACAGTCCTTCCAACTCTAAGATTTTACGGTTCATTGTGGACAAATTAGTGAGAATGTAATGATTAAGATTAACAAATATTGTCCATCCACTGCTAAGGTTACGCACTTCACTGATGACAACTTTGTAGAGATATGATTATTATGATAAAGAGGTATAATCCATCCACCACTAAGGTTTAACAGTTCAATATGGACAACTTGATAAGTATGGAATAATTATGACGGACAGGTACACTCCATCTACCGCTAATGTTTTACAGTTCATCATGGACAACTTTTTAGAGATATAATCTTTATGATAAACAGGTATAGTCCATCTGCCGCTAGCGTTTTCCAGTTCATTGTGGATAATTTAGTAGAGATGAAATCTTTATGATAACAGGTATGGTCTATATGCTATAAAGGTTTTACAGTTCATTGTGAACAACTTGGTAGAGATGTAATAATCATGAGACATAGGTATAGTCTATCTACCGCTAAGGTTTTACAGTTCATTGTTGACAAGTTCGTAGAGATATGATAATTATGATTAATAGGTATGATCCATTTGCCGCTAAGGTTTTTACATTTCTTTATGAGCAACTTTGTAGGGATGAAATAATTATCATAAACAAGTATGGATAGTCACAATCGGAACTTTCAAGTGTCAGTTTTGTTATGGTAGCATGTCACACTGAGGGTAACCAATCGAAAATTGCAAAAAGAGGTGATCCATCAATGAGTTACCCGTCATCTTTTTCTTTGGACAATGGTCTCTCGAAAATACCAATTTGAAACAAAACAAGCAATTACAAAGTAAAGAATCGATTTAATATCAACTGGCATAAATTGAATCATTTCCCATGATGGGAACAAAAAGCAAAATTAAAACGTTTAAGTTTTCAGCCCTATAGCTCCATAGATGTGAACTGTATGCGTGATACATGCACCATGAGGAATCAGCTTGAAAACTGAAGAAACTCATAGTGACTGTTTTGGTGACACTTTTTGTTGACGGATCTTTATTCGGGACATAAGTTGGTTCCAGATGTCTACATATATCCATCGATAATCTATATGTATCTATCGTTTATGAAATATCATCTTGCGCTAAAGGGACCCCTTCACTCGATTTACTATTTCAACATTCTTTATCAAAGGACCCCTTTGTCTCCACCGGGTGTATGTGGGTCATAGACAAAGCAGGTCCAGGCGAACTGGCCAACCTCCATCGCCTCTTTTATCCACACAATATCCCCAAAAGCCCAAGCTTAAATGACCATTGAGGAATGACGAATACCGGTGTAACTGAGAAGTGATTAAACTTTTGGGTGGATCCAGGATTTTTTCACAATTACCTCTCTGCATGGGAGCTAATTGTCCACACAATATCTCCAGAAGTTCTCAATGAATTTCAATAGAAATCAGTACAGAGTAGGGCCTTACACTGTAGGCGTAGGAAGAATAGATTAAATTTTGGTGTGCATTCACTTATTACTTTCTCCGATTGAAAGATTTTCCACGACTTTTTTCTCACATACTTATGTATTCACTCATATTCGCTCACAGACTATATCGAAGAGGTCTCAATTAGTTTCAATGACATTATGTGAGAGGGCAAATCATGGCCCGAACCCCAGCGGTGGATAAGCAACAATGTTACTGTCAATCTCCTGCCAGTTTGATATCCAAACGAACAAAAGATGTTGCCAAAGAATGTCTGGAAAAATCCGATAAGCCTCATACCAATACCACTAACCCCTACTGTCAAGCTGCAAATCAGGGGACCGCACGTTTTAAATTGGTGGAATAGAGATTTTTCCTTTCTCTCTATCATTTACCTCTGTTAACGTCTGTTTGTGCACACAATATCTCCAAAAGCTCTCAATCAATTTAGATGATATTTTGTGGAGGAAACTGGAAAACTAAAGCTGACAGACAATAATGTCACTGTCAATCTTGTGCCAAAAAATGTTGCCAACAAATGCCTGGAAAGAATTTAAGGAGCCAGATTTCTACATACCTGATCCTAATTACCCATCAGCTGATTAGGGGGCCATGAGCTTTGAACAGGGGGAATA
>OY735218.1:49005179-49087679 GCA_963457665.1 Thysanoteuthis rhombus
ATCAATGCACACCGATGCGAGGTGCTACCCAAAAGTCAGAGGAATTTGATGATGGAAAAAAATGAAAAAAATTGTCCTGCATCAGAGCTATTTTTCACCATCTCCTCGAAGAGAAAAGTGAACAGGGGAGAGAAAAATAGTTTTAGAGTGAGAAAATGAAATGGATCGAATGAGACAGAATGAAGAAAGAAGGAAGAATTTGAGTTTGAAAAAAACAAACGAAACAGATGAAATAATAGGAAAGAAATGATAGAAATAAACCTCTTACCCTGCTAATTGCTGAAAGACCTATATACTGTTTACCTCAGCCAACAAAGTTGGAACAGCATATGTTTTTGATCACGTCGTGTCAACCAAGAAAGTACTCAATGAATTTTGATGAAAATAATGAGACGGAGAGAGCTATAGGCTACAGAAAAAAAGGAAGAAAGAAAGAAAGAGAGTGATTGTGTGTATGTGGAGAGAATAAAACAAATAAGAAATAAAGATTTAGATCAAGAAAATGAATTACGTCGAAGACAAATGGGAGAAAGAAGATCAAATGAAAGTAATTTAGAAAACGGAACATCACGAAACAGACTGGGAAATTGATATTAAGTCTTTTCCCTTGAGTTCTGCTTCTTGTCCAAGAGGATGACAAATGAGAAAGACCCTACAAAATGTAATCTTTCGATTGAATTGCCGGAAATCAGCCTTGTCATGGTAAGGTGGCCAAGTATGTCTGTTTATTTAGAGATCGTTGCACCATTCTCTTGTTTCTATTTGGGATTTTTCTTTCGTTTTCCTCTTTTGCCTTTTTTTTTTTAAAGATATTTTTCATTCTCTACTCCACTCATTACACATCTGATCTGTCGACCTGATGTTGCTTGGCAATCATTTCCTTGTCAGGAAAGCATCAGAAAAGAAATTTAGTTGAAGTGATTTGAGAATAGAGAAAGTCCAAAGCCTCTGATATTGAATGATTGTTAAAAAGCTACTCTGTCTCGGCCATTCCCCAGGGCATTGAGTTGAACCCTCACAGATTGCCCCATTTTTGAGGCTTTGTGCTTCATCACTGCAAAGTAATGACTTGCTCTTTTAGAGAACATTTCTATGGTAGTGAGTACAATACCCACTGGATGTGCCACACTAAGCTAAGCTAAATAAATGTTGAGATCTTCATCTTGAGCACCCCTCCATTCTGTAATAGATAATTAAATGCTTCATAGAACATTTCTAATGTAGAGACTGCAATCTACATTTGATATCCCATACTTGCAGTCTTGTGTCAGACTAAGCTGACTCTTGGCTGAGACCATTCATTGCGTGCAAAAAGAGCTGGACAAACTGGATGAAGAAAGCAAGACAGTTCGTCTCCTCATGAACTTCAGTGAAACAAAGGTCATGTACATCTTTGAAGACACAGACATGATAGTCAAAATCGCAAATGCAGAACTTGAGAAAGTAGACCGCTACATCCACCTACGGCAACTGATCGCCATGAAATCCTTGAAGGGAGAAGAAATCACACAAAAAATTACTCTGGGTCGGTAAGTTTTCACCAGAGCAAGATCAGCCTTCAAGAACAAGAAAATCCCCTAAATCCTCAAAAGAACAGCATGCAACCAAAATATCCTACATGTAGTCACCTATGGAGCTAAAACATGAAACCTAACCAAAAGATTTGATGCTCAAACTAAGAACCATGCAACATGCTCCTAAGAGAATCATACTCATCATCACATGGAGATATCTTAATACAAATAAGAGAGAATGAATATTATCGAATCAATCAGAAAACCTAAATGGTAATGGACTGGTCATGTTGCAAGAATCTTAGACAATCCCATGACATCATAACTCAAAACATGGATTAATGTCCATCAGATGCCAAACTGTGGTGTATCCTCAAGTGTGGATCAACGTTGATCGAATGCCAAACTGTGGTAAATAGAATACATAATGAAATGACAAACTAGATAAGTTCAGAAAGTATCAGCTCTGTGACGCCCAAGATAGAGAGGTCTGGCAATTTTTAAGGAAGGTCTATGTCTAATGATGGATGCAAAAAGCTACTGCTGCTGCTGCTGATGATGATGATGATAATGATGATGATGAATCTAAGAGAACATCATAAAACAGACAGTGAGATTGATAATAAGATTTTTCCCCTGTGTTTTACTTCATGTCCAAAATGAAGAGAAATGAGAAAAAAATTCTACAGAATGTAATCTTTTGTCTAAATTGCTTGAAATCATTCTTGTCATGAAAAGGAGGCCCAGCACATCAGATCATTTCGTAATCATTGCACAACTTTCTCGTTTCTTCAAATTTTTTTCGTTGCTCTTCTTTTTAACTTTCAGTTTTTCTCTACTCATTAAACACCTAATGCATCCACTTCCGAAGGCAATTGATATTTAGTGATGGATACCTAGTCTGATGAAACTAATTGCTATTATAGTTCAAATCTGCACTGGTTGGGCCATTTTTTTAAATAAATATCCATTCTGATCATTAAAGGCAGCCGAGCATTTCTGTTTATTAAGTGACCATTGAACTACTTACTTGTTTGTAGTTGTTATTTTTTCTTTCTCTCCTTTTTTAAAGTCTTCCATTTCTTCTGTCATTCGTTCAGCATTTGATGTGGTTTGGGGATTATTTTCATGCCGGGGAAGAAGAAGAAAAGAGAACTATTTGAAGACCAAGGTCCCTATTGTTGAGTGATGCTTAGCAAAATAGTCTATCTAGATTATTCACTAGTGTAGCAAGTTTACTCCACTTTTGTGGCCTTGTACCAAACTAACATGGCCCTTGTAAATCTAATAAGTAATGGTTAACAATGTACTTTCATACTGCACTCTTTTGTAGTGAGTGTGATCCCCACAGGGTGGTCTATACTTGTGGTATTTTGCCTGACTAAGCTGAGTTCAGTAAATGAAGAACTAAGTGAAAATTAGTATTCTTTATATGGAATCTTGAATTGATTTCATGAGACTAATTTAATTCGCAAATCCATTTTCTTATATGCATTTGTTCCTTTGCTTTCTCTTTAGTAGAGTAATATCAGAACATTTGATAGGGTATCATATATTCTACTCTTTTAACATTTATATTTCAAGATGAATTAGCTTGTGACTATGCATGACTATGAAGCACCTGATTTTTATGCTTGTTTCACCGCATGGATTATGAATAATGAATGAAACTCCTGCAAGATTTGAACTTACATCCCTCATCCTTTGGGAGCCAATCTCCAGTTTGCCACCATGATGTTATTGCTTTATTACACAAGTGTTATTGGGTATAGAGAGTCTTCAAAAGATTCGTATGAACAGGCAATGAACCGTAAGAAAAAAAGTTGGGGGGAGGAGTGGTAACAAAACCAAATACAGGTGGAAATTAGGGGTACTATAAGCCCCCAAATGGGTTCAAGATATAAAGCCCAATGAAATTTTGAATTTCCAAGCATTTTGGGGCAAAAATCCCTTGCATTTCAGCAGTCTGAGACGATAAGATATGTCATTTTCAGCAGCCTAATAATGGCACAAAAGCATATTTCATCAGCAATAAGTTTGGGCCCATGACCGATGCCCTCTTACCCCCTATTGTTATGGGCCTGATAAAACATTGTCACTTATGACCAATGTTTTCCTGCGATTTACTTGATGTAGGATAATTTCAAAATACAGGAAGTAAAGGGTCATAAAATAATGGCCAGAAGGTTGTAATAAAAAGCAGCAGATCTAAGATGAGAGAAATACAAGTCAGAATTTGGAAATAACATATATTTGTACTTTTCATGAATGAATCATAGTAGCCCATACATGTACAAGAACAAATTATCTAAAAATGTCCTGAATATTTTATTCCCATCTGAAATGGTTTGGAAAAATTAGATCTTTTACTTAAAATTATCTTTAAAATATCAACACAAGATTCCAGCAGTCTTGGTCCCAAATAGCCATTGGGACGCGAAAAAGCATTTTTTGAAAAACAAAAAAACATTTTTCGATGGTGCCGAGTGATGTTCTCAAGCAAATTTTCAAGGCTGTAGCACAAAAATGAAACCAGGAACACCCAGCAATGCACACGCTCATGCCCACAAACAGACATGGATATTCAAAGAGAGAAAAATCTGTTGCCCACTTGGCTGGTTGGTCGGGCTGGCCATTTGTAGAAATAGAATGATTATGGATAATGTTTCATTTCATCTGTTTGTTTTTTTGATATGCAGATGCATTGTGTTTTGGAAGAATCAATCTGATACTGTAATCTGATTTGTGCATCCAAACTCTTCCAGATTTGAAAATGGTTGATATTTTTTCAATTCAACTTGGAAATAAATTTGACTGTTTTTTGCAAACATTATTTATTAGATTTATGTATTTTGCCTTGGACAGTTAGGAACAAAAGCAGGATTAGTGAATTAATTTACAATTTTGATAAGGAATTGAATGCAACAGAAAACCATTGAATTGTATCCAAAGTTGAAATAAAATCTCCAAAAGCAATAACATTTTTAGAATCATAGAAAAACAGACACATGTGTTTGTGAATAATTCCTTGCAAATATGAGTAACATTATCATCACAATTTTACAAGGAAAACTGTCACAAAAACTGTCTACATAGGTTTCTTCAGTTCCCAAATTGGTCTAGCTGGTTGGCCTTTGTATGTGTCCTGTATACAGACTGTAACAATGGAGCTAGAGGGCTAAAAATTTCAACATTTACTACTTTTCATGTCTTAGAAAGGTTTATTCTACTGTTTTTTTTTTTAAATCCACCCCCTGCTGATGAATAGATTTTTGGAGGGGTTTCAATTTGTTATTTTGATGCTAAAGTTATCATTAGTTTGTGTTAAACAGCAATCAAGTACGTTTTTTTCTTGTGATCTCTGCCCAACAAAAGATGAGATAAGTTACTTATTTTCGCTTCCATTCAATTTTTTTAATTGATTATCCTGAACACGGCATGTTGTCAAAAGACATTGGTCACTTGACAGCTTCTATTGAGTGATTAACAGGACTCATTGTTTTCTTTTTGAGTCTTTCTTGTGATATATTCTGCATGTTCATCTGCACAAATGTTTAATTAACAAATGGTCATGTTTAATATACATTCATAATATTTGATATATATATATACTTATCTAATATATACATGAGATCTGCCTGGAAAGTATCCAGCCATTTCAAGACCTAGTGATGAAGCCACAGTATAACTTGCTGACCAGTCACAGGGGACGTTATTACGCATGCATGAACAGGTACAGTACACATGCTCCCTTTCATTGACTTATCATTTTTACTGTATGACGAAATGTGTCAATCTTCATGTCATGTGCAACATTAATGTTAGATATGCCTATTTTTCTGTGATTGGTATACGTATATGATATTTAATACATGCTAATTTGATAAAATATTTAATACAGATATACACATATATATATATATATATATATATATATATATATATATATATATATATATATATATATATGCAGCTATTATTGGCAAGATATAATTTTTCTTAATTTATTAAGAATAATTGAGTTGTGAAGATTTCCTGCAAAACAGAGATTGCTATAGGTAAGAGGTTAGTTATAATATCAGCAGAAATTTTAGATATTCACTTTTGAATAATTGTAAACAAAAGAATGAATCATTGTACATCCAAAATTAATGGTATGAGAAAATAAACTGTCAAGTCTGTATCCATTTTGAACAATAATTTTTCCTGATCTTTTTTAATGACGGATCAATGGATTAGAAAAACATCTGAAAAGATATTTTGCCGCTAAAAGGGATGGTGATCCTTGGTTTGAAAGGCTTGTCCTGACATTTCTAAATTTCTTGTCTTTATGCCTGAAAATTTCTAGTTTGTTCCATCTGATCATAGTAAATTCCCCCAGAATGTGACAGAGTTATTAATATGTTCATTTGCAAATGGTAGACAAGCTTTCAGATGACTTGCCTGTAGAAAAAGGGTTTTTTTTTGTGGTTGGTTTGCTCGTAAGCCTGGTCACATGAGACAAAATTAAAACTTAGGAGGTATAATGATGAGAAATTTGTTCGGAGATGTCAAATTTAGGCTTCCAATCTAAAGAACCATGTTCCTACAGCAAAATATAGAGGAGGGATAATCATGATTTGGGGTTGTTTCTCTACAAATGGAACAAGAAGCTTTTTAAGAGTTAATGGTATAATGAAAAAAGATTATTGTGAAATATTGGATGTCAACTTGAAAGTGTCTGTTAGAAATCTGAAACTGAAATATGGCTTTATGCATGATAGTGATACAAAACAATCTTCTAAATCAGTCAAAAAAAACATCTTCAGGATGAGACAAAAGAAATTTTACCTTGGCCGTGTGTTCTGACCTAAATCCAATTCAGAAATTGGAATGAATTAAAAAATGTGTAAACGCAAGGAAACCAATAAATCTACAACAACACAGACAGTGGCAAAATATCCATGCAGATGTTTGTTCTAATTAGAGGACTGGTAATCTGAAGACCAGAAAAAAAGTTTTGGCTGGAAAAAGATATATCATTGATTATTAATTTTCTTGTGCCATTAATATTGGACATAAAATTATTTGTTCTTTTGTTAGCAAGTATTTAAAATCGAATGTTTGAAACTTGTAATGATATATTTACTAGCCTGATATATAAAGTTACCTCAGTATTGTAGGAAATTGTTACTACACAATCATTTTGGTTATTATTTCCAATAAATTACAAAAAATAGTCATAACTGTATACATATATCTATCTATACATATATATGTATATTTGTATATATTATTTATATACATATATCTAACTATCTATCTATCTATCTATCTATATATCTATCTATACATATATATATATATATACATATATATACATTTATACAGATGCATATATATTTACGTATATACATTTATATACATATTTATAGCTTTTCATAATAGAAAATTTTGCTGGAAGAACTTTTTTTTCTTTTAATAATATAGAAAGTTTTTTCATAAATCATTGATTGTGATGTTACTATGAAAATTTAACAAAAGATTTTAATTGTATATATATGTGTGTGTGTGCGTGTGTGTGTGTGTGTGTGTGTGTGTGTGTGTGTGTGTGTGTGTGTGTGTGTGTGTGTGTGTGTGTGAATTTGAGCAATTTTGTGGATGGGGAATTATATGTAAGTAAATATATTGCTTGAATTCAGCCTTACTGACCGTCCAGTTCTGCATAGGGCAATGGTAAAATGCCAGCCTCTTTATCTAAAGCAATAGTTTCGATCCTACGTCATGGTACTGGATGGATAATGGATAGTCTATAGCCAAACTGAAGAGTTGTAATATAATGAAGTAGCAGTCTATGGATGAATGTTATCAATTATCATTGTCATTATCATATATATATATATATATATATATATATATATATATATATCAATTCCTTTATCAGGCTATATAAGGATTCTCAGCCCTTTCAGCTCAAAAAAGTGTAAGACAAGGTGATACAAGCTCACTCAAACTTCTCACAGCCTGCTTCAAAATGATTTTCCAAAACCTAGACTGAGGAAATAAAAATAAGACTATCATAATAGACAGCATATACCCAAGGAACGTTGTATTTACTGGGGACATCATCTTTTATTATAAGAACTTTCATAATATTAAACAAATTGAATGAAGGAAGCAAAATATTATTCTCTATATGAAGTAAGGTAAGATAAATGTCATGTATAGCAAACATGTTGAGGACAGAGACACAACAATCAAAAGTGAAAATGCAGAACTGGACAGAGTAGACCACAACATCTACCTAAGACAATGAATATTTTAAAAAACCCACATAAGAAGAAGAAATCAAGTGTAGAATTGCATGGCTGGCAAGCTTTTGGTAAAGCAAGCTTGTCTTTTGAGAACAAAAAAAAACATTAATCTTAAAAAGAATAGTATCTAACCAATGTATCCCACTGGTAGTCACCTATGGAGCTGAAACATGGAACTTAATCAAAAGGAGAGAATCTTGCTCAACATAACATGGAGAAATCACAAGGTAAAACAATATATACAGGGAAAACAGAACTCAGAGATATTATAGAAATTATAGAATCTATTAAAAGAAACAAAATGTCAATGGGCTGGTCAGGTTGTGATAAAAAGCTGATGATGATATATATATATATATATATATATATACGTATATATATATATATATATATATATATATATATATATATATATATATATATATATATATATATATATATATATGAATATCTATGAATGCATTATATCATTAGAAACTATTTGGAATGACCTCCCATTGTTATAAGGAGAATGAGTCAATCAGCCTGGACAGCATAAATAGATAAAACAATTTGAGAAAAATGAGGCAGCTGCAGGAATCGAACCTGTGACTGATTAGGAGGCCGCTTTAATGTAGCATTACTCTTACCATTGAAATAAAGAGCAGTACGAAAAAGCAAAGGCCTGAATACATATATTTGTATTGAATCACAAAACCATACAAGTTTATTTGCGGTAGAATTACATCTCTGTACCCCCAGACATGATTTTGCTACTGACACCAGATTCACAATCATTGAAAAAAAAAAAAACATAGACACAACAAAAATTCTAAAAAGATGTGAAGATATGTGAATTAACAAACTTTAAACTCTCTTTAAACTAAACACTAAATTTTATAACCCAGACCACAGAGATCTTGAATATCATAATCCTACAACTAATAACAGCCTGACATACACACTCTAAATGCCTTCATGTATATCCAATATTGGAAACTGCACACTGTCACATAGACCCCCACCTATAAAAACCTTTGTTCGGTATTTCATTTGTACTACTCAGAGCTATCAGATATTCCATGACTAGCAAGAATTCAAGATATGAAGTTCCTTGATCTCATTACTCCAACATTTGAACTATCCCCAATTTACTAACGCAATCTAATGCTAAACAGCCACCCTCAAGTCCTGACATCTTATGGACTCTCCAATACCTACTATTGCTGCTATTATCATATCTTGCCACAGACCAGCACAAACTTCACTACAGTCAGAACAAAGTCCCAAGCATCATGATGACCCTAAAGGGATCTGCTTCCTTGATTCCAATTTTTGCTTCCAGAGCAAAACATCTGATGGTAAATTCATTTTCGACAATAACCTATTAACCACTGAAAGGTGCACACACACACTCATCACACACTACTGAAGATGGGAATACCTTCTGAAACATGTGTAGCACAACAATTAATTTATCTATGGATTAACTAATTTATAAACTAAGTCTCTGTACACTCTTACTCTTGAGTTTGTCTCATTTCTTATGGTTCACATATATATATATATATATATATATATATATATATATATATATATATATATATATATATATATACATATGTATATATATATATATATATATATATATATATATGTATATATATATATATATATATATATATATATATATATATATATATATATGTACACACACACTGTTTACCTGTTGAAGTACTGCTTGATATAGTGCAGTCACTTATAATGCTGTTTGAGTATAGATGTAGAATCTGCCTCTCAAAATAATAGCTAAATCCAAAAATAGAAAGACCCCAAGAAATGTTATGCACAGGTTACACCACAGTGAAAAGGAGATAAATCAGATAAAAGTATATCAACAGTCAATAAACAAAACATATTAGCCCCTCTCCCCTTTCATCTGTGGCTAAAAAGATCACTGATATTTTGTCAAACTCCTACTCCAGAGTTGACATTTTCCCCCCCATCTAATAACAATGATCCCATCACCCGAGATCATGGGAGAGAAAAATGAAAGGATAAGAAAGAGGAAAATATATTATCAGAAATATCAATGAATAATATCAATATTCCTTAAAAAACTTTGCTTATAAAGCCAAAAGTTTCTGAATGTTAAACTGGATGGATCATTATGATCAATTTTTCTTCTCTCTTTGCTGCGTTTTTTTCTCTCTCTATCTAACTATGTTGATTCCTTTGTCTTTCTGCACCATGTTGTTTTCTTTGTCTTTTTTTGCAACAATTTTTCCTCTATCTTCCTTTTTGCTTCGTCAAACTTGTGGCAAGGAATTAGGTGGGTTTCGTAAAAATGGAGATTTCATCACAAAACTGACACACTTATAACAGAGTTGTAAATTATGAAATCCGACTTCCACGTTAAAACAGTGTATGTATATACATGTATATACACACACATATATATACATATATATACAAAGAAGTACCATAGTAAAAAAGTATATGTAAAACAAGGGAGAAACACTGAAGAAAATTACATAGATTGCATTGACAGATATTGGGAAATAAGTGACTGAAGTGACACAAAAAGTTTTTGAAATTTTTTTTACTGTTTAGTGTTTGAAGCTGTGAAGCTTTCTAGACTATATATATGTTTGTTTTGTGGATGTGAGGTGTTTAGTCAGAATATTGATGAAAGTGACAATTGGAAAATGAAGAGAAAAAACTTACAAGTGGAGCAGGTGTTACTTCTCAAAATTCTTCTTATTATTATGCTGGCATGTTTCGATGCATTTCACTGGTACCAGCCATCTTTTTCAAAGAAACTTGCTGTGATGCAGTGATGATTGTATGGTGTTTACACACACTCTCCTGTGGAGCAACTCAGTCAGCTGTAAAACACAATTCAGTGAGCTTGTGTACCGTGTGACCATTGCATTCAGAATGACCTAGGCTTACTACCTGTTCATGTCTTGTGCACATTTTAGGCTTAAGATAATATCGCTGAAATTCATCTGCCCCATTACTGTCCAGAGTTGATTGACTGCAACTTTGGGCCTCTCGCCATTGAAATCAAGGACAATTTGTCAAGTCTGCAGAAAGCAATTACAAAAGACGATTTTGCAGACCACTTTGAAATATTCCAGAATAAATGAGGTTCCAAGTGGGTTACTTGAAGGAGTCATCGGCATAGGTAGGCTTTTTTACATCAGAGGCACAGCTGGAAGGATAAAAAGGGACTATTTGGAAATTTTGAAAATGCCCCCCTCTCCTTCAGGCCCCTAACTGGACTTGGACAAAATGTTATATAGATAATAATTAATTCTACCATATTTCTAATTTTTATGTACAAATCTCACAAAATATTGAAGGGGGGCCTTAGAAAGCCAAGCCCCCCGAAGGCCTTTTAATACTTTTTAAATCTCTAGCTATGCATCTGGTTTCATTATCTTTAAATGGATGTATACTTTCTGCCCAAACACTGTATACTTGGTTATCAGTATGAAGCTTCTGAAATAGCAAAAACATGAAGATAAATAGATATTTTTCCATCTTTTTCTAAATCTTCTGAATGGAAAATATCTTCCTTGAGGCATTGAACTCTTTTTAAGGTAAGCAAAGGAACATTTTCATCCTCATTGTTGCACAAATATTGGAGAGTTTTGTGAAGATATTTAAGTGTTTAGCCGCGGGCAGCTTAGCCAATTTTTTTTCTACCCCCAGAGTTACCGCTGATTCAACCTATTGACCACTCAAAACTCTAAGGTAGTATCTCATTTCAGCTTCAGGCTCTCACAGAACCTCCTAATAGCGGGGGTTTGGGTCTGAGATATAGGAGATTATCTCCCAAGTACAAGGTCAGCGTTACTTGTTATTATAATCCCCTCTCTCTTGCAGTCAGTCATTATATCTAAATACATAAAACATGATGTGGGCAGATATTTTTCACCTGGCAAAATTAAGGGAAGACCTTAAAAATAGTTGTTTTAAGATATGTAATCATCTCAATGCAAAGGTGTGGTAGCAGCTAATCTAAGGTTCTCCAGTGCCAAGGCCAAAACCAATAAATCAACTCTCACTCAGAAGCATTTCTGTAGTTATAGAGAGATAGAGGTTTGAGAGTCTGGGTGACTTTGTCCCTTATAGAGCCCTTCCAGGTTTGGTGAGATTTGATAAAAAAGAAAACCTGAAATAAATAGACATGTAATTACTTGATCGGGGAAAAACAACCCCGAAAGCTGAATTATTATTCATGCAATCTATCTATGCACAAATATATCCTTATTATTATATTATCTCAGCAGAAATGTAGTAATTGAATTAAAATCTACTAAGGTTATGGGGGCTTCCCTTCCATTTAGTGGCCAGATGCATTTTCTAATGCACTTCCCTCCCTCAGCTATGCCTCAGCTAAGAATTGTGGGCAGGGATATCTTGTTGACTCACTCAACTTTAGCACAAGGCTCTATGAGATATCTTTTCATATTAGTGAGACTTGTGTTAGTATAACCACATGGAAAAAGTATTTCCATCGTGGCATAAAAAATCTGATGAGAAGCTATTTTCCATTGTAGCACACACGCAGGTCCAAGAAAGTTAGAAGAACGGCTCCCAAAACACAAGCAATGAAAGATATTTGACAAATGAAATGTAGGGTCCAAATCAGACTGAATCATAGAGATGCTGAAAAGTTAATTTCAAAACTGGACAAGTAGTTTGCTAATAACTTTCTCTTGGGTAGGAATGCTAAACAAAATTGACCCTAACTCCGTAGCTAGATCTTTTACTACTACCCCTCATCAAGCTGAGTTTGTAACTTGCTAGTCTGACAACCTTCATCTCCCAACCAATCCCACTCATAGACCAGCTGGTTCCTGGAGGGTGATGTGACTGCTCTAGTGTCTTTGCCCCAGTTCCCACTATACAATTCAAATTCTCTGCTATTCCAGCTGTTGACATGGCATCTTTATTTGAAGAGTCAACAATGATTAGAGAGAGCTAATTCTAAGCTGTATTCTAAATGGCTAAGCGGGTCAAAACTCACTGTAAGGGAGACTGTGATTATCTGATCTGTCCATCAACGAATTCCTGCTGCAGCTAACAGTCCCCTATGTTCAATGAGCAAACACATGTTTCACTACACCTGGCTTTGTCACAAGGTCTCAGCTAGGGACCACAATGGGAAGTAAACTAACAACAAATGGTTCCTGAACCCATTTACCTAGATAGTAAGCTTAATCCTTATTGAGTATGCCCTATTTTTATTCTGTGCTGAACAAACTTTTGATTAGTAAATAACTACCATTCATTTTCAGAAACTCTGTGTATGCATGGCTATAGTAGCACACTTAGACCTATGCTGATTTTTTAAAAAATATATCAAGACGTAGACATTTTGTGAATTTTTTTGTTGTTTGTTTCAAGGTATTTTTTTTTCTGATGCCTTTATGTAGATTTTGTTTTTATTCCAAAGCTTCACTTACATTTGTCACATGAATCTACACATCCACTGGGACCAGCCATGCAGCAAAAATCCTTCTTTGATCAACTGTGTATTGATAGTTGATGATGATATTGTAAGATGTGATGAATCTGCAAATATACTGGAACCACCCATGCTGCAGAAGTGATCCTTGTATCACGCACTATATAAGCCAATATTATACTGCATTGATATTGTGACTAACAGGTGAAATCTGTTACTAGCTTTTAATGAGTTGAGGAAGAGGAGATCTCTTTGTGAACTGGTAGTACAAAAATGATGATGGCAATGACGATGATTATATCTTTTGTCTGTAGTCATTGACAATTGTTTGAGTTACCATTGTATATTCTATCTTTATTCACCAGCCATATTTTGATGATATCTGCCAGGAAGATCGTAACAACGGAATGAATGTTCAGGCGTGCATCTTGCTGAGATGTGACAACGACAAAAGCTTCTGAAGATTAAAAAGGAAGCATTGCATTCTGGGTATCATCGCAAGAAGGCAATCAACAGCCTTGATCTCATCGGTGTCCCACATCTGATCACATGCCGATGCACATTCCATCATATGGCCCTATATTCTGCGTATTGTAAATAGATACAGCAGATGCAATCTTTCCCTAACCCAATGATGAGCGTATCAAGTAGGAGAAAAAGAGGGAGCAAGAGTGATAAGCTTCATATTGAACAGATCCCAGGTGAGGGTGGGTTTCCTTGCAGCAGAGGGATTTTGATCTAAGATTAAGATTGATGCAGAGATAAAATCCGGTTGGCCAAGCAGAGAGCCTTATTGCATCAATCCCAACGATCCACGGATCAGTCACCTCATGATCCGAAGGTCATGATTTTTCTTTTAATTCCTTATTCCCCCCCTCTCTCTCTTTCTCTCTCTTCCTCTCTCTCTCTCTCTGTTGGTTTGTTTATATCTATCTATCTATCTATCTATTGGAAACTGTGAACCAAAACTGTCAACATAGGTTTCCTCAATTTCTAAGTTTGTCTTGCTGGCTATGTGAATGTATTATGCATACAGGCCACACCAATGGAGCTAGAGGGTTGAAAATCCAAAGAGTTAGAGGTCTAGAACGAAATCTCGAAAAAATTTCTTTTCTAATCAGGCCTTTAGTGTGGGGTTCAATTAGCAATATAGGTTTGTGCTAAATTGATTACAAGTTTGTGCCCAGCAGCAATCGTGCTCAATTTTTTGAAAAAAAAATTGCCCTTTTTACCAATATTTGAATTGACCACCCCCAGCATGACACGATGACAAAATCTGTAGGTTACATGACAGTTTCTATTGAGTGACTAATCAAACCTATCTGTCTAAATGGCTGGATACTTTCCAGAGAGACCTTATATAGAGAAAGACTGATACATACTGAGAGACCTACGTACGCACATATAGACATACATTTTAACATAACTATGCATACATAGGTGTGTACATACTCAGAAGCATTCACCTACACACACATTAACAAATACCTCATCTGTGCCCCCTCATCTAAACATGCACACTATCTCTTCCCTGCTATCTCTCTCTCTCTCTCTCTCTCTCTCTCTCTCTCTCTCTCTCTCTCTCTCTCTCTCTCTCTCTCTCTCTCTCACACATACACACACATTCACCTCCACTCCCTCTTAATCATACCACCTTTTTTAAAAGACAGGCACAGAAACACACGCAGATGTGCGCACACACACTCACACACACACTCGCACACACACTGTCTCATACATCCACATACATATACAAGTTTCCTATCACATGCACACATTTACATACTCTCTCTCTCTCTCTCACATACATACATGTATTATTTCTCTCTCTCACACTCATTTGCACACACAGACACACACACACTCTTTCTCTCACACATTCACACATATATAGACACAGAATCCTTCTCTCTCTCATACACATATTTTCATACACACACTTCCACTGTCTGTCAAATAGATACACACATATTATGAGAAAGATTATACACACTATTTTTTTTTCAATGTGTGATGAAAAATTGTTTGACTGTTTCACTGATGTACATCAATATATTCAGAAAGAAAAAATCTGAAAAAAAACAAAAAATCATCCGAACGGAACAGTTCCCCTAGTTTCCCGGTTTTTCATAATTTTTTTACTTTTCTCGGAGAATTCATTTTTTTCCAAAAGTTTATACATGGAATTTCTGCTTGTTTGATGTATCTGGTAATCCTATTTTTTCTAGGTGACTAGCACCTCCCCCACCACCACCACCACTACAGGTGATCTTCTGCCATAAAACTGCTCGAGGCTTATAAGGGATGGAGGAGACAAAAGAAAGAAAGAAATGCACATCTAGTTGGTTGCTCAATAAAAACTGTTGTGGGACTATTGTCTTTTGGCTGCATGCATTGTTGGGGGTGATCAATGAGAATAGATGGAGGGGATCAATCAAACTGATGCTCCTCTTGCCTTTTAATAGATCACCAAAAATTTCATATTCACAAAAGATAAAAGTAAATGTGAAAGGCTCACATTGTAAATTATCCAATTTCAAGTTATTTATAATTAGTTCCTGTTGATGGGATTTTTTAACAATCCCTAAACAAGCCAACCAGTGTCAGGCTTTAAAAGTCAAAGCAAATTCGTCATCAGTTCTTGCATAGGTCACTGTATGACTTTTATTCATGCATGATGTCTCTGGTTTTTGGTCTGGTCATTGTCACTCGTCATTGCTGTTACATATGAAAATAAAGTGAAAACTCAATTGCCAGAGTGTGACAAAAAAGATTATTAAATTTATGAATAAAGCATTTCTATAATTTTTCATAACTGCATTTATTTAAAAGCTAACCCCCCAACAGGGAAATAAAAAAATACACCCAATAATAAATAGAACCCTTTTCAGGAGTCCTTCAAAGAATTTTCTTTTTTCAGCCAAGTCCAAGGTCTTCCTCTAGGCCCACTGAGCATACATACCAAAAAGTGTGAGTGGACCCAGCGATAGAAATACAAAGGAAAACAGTTATTTTATAGGAATATCAAGTTAGTGCAGAAATAAATGTGGTTTTTGTTATTTCAAACTTTAATCCTTATTTCAGAACAAAATACTATTCAACTCTCTCCATAGAATACACCTATTGCTCTATTTATTCAATCGTGTCTTTTCATTGTTTATTCTTATTCATGTCAAATCAAATGTTGAAAAATAAAAATATTTAAGCCATTTTGCATGAGTTCAAGATGGATGTAAAGCAGTAGAAACTACTTGCAATATCAACCAAATATTTAGATGGGGGATCATCAATGGATACATTGCTTGAGTTTGGTTCAAAAATTTAGAAATGGAGACAAGAGCTTTGAAGATGTAGACGTCCATCTGTGGGACATTATTGAGGCAGTCTCATACAACTCAAAAGCTTGCAGAGACATCAATCATTGATGATTTATCAGTTGTTCAATATTTGCACTCAATTGAAGAATCAAAACAGCTTGACCTGACCTTGGAATGACCTAGAATGAAGAGCAAAATACAATGCAGGTTATCTGGATAACCTTGCAGAAATTGAACAGACAATGCTACAAAACTTTACCTCATCAAGCTTACTCACCAGATCTCTCTCTGACTGACAATCACTTTTTCAAGCTTTCTGACCATCTCCTGCAGTTGTCGAAAATGTCTTGGGGAAATCCATTGGTTCCAGGATCCCAGAATTCTGCGCTTCCAGAATAAATGGACTTTATTCAAAGCTGAAATTTATCCTTGTTTGAATTTATATCAGTCTCTTCAATATGAAAAGCCTGAAATTGTTGTAAACTTCACAATTACAGTCTTTTTTTCAATATTAGCTAATTTGTGATTGATGTTTTGTTTTATGTGATACATTACTTTTTTTTATCATTCTGTAAAAACATAATTTCATTCGTTTAATTTCATTTTTGATTGATCTTGTGAGGAACATTTAGAAGTGATGTTGGTGTATGAAAGATAGTAGATTGTTAATTTCAGTACCGTTTTTACCAATATCTCATCTTTTAGTCATCTTTAAATCTTAACTAATTAGAAATTAAGATGAAGGTAAAAATTAGTCAAGATTATCAAAAATTTGGTCACAATACACCATCTATCAACAAAGAGCATTAATAAGACAAATCTGGCAAGTCACTCAATAGAAACAGTTATGTGACCAACATTTTTGACAGCATGCTATGTTGGGGGTAACCAATTGGAAAATAAGAAAAAGGGATGATCTTGCCTTTGTTGAATAGTGATCAATAAAAAAGTCTGAATTTTCAAAAAATAATTATCAATCCTAATGGACAAAAACTAAGGGATCAATTTGGGATTAACTTACATTACAAATTGAACCCCCCTTCAAAAACCTATCCAGGAGGAGGGGGGAGATTTGAAAGAAATGTATTTTCTAAACATAATAAAAGCAAATTTTTTAAATTTCAGCCCTCTAGCTTCATTGGTGCCCGTATATGTGATACATTCATACGTAACCAGCCAGACCAGCTTGAAAACTGAATATTTGTATGTGGAGATCCCTGTTTCAGCAACTACAATTTAAATATATTTGGGGGAAATTTAGAATTTTGCTTGATGAGCAAGCTTGAAACTGAGTCATACAAAAAAAGGGAAACTGACTGGATTTTACCAAACAAGGAGACGTAAGACTGAAGCCAAATAAATCGACCAATTATTTGTTTATTTGTAGTTTAGGCTCAAGGGACTCACTAGATAACCCAACTTGGAAAATTTGGACTTGTTATATTTTATGGGATATTGTAAATCTAATGTAGTTATAACACGTCAAATTTGATAGAAATTTGTTGATATTTATTAAAAATCTGTCTCGTCACTGGAATTATTTCCCATTGATTTTGGTAAATTTCTAAATTTAACATTATCTCATTATACCTTTGGTAAATTTAGAAATTTAACATTTTATCATTAAACCATTTCCATACTATATTTGTTTGTTTTTTGTCAAGAGGGACATCAAATTATTTGAGTCGTCGGAGCAGGGTAAGGAGCCAAAAGGTGAAGAACCACTGAAAACTGGAAAAATACTCTGATCCCAAATACAAAGCAGACCTTTCTACCTTAATTTGGCAAGAGTCTAAGTAGAAGAGAATGGGGTGAGATGGTTGTTTTGTGATAATATTCTATGTTAAAAAGTCTTACCAACCTTTAAAATCAGCATTTGTGACTCGATATCATTTATTATCTTGTAAAAAAAGATATCATTTTCTGTTTGATAGAAATGATATTATTTTATGCTTGAAAGGAATGATATTATTTTTTTCTGCCCAATAAGAAATGATTTCATTTTGTTGCTTGATAGAAAAGATATCATCTAACTGTTTGATAGAAATGATATAAAATAAAAGATATCATTTTGCTATTTGATAGAAAAGATATCATTTTCCTGATTGATAGAAATCATCTCATTTTGCTGCATGATAACATCCATCTTCATATTACATTATTAAAATTAAACCAATTGAAGAAAGAGATCTCACTGTACTGTGTCTAATCAACCAATCTCTATCTGCGGATTACCATTTTCCCAAGCACCAGGACCATTTCCTTATCGACAAAATCTTCACTAATTAGGATCAGATTGAAGGCGTTTCTAATGAGTTGATCAGGTTTTTTTAACGAACGAAGGAAATTGATAATTTGCAGCCAAAGGGGATATTTGATTGAATAATTACTTTTCCAATTCATTTTGTTTATATAAATTGTCAATTTCATATTTAAAAGAGCATTCAGGCTTTGTTTTTCAGTGAGCCATTATAAAGACAGTGTGTACCCTCAGTCCTCTCTCTCCCCCGCACTCGGTTCTCTTATGGCACCCACGACCCAAGCTCCTGATGACTCATCCTAAGTTATAACTATTATTTTTAGGTGCTGAGAATGCACAAAATCTTTTCCCATTTATATAAATGGTAATTTCTCCTTTGCTTCATGCTTTTTTATCTTTCAACAGGTTTTTATAGAAACACTCTACTTTCATATATTTGGAGAAACTTAATAATTAATGCTTTCAGTTGTCCTGTTGGGGTGGTCATAAAGAAGAATTTCTTTGAGTTAGGTCATCATGACATTTTTTGGTCTCTTCCTTAAAAAATATGTTTGGAAACCAAACGCCAAAGTGCAAAAATGACCCCCATTAAGAAGTGACTCACTCCTGTAGATTGCTGGTAGGTGAACTGGCTTGTAAAGCTTTTCTCCATTTTCAGTTTGTAGCCTCTGTGGCAAATAGTCAGGCTATACATTAAGTACGCACTGATGGGTTTCCTCTAGCCCAACGGGTTTCATATACCAGAGTCAAAAAAGTATACTTAGCAGCAGAAACTTCATTCAAAAGTGTATTATTCAACCAAATTTCATAACTTTATGGAATTACAAAATAAAAATTCAGCAGTTTTTTGTCAATCAACCATTGATAAAATCAAGTACAGTAGGGCAGATGTGACAATAGGATGAAGTGACTTACCTAGCCAACCAGATAGACAAGTAAATTGAAAAAACAGATTAGGTGAGAGTTTTGTTGGCAGTTTTGGTTGATAGTTTCTATTCTAATTTGTTTCCCACTAAAATGATAGCATTTCTATAAAATAAATTATGGAAGCTGAAAGGACATGAAGAGAAGAAGCAATTACTATCAAATTATATGGGAGAATTTTTTTAACATTCCCAGATCCCAGAAATGGGGATCATGTAATATAGATTGAATTCTGAAAGGTTGGGGTGTTGCGGCTCCTTGGAATTTTTGAAAAGGAATGGATACCTGTGATAATTGAGGAAATTCTGCAGCTAATGTCAAATATGGGATTTACGAATTTGTGTAGTGGTTACGATAATTTCGTTAGAGTGATTAATTATCTAAAGACTGTAAATATGTTCATATGAATAGATTAGTTGATCACTTTTCGCAAAAATGAGATTTTTTTTTAAAAAGAAATCATGAGTCTGGTTGATCAAAAAATAGAAACCGAATGTTAGGGGTGATTTATTAAAAAAATTGGAAAAAGTGGTTCTCAATGCATAAGTTAATTCTCTCAGTTCTGTTAGCCAGGGATCACTAGCAAAGTCTGGATCAAAAAACAAGTATGAATTCTGCCAGAAAAAAAAAACAAACTAAGGGACAAATTCAGCATAGACTTAGATTGCAAAATGAACCCACCTCAGCTGAAAACCTTTTTCAAGGGTTAATCTTCAAAAAAATTTTAAAAACTCATTTTTTTTTTTTAGACGTAATAAAGAGCAAACGTTTAAATTATAAGCCCTCTAGCTCCATCAAGGCAGCCTTAAAATGTGATACTTACATGCATAGCCAGCCAGACCACATTAAAAAATGGAAAAACTTAGTTTGGGTGACAATTGTGGTTGACAGTTTTTTGAGAAAAAAAAGAAAAATCTTGAAGTGAAAATCAAAATTTCTCCACATGGCTTTAGTGTTAAAAGCAAACAAGATTTTCATACAAAGCCTGATCTTACCTCATGTTTTTTAGTGACCACTCAGGAACATCAGATAGTATAATAAACTTGTACAATACCAAGAATAACTCAGTGGATAAACTACTCCAATATCTCTGATTGTGAAGTGTTCTTTTAGTTTTGTCATAACTTGAATGGCATACCCATAAATCCAAATTTTCTGAAACAGAAAAGTCTGGCCGCAGATTATGGTTATTACCTTTCTGAATGGATGGCTTCAATCTTGATTGTTGTTATGGTAACCATTTTTTTACAACCATTTGTATGTGTCCAACTGAGTGGTTTGATGGCCTCAACCTTAAATAATTGAATTCCACGGACGGATTTGTCGTAAATATCACTTGACTTATACCTTGAACATAATGAAATGAATTAAAATGGAATAAAAAAAATTCCTATCTTTTGTTGTTGTTATTGTTTTCAGGTCATTTTTTTTCTTTCTTTAACAATTAGACACTGTCAACCAAAACTGTAACCAAAATTTCCCAAATAGGTTTCTTCAGTTTTTAAGCTGATCTGGTTGGCTGGTTATGTATCACATGTAAAGGTTGCGCCAATGAAGATATAAAGCTTCAAACTAAAACATTTTTTTTTTTTGATATTTCCACAGAAATAGGTCTAGTTTATAATGTACGCTCATGCTAAATTGGTCTGTAGTTTATGCCAACTTGTTTTTGAAAATTCTGGAAAACTTTTTAGTGATGTGACAAAAAGTGCAAGAAGTAACCAACTTATTGATCACTGCTTACTCCAATTTTGATTGATCATCCCTGACCTGGCTTGTTACCAAAAGATGGTGGTTTTTTTGACAGTGTCTATTCAGTGACTAACCATATCTGTTTCTAATTTGCACCAATTTTCTCATTTTTATTTTATTTTTAAATGAAACTACTTTCTGTAATTAATTTTTTTTTTCCAGGATAATGTAATTTAGCCCGTGCACATTTAAAAAATATTCTAAAGAAAGATGCATTTTGAAAAAGAACAAAAAAAATACAGGAATATTAAGATTTTTCTTTTTAAAGATGACTTTTCAAAATAAAATCTTCCATTGATTTTCCATTAAAATATTTTTGGTTTCATTTAGTATTTGAAATGTGTAATCGATAGGGTTCATGACAAACTTATATTCATTTTCTATGATAACAAACTAAACTAGTTCAGTCGAGCAAATACGAGGTTTGCCCGGAAAGTATCCAGACTTTTTAAATATCTCAAAAATTGGTTTTATGGCCTTGATGAAAGTTGTAACCCATTAGAGAGAACCTTACGGCACATGCAATGACACAAACTCTGCTATGGGGTCATTCAGTTTTCTTTAAGATGCCACTGAGTGAGCAGGTATACTTGTGATCATTGCATTTGTAATGACTGTGCAAATCATTGTTTTCATCCCATGCATGACTTTTTTGCAAAACATCACATCAGACTGGTTTATCAGCCCGACTAACTGAGAATAAAGACAAGGAGAATGTGACAGGGCTGCTGATAACAATGCCAAAGAGGCTTCTGCAGACTATTCTGGGAAGCGGAAAGGAAACTGTGATAAGTGTGTAAGGTCCCAGGGGTTGTACTTTGGAAAAGTTAGATGTCTTTTCTACATGATAGCTTACTTTTCTTGATATCAATAGGCTGGATACCATCTAGGCAGACCTCATATGGTGGATCACTCACTGAAAATTAACTTACTACATTGTTAAGTAGTCTGTTCATCTAGCTCGTTAAAAAATATTTTGCCCGACTCTTTATTGGGCCCTTAGTAGGATTTGATTTAGAGGTAGCTAACTGCAAAGGCAAACTGGAACTTTTTTTGGTTACGTGAGGCAGAGGGTTTGATTTGCATTTTATTGAATTTCACACAGATTGAAAACAACTCAGGTGGGAGAGATCAAGAGGGCTTGATTAGCTGGAAATTTCACACAATTTAAAAACAACAATACAAATTTCCTATAAAAACCAACGATACACAGTATAAATCACACAACATTCAATATTGTTTTCTGTTTTTATTGACGGAAAAAATATCAATCGACCGAATTTTCTCTACTCTCTTTTTTCTGCTTTGCCCAAATCAAGGGGGGAGGGGTTGTCCCCCTTGGCCCGTGGCTTGTATGCCTATGCCAAACTGGCCTTAGAAAAAAAGCATTCAACCTTTCTTGTAGGATATTTCAAATGCTCTTGTGGGACCTCTGGTGGTTGTGCATGAAATATTAGCGCAGTAATTCGTTGGCCGAGCACACGCTGAATAGCGAATATCCTGGGTTATTTACCAAATTCAATTTAGTCGAACAAAAAGCCATTATAATACAGCACCCTATGAGGATTGAACCCTCTACAATGTAAAGTGATTTCTCGGAAGTGTTCAGTGGGATGAAAACAATGATCACTGAGGATAATCGAAAAACAGAAAATAGGTCTGGTTAATCACTCAGTAGAAACTTTTGGCTGCATGCCTTGTTTGAGATGATCATTTAGAAATTCGGAAAAGGGGTGATCAATGAACAACTTACTTCTCTTGGTTTCTTGACAACCAGTGATCACTGAAAAAAGTCTGAAAAAGCATGAATGGTGCTGGGCACAAACTATGGGATCAATTTAGCATAAAATTACATCCCCAACTGAACGAACTACTAAAAGATTATCTGGGGGGGGGGAAATTTCCATAATAAAAAAAGACTTTTTTTCTAAACATAATGAGGAGGAAATGTTAAGATTTTCAGCTTTCTAGCTCCATTGGTGGAGCTTGTGCATTTGATACATACAGACTTAGCCAGCCAACTAGAACAACTTAAAAACTGAAGAAACCCATGTTGACAGTTTTGGTTGACAGTTTCTAATCCTCTGAGCCTTATTTCTGTCCTTGGTTAATGTACTTCACGACACAAATCCAATTTTTTCTTTCTCTAAGCATCATCCAAATATCTTTTATCAAGTTTCTGAACATTACAAATTTTTCTCTACTTCTTGAATAGATTATTAGTAACTGTCCACCAGCACTGTCACAAAAACTATCAACATTGGCTTCTTGTGTCTTGAATAAATCCAGATGGTAATATATCATGCGTACAGGCTATATCAATAGAAGTAAAGTGCAGTAATCTTCAAGAAAGAAAGATTTTTTAAATCTCTCCCTGAAATAGAGCTTTAGAGGAGGGTTCGATTTGCAATGTAGATTTTTGCTGAATTAATTCCTGCAATGCAGCATTCATGATTGTTTTTTTAAACTTCAGATTTTTTTGTGGTCATTGCCCAACATTGATCACTTCTTTTTCCATTCTTTTATTTGATCATCTCCAACACAGTATATTGCTAAAAGTCATTGGTCACCTGACAGTTTCTATCGAGTGACTAAATCATTTTTCAACTCAAGTATCATCAGAATGTCTTTTCTGAACTTTACACATTTTTCTCTGCATCTTAAATAGATTATCTTTTGTTTCATTCCCAAACAGAAACAAAAGCTGATACTCAATCATCATGCACAGGGATATATTTGAAAAAATCTGACATTGCTTGATATATTTAGCAAATCATCCTTTACCAGGGACAAATTGAATTTCATTTCGAGAATTAATTTCAAATCAGCTCAGATTCCACTTGAATGATTTCATTCCTGACCCCACATCAACTAATCCCAGGGGTAGGGTTCTGGTTGATTTCAGTTCATGTTGCCTTTTACAAAGATGAAAAAGAAAACCGATCATTATCTGGTTTTTGTGTTCTCGTTATTTTCGAAAGTATTTATTTTTCATTTTGTTTTTGTTTTTAGTCAATATTTTTCATTTTGAATTTAATTTTTAATTTTCAAAAACTCAAATTAGTCCTTCCGAAATCAGATAGCGAAAAAAACTTTGGACGGTTAATTGAATAACATGTTATGGCAAGAAGATCACCAAGTGTAATTGTATGAATTAGAAGATGAATGATCAAAAAAAAAAAGACTTGCAAAAAGAGAACAAAAAATCATGTCTGCTTAGTCACTCAATAGAAACTCTTGCATGACTAATGTTTGTTGGCAGCATGCCATGTTAGGGATGATAAATTAAAAAATGTTAAAAAGGGTGATCAATGAATAACTTGATACTCTCGCTTTTGTTTGATAATGATCACTAAATTTTTTTCTCAAGAACCAAGCATGGAGACTGCCAGACACAAATTAAAGGACCAATTCAACATGAACTTACATTGCAAATTGCGTCCTGTCTTTTGAGGGAAAATTTTCAGAAATAATAAACCATTTTTTTCACACTGTATAAATCACACTATGTTTGAATTTCCAGCCCTCTAACTCTATTGGTGTGGCTAGTATACACGATACATACACAGCCAGACAGCAAGACAGACAGACCAACTTAAAAATTGAAAGAACCTTTCTTTTTGTGACAGTTTTGGTTGGTGGTTTCTAATAGAGTGTGCAACTGATTGGCTCATGGCTGAGAATAAACACAAGATTTAACAAGAAAAATAATCCTTGGGAGGTTTAACTTACTTAAACTAAAAAGCACCCAGAGAGGTCATATTTCTATAAATGCTATGGTTGCTTAAACCTGAATGAAAATCAGTTCATAAAGATATGATGTAAAGGAAGGTTTCAGAGACATCAATGGCTCCAGCTTGAAAACGGAATCAATTTGTCCTTATCCCATGGCCCTCCCTTTTGGAAATGTTATCAAAATTCATAGAGAACTTTCAGAGATATTGTGTGGACAAATATGA
This sequence comes from Thysanoteuthis rhombus, assembly GCA_963457665.1. NCBI lineage: Eukaryota > Metazoa > Mollusca > Cephalopoda > Oegopsida > Thysanoteuthidae > Thysanoteuthis > Thysanoteuthis major. Next base: position 49,030,660 of record OY735218.1, read on the forward strand.
GTGAAAATATAAATGCATGAAAAAAATAGCCGTCAATCGGAGAAAAATTTTCCTGAATTCACTGATAATTTAAGCAATTTCCCTTTATCCCATGACTTACCTTTCCAGAAAATTACATTGAAATTCTTTGAGAACTATCAGATATATTGTATGAATATATAGCCATGGTGAAGGGTGGGAAACCATAAAAAGAATCTTTAGTCCCACTTAAAATTAACTAATGGCCCATCTTTGCACCGAATGTCAATAAAATTCATTGAGAACTTCTGGAGATATTGTGTGAACACACAGACTGACAAGCACAACTTATGCCTCTTTCAACATTATTGGCAGGGGTAAAAAGTTGAAGTGGGGGGCAACTGAGCTGCTTGAGTGCAACAAAAAAAACAAAAATCTCCTGGAAGTTCAATGGATGGTTTCTGTTCTGGCTCTACGGACAATGGAAAGACACTGGAGTCATTAGACACTGATGTAATCTAGATGAAAACAGGGAGTGATACGTCATGCATCATCTTTGATGCAGGAGCTGTTCAAAGGAGCTCCATCTCCTGATTTGGAATCAGAGTTGTCCTTCTCCTAGACTGGTTACCTCCCAAAGGCTATCTGCCCGACCATTTTATCAAAAGCTAGAGGGTGGAAAGAAATGGATTTGTGCCTTTCTCAAAGGAATCACTGTGGTGACTGAATTTTGAAACACAGGTTGCACATTCCATTATCCAAATCATTACCGCTACACCAATCAACGTTCTTTGAGGTTCAACTTAAAATATACCCAAACATCCAAAATTCAACCCAACATTTTCACCTTTTATTTCTTCTGTCAAACCTGTCTTTGTAAGGAGGCAGACATAGGGCAAAGTGTAACAATAAAGCATTTGCAACTTTGGATGATTCTGGTTTAAAATAGGTGTGAAATTAGTTGTGTGAGCATACATCATGTCAAGAAAACACAATTTCTATGTTTTTTAGAATTTATATCTGGTTTTATTCCAAACAGTTCTTTTACAAAAGTTCATCTTTGCACTAAAATGCTGAATGGAAATTGTAAATGAGATTATTTGCAGGCATTAAAACTGCCATCACTTACAAAATGTACCAACCTTGTAAAACATGTATTTGTCCCAAGCTAAATAACTGCATTTCTGTCAGGTGAATACTTCAAAATCTATTTTCACACGGATACTTCTATCGTGTTCAGAAACCCAAACGAAATGCATGAACCCTTCGCCCTCCTTCTTTTCTCACTTGAAACTCTTTTTCTTCTACTCTCCCTCTTTCTCAGCCAGTCGAGACAAACTGAGTCACCAGCCAAATAGACTGCCCACTAAGTCTTCATCTGGGTTTTTTCACTAACCAAACATATCTCATATGGATCCCCAGAGATTTTAACTCCTCCTACAAAATCTCCTATTGACCACTCAATATCCCCAAAACTGTAAAAAAAACATTTTGATTTGCTGACCATTCTAGGCATCAGACACATTCCACTGAGATACTCTGAGAATCTTAAAGGACCCAAAGAAATGTTATCTCTTCAATTACTTTTCTTGCAGACATGGTGTCTGCATTTGGGCATACATAAAAACCTTATCAATGATCTAAGTGTTTTAGGGGCCCTGCATTAAATCCTTTATCTCTAAGCTTAATTTTTCCTTTTCAGGACCTATCGAATAAGAAACTTTTTTTTGCACACACACAGAATTCCTTTGCATGCACACCTCCTGTCTGTGCTCATATATGCATATGTACACATTATTTTGTTACAGACTGTGTGAGTTATTCTTCTCGTCTCAAATAGGATTTTTTTGCAAAACATTGTGTCACCAAAATTTGTCAGCCCCTCTCCCCAGTTTAGATCGCTGCAACTCCTGTTTTTTTTACCAAAGAGTTTTACGGACCATGGACAAGATTAAAGAGAGCACAACCGGGCAGCTGATGGTGATCTCAATGAAGGACTTTGCAAACTATCTTGTAAAATAGAAGGGATGTTGAGATAATTGAAAGATGACACACAAGGAGAACTCTGTAGGGTACAAACAGGCCATTGCCTTAGGGAGGATATATTGCTGATAATAGATGGCTGGATATTTTTTGCAAAGACCTCATATCTGGCCAGTTATGTTACATAACCAGCAATCGTGGCCCTTTATTATTTAACATTTTGGGCGGTTATTTCAAAGTCTCATAATCACGTCATATTCCGACTGATCAGATGTTCTGAATATTCAAAATTGTCAACTAAAAGAGTCAAAATAAGATTAAGTCAGCTGGTTAGCTGGCTGGCTGGCTGGCTATGTAGGTACCATATGTACAGGTCATTCTGATGGAGCTTGAGGGTTAAAATTTTGAACCCCTCATCATGTCTAGAAGAAATGACTTTTTATTTTATAACTCCACCTACAAAATAGGGTTTTAGTAGTGGGATTCAACTTGGAGTGTAAGTTTATGCTAAAGTGATCCCTCAGTTTGTGTCATGTTTGTTTTTTGAAAATTGTTTTAGTGATCACTGCTCAACAAAATGTGAGAAAAGTAACTTATTCATTGATTCAACCCTTTTTCCGATTTTTTGATTGACCATCACCAACATAGCACGCTGCCAAAAGACATGGTTATGTGATGGTTTCTATTGAGTGACTAACCAGTTTAGTATTTTTTTGACGCTAAACCTCCAAGCCAGGTTGTAGCAGAAGCTTTCAAACAAGAACACTTGAGTTGTCAACCATATGACCATAAAAGAGTATTTGTCAGGACTTTAAGTTATTCCTGATTCATAATGTAGCAAGCACAATATATATCCATATACATTTGTTTTGTGTGTGTATGTGAAACACTTCTGAATGAGTACACAGATACTATATTCTGATCCTAAGCAGAGGTGCAGGGAGGCACACTTTGATCTTTGGTAGGAGTGCTAATCCATAAACAAATAATCCTGTCATTGGCTCCATGCTTGTATATATATATATATACTTTTATAAGTAAGTGTAGATCTCAAACCTGTCAGAGATGGTCTTTTTGGACATAATAACAGAACTTACATTTAGGATGTAAAGAAATCTTTTTTATCTTTTTTTTTTTTGGCCATAAAACCATCAGCTATACGTTATACTGAAGTGGAATCCTGCCATTTATTTACTGATGGCCCCCAAAGTGTATTATTTCTTCAAGAGGGTGTGAGTGCAACATAACTTTGGCCAATCAGAGTCATGAGTGGAAAAAAAACATATATTCCAACCAGTCAATCTTCTTTGTGCCTAGCCACCTTTGGGATTCACTTTACTTTTGCTAAAACTGATAGACAACTTGATTTTTTCTGAATATAATGTTCGAATATATATATATATATATATATATATATATATGTATGAAGCTATATATAAAGCTATCAATATATATATATATGCAAGCCTATCAATGTCCCTCTTACTACTGCTATGGATCCCATTAAGTTGATAGCTGACTGCCATAAAGGTATTGTCAATTTTGAAAGATGTCACATTCCTTATCCAAGATACTTGATGATCAACACAAAATCTAGATCAAATATACCAGCTGCGTCATCTAAACACATTGTCACAGGTGCTGACTGAGATCTTGCATGCTGATCCAAAGACAGTCTCACAAGAAATGCAAACATAAAAAACTGAAAAAAATTTCCAAACTCAACTGACCGCTGGGCCCTCATATATATGTATATGTATATGTATATATACATATATACAAATGTATGTATGAATGTTTTACGTAGATAGATATTTACAAAGCTCAGTTTAGCCTTACACAGATTCAGGCCCCTATCAAGAACTAATCCACAGAAAAGTCAATTGAAAACTAAGAGTTTGTTAACCATTACTTTACTATAGATGTCAGTCAGTGCTGGTTTAAGGCAACTGAGGGCCTTGGCTTGGGACTTCTCAAAGTAGGGTTTAGAACATGTCTTGTGTTTGCATTGTTATTATTTGGGGTTGCAAAAGTATTTGAAAATCTTTTCTAAAGAATGATCTTTTAACTAATATTATTTTCCATTATCTCTAGACAAAAATGTTCTCCATTTAATGCTTATTGTGAAGATGGCTCAATGAGATTCATAATAAATGAAATTTATCAAAAGATATAAACCCCTGATTTTTAGTAAAACTAATGAAATACAATCCATGATATATTTTAAAATTTGTTTTCTTTTTTTTTGCAGGTGGCCAAAATCCCTCCATAAATCATGTGGTCTCCTTAGTTTATACATATATCTGGCACTAGATAGAAACCTTAATATCTATTAGTTTTTTCTTGTTAGAATGAAATGGTAAAATCTATGCAATACTTATACTGCAATTCCTTTCATCAAAGATTTCCCCTCACAACTTCATGAACTTGCATAATGTCATTGAACTGACCTAGGAGTGAACTATCACCAACATTGAGGACATCTTATGAATTTGTTGTCATTACAACTCTGTAAAATTTTTCTTCTTCATTTTTATAATCATTATCATCATCACACCAGGGTTTGTAGCTCTCTCCTTAATATTTTTGAGGCTCCCGGTAGTGCTGTGGTCTATTATTATTATCTTCCTCAAGGGGCATAACCAAAGGAGAGAATGGGATGATAACAGCCCCTCCTTTACACTGCTTTTGATAATTTTTGTTTCATATCTCTTACTAGCCTCCTTAGATTATCAGGTTTCATTAAATCTCACTAAATCAGTGGTTTCCAACATTTTCGTTACGAAGGAAACCATTTATTCTGATGAATTTTCGTATGGACCCTTGACTTTTAAAAGGTCTTTCTACTCAACAAGCTCACTGAACTCATGCTTTTGGCAAGTCTGTCCACAGACACTCCATGATACCTTTGATGACACCCGCAGATCCACTGTCTTCAGATCGGGAATCACTGCACTGAATGTTGGAAAGGTGTCCCCAAGGAGCCACACACCCTTGGCTTCTAAATCTGCAGCAATGCATCAGTGTTCATCTTTGTTATTTTTGTTGCAATGTCCCAGCCAGTATGCTCTTTAAACTCCCACAGATGTATGGTGCCGCCAGTAAGTCTTAAAATAGTTTTTTTTATCTTTTTACTTCTTTAATAGGAACACAGTTATTCAATTTACAAAGCAGAGCAGCTGAAAGTTTGTGCTCCCATAGAAAAAATCTTAGACTAGAGTGAAAAAACTTCCAACCATGTAAAGAGCATTGGTGAGAAAGGAGTGCTATTGATGGAATATGCACATGTTGCGAAACCTTAGGGACTCGAAAGAATAACGCAAAAAACACACTGTGTAGAAAAATATCCACTCCTGTTTATTCATAATTGTGACTGACAAGAGGAGCTCTGTGATCACAAACATGCAAGATGGTATGTTTTGGGTGGACACAAATAGAAGATGCACGGAAGATGGAAATATCCAATGGCAAGAGATTTGGGAATGAATAGGTTAATGTCACCAAGGACTATACCTAGAGCCTTCCATGTGGGGGCTGAATTTTGGTGGAGGGGGATCACGTGGAACATATAGATCTAGACTGACTATTTCAGTCCTCTTGAACTACTTTCAACGTCAACCAGCTAAGAGCCTCTTGAGAAATTCAGGATTGTCCACTTGAGACATTATCTGCCACCCAGTACTTAATCTTGCTGGACTGTCCATGTAACCTAACTGGTGTGTTGCATCATCCATTGGTAGATACCCCTCATCATCAAATGCCACTTACGGTATAATTCAATTGTAATAATAGTTGTTGTAGTCTTACATTGTTGTGAAGTTCTGCATCTTATCTGAAGCTAATGTTTCATTCTGAATTCCCACAGTTGATTTTATGCCTGAAAAATCGATTGGACAAAAATTGTTGGAATAAAAAGCAACAGAAACAGGTCTGGTTAGTTCCTCAAAAGAAACCATTATGTGACCAATGTCTCTAAGCAGCAAGCTATGTTGGGGGCATCAATTAAGGAATTAGAAAAAGGTGTGATCATACAAATTACTTCTTTTTGTTAGACAATGGTCACTAGAAAAGTCAAATTTGAGGAATAACGCGTGAATACTGCTTGACACAAACTAAGAGACCAATTTAGCATAAACTTACATTGTAAATTGAACCCCACATGACATACATAGGCAGCCAAGTAGCCATCCAGCCAAATAACCATTCAAACAGATGAACTCCCTTGAAGACTGGAAGAACCTATGTTGACAGTTTTGGTTGATGGTTTCTGATAAACAGATGAAAACTAGTCAAAATATTTGTAATCTTAAAATCTCTAAAACTCCAGGAAGATCTCAGATCTTCAAACATAAAAAAATGCACATTAGTTCAAAGTCAATATTTTTAGTGCAGTTCTGTATTAATTCTAGGGCAATTTCATCTATCAATATCATTTATCTACCTAATGATATATATATAATCTAGAAATCTTTACAGCTTTAAACACTTGGTATACAAATAATGATTTTTTTCTAAAAGTTTATGTTTTCCAGTCAACTATAACCCAATATATGTTAATGTATTTTATTTAATCTTTCCAGTGTTTTTTTCATGTACATTTACATTCATCTCTGGAAGTATCATCTGATGGAAATTCAGAAAGTTATTAATGCATATATATATATATATATATATATATATATTAGACCTATGAAAGGCACAATTGATCAGAAAAGGATCAAATAGAACAAAGAGATTAATAAAATCTGCATTAATCTCAGAATGTAGAAGAATTGTACAAAGACCAGGATTTTTCAACATATCCCCTCACCTATCCATAATAATTCTGAAACAACATGAAATATCAATTAGAAGACATGATCACAGTCTATTTGTTACTAGCTAAACCACTTCTGGATCCTTCATTCAAAAATACCCTCCACGCACGCAAAGAATAACTGACCATTTGATAGCACAAAAACATAATGCTCTATAACCTAGTTCATGCCTCCCTCCTATTTTCAAATACATTGATTTATTGTTCCCTTTATAATTTCTTTATAAATCTTAAATATTTGTTATTTGCAATCATGTGTTATAATATCATAAGAAGGTGTTACTTGGAATGAACAAATATTTCAATATTGTTCAATTTAAAATTGTTGCTATATACCGCGTTGGTATAATGAATTTAATTCAAATACAACTATTTTCTTCATTATTAACATAATACATATTGTTGGATATATCATATCCATACACTCATAAGAAACAAATAGCAGATAAAGACTGTGAATAAACAAAATGAGATTCCAGAGTTGAAACAGTTATTTGAAAAAATTCACAGATATATTTCTTACAGGTCTTAAGTAGTGTAAATGAATAATAAAAAAATGGATATATAATCAAACAATAAGATTATAAATGCACTATCATATCTATCTTGTTCAGATATGGACAGTGAATGAATGAGGCAAGAATAGGGTTTAAGCAGTTATACGGATCATTGACTTACCGTCTGGCTGTTTAGCTTAGTGGTAACAGCGGTGACCTGATGAATGTAGATTTGATTCCTGCAGCAGCCAATTTCTTTAATTGTTTATTCTATCTATGCTGTTTTGGCCAACCCACACATTCACTATGTAATAACAGGATGTCAGTTCGAATAGAGTTTCAAAAAGAAATGATGCATTTATAATTATATATAGATATATATATATATATACATTTATATATAAGGAGAAAGAGAGAGAATTACAAAAAGTTCTTTTATTAACCTTGGCCCAAAATGATTTCCCTCTCTTAAATGAAGAAAAAGTATTGGATTCTATTCTGCAGAATAACTCAAGGAGATGGAATCTCATTGAGAAATACTGAGTAACCCAAAAAACAAAAACAAATGCAGATGGAATTTCAAAATTGAAAATAAATGAAGATGGGAAACAAAACGGAGGGAAGGGGATGAAAATAAAATCAGATTCTGCAAAATAGTTGGAGAAAATACGTTATCATTCGGTTTTGGTAAAAGAAATATTCAGTAACAGAATCGGGCTGTTCTTTTTTTTCTTTATAATTATTAACAGATGAATATCAAGATTATTTTTCTCTCTCAAATAAAAAACAAGTCAAGTTAGTCACTCAAGAGAAACTATCAGCCCTTTTGGCAGCATGCTGTGTTGGGGGTGATCATTCAAAATTTTCACAAAAGATGTGATCAATGAATATGTTACATCTCTCACCTTTTGCTGGCCAGTGATCACTAAAAAAACAAGCGCACACGCTGCCATACATAAATCAACTGGCACTATTGGAGGTGTTTAATGCAGACCCAATTAAAGATTAATAGCTTTAATTTTCAGCCCTCTAGCACCTTTGGTATGACATCTATGAGAGATACATTCATAGCCAGCCAGTAAACCAGCCATTTTAACTTGGAAACTTAAAAAACAGTCGACATTTTTATGACAGTTTTTGTTGATGGTTTCTAATTACATCATATCTGATAAAATAATTTGAAGAGATGAATTTATATTGAATTTAGTTAAAGAAATATTGAAAAAAACAAAAAAATTCATTGAATTTCGGGTATTTATCAGCAGATATATATCAGTCTTATTCACTCAGCTGAAATGAAAAAAATCAAGTTTGCAAACAAAACTAAATGAACTTCTTACATTAGTCAATATTTCCCTGAAAACTCATGATTTATCAAGTACAGGGTTACCTTGAAAGTACGTTTTTTATTGGTATGGGTTTTGATATAGTACATTTGAGATTTTGTTGCACAAACGAAATGTGAATATAACTTGAAAAAAATCGTATCAGATTATGATTAGACCTTGAACAGTGGGGTTTTGAACAGTACGGATAATTTGGAACAATTCAACCACATGCTATCACTGTATTTGAGGAAAGCTGAAACTGCAGATATCTCAGTGAAGTGTCCTCTCATGGCCTACAGCTTCAATCTTCCCTGCTTGGGCTCCACAGTCACATTACTAGTTACTTGATACTGCTTAGTGACACAGGAAAATACACTAAGAGACGATGAGTACCCAAAGTGCTGTCACTCACGTGTCTGTATTTTGGTTAGTCATGTGTGTGTGTGTGTGTGTGTGTGTGTGTGTGTGTGTGTGTGAGTGTGTGTGTGAGTGTGTGTGGCTTAGATGTGCAGATGTTGATGCCAAAATATTACATCCCAACACTGACTGAAATAAGGCAAACTGATAGAAATGAATAGAACCCATAAAAAATATCATAGATGTAGATGACCCAAGATTAATATTCCCCTCCTCAAATGATAAAATCTTAATGTGATAAATTCCCTATGAGAACCCCACACTCTTCTCTGACATTCTGATGAAGCTGTCAAGGCAAAACATGTCAATGAAATAAATTGTTTCATTTTAAACAACAATTCAATTTCCTTTCCAAATTGGCTTTTTGGTACCTCTTGTCGGATAATTTCTATCCAAATACTGATCGTATCTATGCAGATTTATATATACAGATTGGAAAAAAAATTAAACATAGGGAAAAGCCACACTTGTTGTAAGTTATTAATTTGATAAGATCTGAAATTCTATAAAAAAGATATTGTGTTGGTAGCCTCAAAAAAGATATTGTGTTGGTAGCCTCAAACGAGGCTACAAACACAATATCTTTTTAAGATATCGGATCTCATTAAATTAATAACAAGTGTGGTTTTCCCTTACTTTTTACTTTTTCCTGAAATTCACTGGACATTTTTCTGGAATTCATGTATTCTTTTATTTATATATATATATATATATATATATATATATATATATATATATATATATATATATATATATATATATATATATATGTGTGTGTGTGTGTTTGTATGTATGTGTGTGTTTGTATGTATGTATGTGTGTGTGTATGTATATGTGTGCGTGTGTAGTGATTACAAGAGGCATCCTATACTTTTCAAAAAGTTTTTTCAATATACTTATATACATTCAGAATTGACAGAGTTTGGACAAAAGATTTCTGATTTTTGTGCAAAACTTTTTCTTTTTAAATTTTGTTTCAATATTTTTATCAAGTTTTTGCATTTTATAGCTTTCGGTCTAAATTCTATCGATTTTGAAGGTGTATATTAAAACAAACTTTTTTAAATGTATCAGAAACTTTTTGCACTCATTATATATATATATATACATATATATATATATATATATATATATATATATATATATATATATATATATATATATATATATATATGTATATATAGATAGATAGATAGATAGATAGATAGATAAATAGATAGATAGATAGAGAGAGAGTGAGAGATAGAAAGAGAGATATAAGTATAACTTGATTCGTGCAGTTAATCTGTCTCAAAATTTTCTGTGTTGTGCAAGGTCTTCTTATAATATGATGTTTTATTTTCAGCTTATATATAGTTTCATTTGTTAGAGGAGCAATACCTTAGGTTTACTACATCAAAACACACACAAATTAAAATTGCACTATTCAAGGTATCCCTGTACATTAACACATGTGCACACTCAAAGTTGCGAAGTTTACACCTCTTTTCGTTATTATTCCATTCTCCATCCTGTTAATCGTTTGGCCACTCTGCACATAAAAAAAAAAGAAAATCTGAAAGACATTGAAATTCATCTCCAAAAATCAGTGAAGTCACTTTTTTCTGAAGTCCAAGAGAAAAATCATCCATTTCAAATTAAGACACTGAATGCATCCAGTAGAGTTAATTTATTGAATTGTTAAAACATTCAGATTCTTTCCTCTCTCTGCCAACTTTACAATCAGAAAAAAAAATTGAGAATTCCAAAATAATTTTTAAATTAATCTAATTTTACTAGATTCATATTTTCAAAAGTTTTTTTCTCTCTAATTTTTTTTTTTGGTTTGTCATTATTTTCAGGAAATATTCATGGCACAGGAAAAAAATTCTTAAATATCGAATATTTAAAAAGGGTTAAATCAATTTTCAAAATGTAAATTTCAGCTAAGTTTAGATTCAGGTATTTCGAAATGAAATTAAGAAGAAAAAATTGTGCAAAAGTAAATTCGTTGTCATTAATGAGCAAAATTTTAATGACTTTTAGGTAATGCCCGATTTTAAAAAGATCAGGATTATTTTTTACGAAGAACTTTGATGAAAATATAAGGACAAGGTCGTTAGATGATCTAATTAGTGATATTAAGAGCTCTTTGAAGGATAAGACCATGTTCAAATTATATGGAAAAAAATTAGGTCCAAGTTTTACAATATCAGGAAAATTATATCAATATACAGACACCTGCTCTATCTAATGATAGATCAAGACTGAAAATATACACCAGAATAAATCATTAGCAGATACATAGTATCACAAGTTATAAAATAGATACACTTGCTTTTTCCTTTTTTCTTCAGAGACTTTGATCGTATAATGATGATGGCAAAAAAAAGATGATAACAAGGATGAGGGAAAAGATTTTGATGATGATGAAACAAATTGATGTGGAAAGAGAGGAGTACTTTTGTGATAATCATGATGATTATGGTGAATTATGATGATAACAATGACGGAAAAAGTTGGTGACCACGTTGCTCAGAATAACAAGACAAGATGCTGCAGGGTCAAACGCAACTCTAACTTCTATTCTGATAGAAGATGATTACTGCACATTCTTTATTGTATATAAGATAAAAAAAAATCATAAAGATATATATATATATATTCACAGCATAAATGTATTTTTCATTAGAAGGAAATAAGCCCATCTATATCTATACAATAGATTTTAAATAATATCTAAGACTTGACAATTTAGTACAAATAATAAGACAGTCTCCTGGCAATCAGTTGGTAGTGGTTTCAAATCATAGTAATGGGAATATGAATTTTACTTATTGGTTAACATTCTAATTTTGGTGAGGATTGTTTTTGTCGTTACTGTTATAGTAAGAAAACAAAGTCAACTCCAGACTTTGTTTCACTGTGTTTGACAATATGGATTCTATTGATGACATTAATGGCATTTTCCATTGGAAAACATCTAAAAGAGAGTAAAAAAAAACATCCAGATTTGGAGAATAAAGATATCATCAATAAATCCTTTAAAATAATACCCCAAAAAGGTCGAAAAATTTTTCTCCCAAAAGTGTAAAAAGAATCATATTTAGAAGGGGTATAGTTGAAAACTGACCCAAATTATCAAGTCTGTAGACAAAATGGCATGACCAGGACCGCTGGAATACACAAACACCAACACCCGAACACAAGCACTTGAAAAATGGATAGAACCATTTGCCCTCTTTGATGCTTATGGTCGCTCAGTCGAAAAAGTCATGATTGTTCAAAATCCATTTGAGACTTTTGTGCCACCCTGAATAATTAGAAACCACTCAGAGAGTGAATACCTCCACCAAGATCATTGTTTTTGAAAACTGAAGAATCACACTTCCACAGTATACTTTACTTTCTATGATGTTATCACTGTTATTGCACCGACCTTCCAAGTCTTACACACTCTGCATGAGACGCAATCATGTTAATGCATTTTTATACAAACACGCAGAAAGGAAAATCCTCATATCCTTTATAAAAAGTGTCAGACTTATTTAGATGTATTAAATTGGTTTGAATTTGTGATGAAAATCTTAGATGCGAGCTGTAAACTTTCAGCCAACATTCAGCAACAGAATCAATGGGGAAATGGAATACATCCTTGCAATGAATTCTTGAAATATTCTTGAATATATTTGACTCTTGATTACCTGATAATAACTTAAATTGGATAGAAGAGTGTCTCTGAGCCGAATTCAAATGAGGCTACACAGAAGTGATGGTGAGTTGACTTTATGCAAGGAAATTTTTCGTTAAGAATCACTGGTTGTATATCTGTAGGTATTCAAAAAAATTGTTGTAGAACTTTAAAACCTTTTGAAATAGGTTTCAGGTAAACTTCTTGACATCGTATAATTTTAGTAGCTGGTACGGCCTAAAATTCTATTTTAGCCAATCTTGGATACAGAATTTACAAAATTATCCCCTCTCTATCCAAACACCAATTTTCCTCCTAGTGGTTGGAATTTTTTTTTCTCATTGGGGTATTTCACTCATTCTTGACATTAAACTTTGACTGGTACAATTTCATTACATTTCTAAGACATCACTGAATTAACGTCATTACTAGCTAACTGAACCAGAAAAGCTGAAAAATTGACTTGTCTTGTCTGTTAGCAAAATGAGAAAACATTCCCGTACCTGCACCAAAATTTGATCAATTGTTTTTTGGCTCATGGTCCATTCTTCGAGAAAATGACATTGAAATCCATTGAGAACTTTTAGAGGTACTGGTTGGATGAACAAACAGATAAACTTGGATGAATACATATACTGTTGTCCATGTTTTAAAATATCATCATCATCATCATCATCATCATCATCATCATCATCATCATCATCATCATCATCATCATCGTTGTTGTTTTTTCCTTATCTTCCTCATTATTGCCAAACACAAATCTAAACCAGGATTCTACAGAATCTAGATTTTTTTAGATGGTTTTTACACTATTTTAGATGTTTTCCCTTGGAAATAACATCTAGATTTTTAGAATGTATATGTTTCTTGATGGTTTTTATTCTGTTCAAGATGTTTCCTCCGGGAAATAACATTCAATTTGGATTCTAAGGAATCTATGATTTTAGATGCTTTTTTACTCTATTGTAGAATTTTTCAAGAGGAAAATACATCTAGATTTCCCCAAAATCTAAATGTTTCTAGATGTTTTTTTCTCCCTTTTTCAGATGTTTTCCTTTGAAAAATGGTGGTGATGTCATAGAATGAATTCATTTTTACCAAATTTATTCTTCATGACTTTCATGCTACGGTTGTTCAAGTATTAACGGAAATGGCGAGTTTCAATATATTTCATTTTTCCTCTGGTCAAATATATGAAGAGGCCAATGGGAATTCATTATGAAGAGATATGCGACTGAACAACGGACTGAAATAATAGAATTTTACTTTGAATACTGTTAGCATTAATCCCAAGAGTATATTCTTGTTATTTGGACTTGTGAACATTGCCATCTGGGTCGATGATCCATCATTGGACACTACTAGTATGGGCGTGGCACTTCAGTGATTCAAAATCCATTAAAACCAAAAAGATACAAATATGCAAAAGCCTTTCGCAACTTTCACATCACGTGGTACATATGATGATATCTAAGAGGGTGATGAGGATGACGATCATGCTGATCATTAGAATGATGATGCTGCCGATGCTGATAACTCAGTAGATGTAAGACTTAGTCCCAAATGCACAGTAAATACGAATCTGTATTGACTGGACATTGGTTTCTTGGGAAATTATGCATGGACAATATTTATGAGGTTACTAAAAGGAAGGAACAAGGTCTGGAGAGAACAAGAGAATAGAGGATAAGCCCAAGAGCCAGAACGAGTAAGTTCAAATATCTTATAACAAATAGCAACAGAGAAATGCCACTTATTAGATAAGTAAAATATATGTAATAGCATTTTCTATTCAGAGAACTGGTTACTGGCTTATGGAAAAGTGAGGCCGACAGATAAGGAACAAGGACTCCTTGAAAAAGACCTTCATCTCTAGTGAAATAAACTATCATCAGTTGACACCAGAGGCAGCCAACAGGAAGACATGGCGACACAAGGTTTAACATTTAAGCTCCTTTGCCGAAGTAAACCGCATAGCTAGAGTAGAAGGAAAAAAGGCAGTATCACAAGGCAAGTGCTTCTCGTGGCTGCCAGACCTTATCCAGCTAAAACTGCGGAAGGGCTTGCCTCATCAAAATGAGCCTTGCTGCTCACTGAAGGCTTGAAACAGAAATGGAAAACTCTCCAAAATCCTTGTTCACAAAGCAGATCTATGATTTTATAATAGGCTCAAACACTTGATGTCTCTGGATATTTGACCGTCTTATTCCAATTATATCACAAATTCCTGTAGCCTATTGTCTTGAGTGGATATCCTCCCGAATGCTCCTAAGCCATAGTCAAAAAAAGAATCAAGTAGTTATGATCCTTGTTCTGTTCTATGACACCTTGTGTCTCACTCAAGCCAACCACTTTTCTCGTTAAAGATCTTTTTGCGTCATATTCTATGTAGTGGATATTTTTCTGAGGGAAATATTAAATCTAAAAAAATAGTGGTTTTTGTAAACTTATCTGCCCTTGTCAGTATTTAGTCACGATTTGTGCCAGACTGTGGAGATTTCTTTTGGAATGGCAAATCCTGAGTGTCTTTCTCTGTGACGTCTCATGGAACAGCCAACCAGAATCTTTCTCTTCATGGTACTAATGCCTTTTGGCAGTAGATTCTAATTTTCTTTCTCGTCTGATAACCTCGAGGTAAACCCATGTTTTTACTCTCCCCTAGTTAGGATAGTTTTTGCATACACATATATTTGTACCCAAACATTTTCACACCAAAAGTAATTCTTCCTTTTCTCCAAAAACTTAGTCCCTTCACTCCAAAAATGCATTATACAAATCTGAGCTCTCTCCTCAGTTAAGAAAGGGCTCTTAGGAACTATTCAGGTGACTGTAGATTACTAAAACTGGAAAACATTATTGACTCTATTCTACTCTACAGAAGACGTATTCCTATCTGCTGATTCGTTTCATACGATTATCTACTGTCGTAATCTTTGCCAAATGACTTTGTGCCCTCTTTTCAATGCTTTTCTTTCCTTTAGTTCCTCTATGAATTAAAACCTCGTTATTATGTTGACTTTATCTTTGTTTGAGACTCTGTACTAACCTCAGTTTGTGTTTGTCGTGGGAACACACATTATTCCTGGGATTTGTCTTCCCGATTTTATTCTTAAAATTTACCTGGGGCTGAAATATGAGCCACCAGGATGCAGACATACATCTGATAATGAATATAATCTCATAATTATTCAAATAGATTAATTGATATGTTTGTTTAGAGCAAAGGAGGTTTGAACCTTTTACGATATGATCTGGACTAGAAATGATGTTGTGTCTTGTGGGCCAAAACAAATAAAAAGATAAACAACAATCATTCAAGGCCAATGAAACAATATGCTTGTTAAGGTATAATTACTTTAATGTTTTCTATCATCGGAGTATATAGTTCCATGAACTTCCAAGACTTGGGAATTATGAAAATTTTTCTTCCAGGCAAAAGGGAACAAAATTCCGTTGGATAGTGGTTCGAATGTTGTGGTTCCGGACATCAAAACTGACCACAAGTGTTGATCTCTCAACCTTGGGTCTTTTTGTCAGAAAATATTGATTCATTTGAAGCTACAACAAAAATGAAACTTTTGCTTTATTTTTCGATCCTGAATTTTATTGTCCACTTACCAAATATAGAAAAAGAAAATACTTTTAGCAAGCAGTGTCACATATTTATTCAAGTTGGCTCGCCAGATGAAATGAAGCTGCCGCCAGATTTGATCCAAGGGACATAGTTTGCTGATCCCTGGCTTGGGGAGTACAGTAATGAACGTATGCTAAGAACATTAATTCATTATTAAGCTCAAAGAGAAACATCTGTTAAATGTAATTTATAATAAATGCGTAAACGAAATTGAACAAATAATTCTTTTTGAGCTTACAAATTAATAAATTTTCTTTGTATAAATTCCTCTCTTAGTAATTGTGAATTTGAGCACTCTATTTACATTAACATTAGAATACATTTGTTTAACTGAACAGTTCAAATATCAAGAACAGTTCTTTGTGTGGATCAGCAAACCTTTCAAATAAATCTGTTAACTGTAGATGCCCCCGATGATCTTATAAGGAAACTTTTTATGCTCTTTTTAGAAGAATAGATCAATTATCGTACACGGCAAAATTTAAATGGACATTTGATTGAAAAAATATGCAATTTTACTCTATCTAATATTTCGATATCATGACTACAAGCCCCTCCCAAAAGCTCAATATGAAGTTATATGGCTCTGATTAGTTGTACTGAGTATTAATCCTCAAATAACCATGTAAATCATTTGTGAAAGAATACTTGTATTTTATTTCCTTGTATAAACTACAAGTGTGTTGTGAATCCATCCAGAAGAAGACCCTAAAATATTAACCCCCGAAGCCTGCTGATGTCCGTTATGTGGAGCCTGAAACTTTAATCTTGTATAAACAAGAAGTTGAATAGTCCTTAAATTTTATAAAGGTAGAATTTGGCTTGAAGAATAGATTTTGATGGAAGATTTTTTTATTTTATCAAAAACAAAAACTGTTCTATTTGCAAAGCTCTTCCACTTGGAAGGTTTTTTGAGTGCAAATGGTTAATGCTTGAATAAGATGTGTTTAAATGGAAAAGAAATAAACATTTTGGGGTGTTTTATATGGAGAGAACGTTTTTCTGGAAAAATTCCTAATTTTTTTTCTCTTGTCCTTTTGCTTTTGTTAAAAAGAGTGCAAGATTTTTTTCACTCTCAATAAGATGGTTTTGAGGCTTTATAAATGAGAAAAATATTCATTCTTTAAATACATTTTTTGGTTAGTTCTTAAGGGGGTAAAAAACATTATCTTTTCTATCTTCTTTCAAGTTGATTCATTTTAGGGCTGATTTCTTCAGCAAAGATTATTTCCTCTTTTCATCAATGTTTATTCTTCTTGATTCTGGTTTCGCTAAAAAAAATGTTTGAATACCACACGTTGAGACTTTGAAAATTTCTTCATTTACAAAGGTTTGTCTTCCTTTTTGTTTATGCTGTACCCTTCTGTATTTGTATCTCTACCTGATGCTGAATCCTCCCCAAAATTTTGCTATAAATTTGGGGTTTGTTATGTGTTACAAAAGCAAAAGAACGTTCGTCCAGCTATCTCACATTAAATGCAATTATTTTCTTTCGGAAAAAAAGAAGGAAAGCTGAATTTATTTGAGAAGTATGTCTTCAAAATGAAGATTGATTTTTGTACTTGTGAGACTTGGCAAGAAAACTCCAAGGTCTGCACTAAATTTGGAGTAAACTAATAAAAAGGGAGTTTATGCACACACACACACACACACACACACACACACACACACACACACACATATATATATACATATATATATATATATGAATATATATATGTGTGTGTGTGTGTGTGTGTTTGCATGTTTGTGACTAATTGTGCTTTTGTGTATGTGCACATATGCAATATGTTAGCATCAAGATGTATATACGTTAGAAACTTTCAGCTAAAACTGTCTACATAGATTTCTTCAGTTTTCAAGCTGGTTTAACTGGTTGGCTGGTTTTGTATGTAGGTATATATACAGACCACTCCAATGGCACTAGGAAAAACCTGAAAATTTGAACATTCATTCATTTAATATAGAAGAGAATGTCTTTTTTGTATTGGATATGCGGATATCAAAGTGTGTATAAACAGGAACACATTGAATATGGCAGTTTTTATTGGTGCTGGATCAGTAAACATACATTAATATATGATAAGACTTGTACATATATATATATATATATATATATATATATATATATATATATATATATATATATATATATATATATATACATATATATATATGTATACACAAGCACACGCATATATATATACATATATATATATACATATGTATACATATATATGCATATATGTATATATGTTTATATATATATATATATACATATATATGTATATACGTATATATATATATATATATATATATGTATACATATATACATATATATGTATGTGTATATATATATATATATATATATATATATATGTGTGTGTGTGTGTGTGTGTGTGTGTAATGATAATTTTATTACATGGGTATTGTACTACAATTGGTCCATTGTTTCAATGCCAGCAGCATATTATCAAAAATTATTGCAAGCCATGTTTTATTGAATAATTGATAGTTACATTTAATGATCCTTTTCTCAAATATTGAGTTCAATTGTTTCCTTACAAACATGTAAAGAGAAGATATATATGTATATGTATATATATGTATAAATATATGTATAAATATATATATATATATATATGTGTGTGTGTGTGTGTGTGTGTGTGTGTGTGCTTGCATTTTAGTTGAGATACATAGAGTTCTATGTGTATATATACAAAAAAAGATGGAAGCTGAAATAGTGTTTTGCATTTGTTTTTTCACCGAGCCCTTTTAGAAGTAGCAGGTGTCATCTTCCTATCTCTCTCCAAGCTCTTGTTATTCCTCCACCTCAGCCTTCAATGACCCAGCCTAACATACCATCACAATTTTTGAGTCACGAGATGTTTTAAAACCCTATCCATGAATTCATGGCGATTGCTCCTCCAAATCATATTTTTTTGTTTTTTTTTTTCAAATTGGGATTGTCAACTTTTGGACGGCCAAGGAAACCTTTTCTGATTGAAGACTTTTTTCGATACGGAATAATTAAATCATCGTTGTTTGTATTATGGATGTGAAGTGATCCAATAGAAGCTTGCAGAAAATGACAATCGGAAAGTAAAGAGAAAAACTTGAGAGAAAGCAAGTGTTACATCTCGAAAATTCTTTATTATCATGGGGCATGTTTCGATGAATTTTGTTGGGTGCCAGGCATCTTATCCAAAGAAAAACTTGCACCTCCCCTCCTGATCCTACTGAACAACTAAACATCACAAGAAATATATTCATTTCTTCCCTCAATCTAAAATATGTAAACAGCAAAATTTTCTCTGCACCACAGCAAGTTTTTCTTGGAAAAAAATGGCTGGCACCTGTCACAATGCATCAGAACACGCCCATGTGATGATAAACATTTTCGAGATGTAACACCTTTTTTTTCTCTTGAGTTTTTCTCTTCAACTTTCATCAACAAACACACACATACACACGCACACACACACATATATATTCATATATATTCTTGGGATTTTTGATCGCTGAATGAAGAGAGCAAAAATGTCAGCCTCAACATGAACTTCAGAAAAGCAAAAGTCACGTGCAACAATAACATCAGGGATATCACACACAATAATCGAAATCGAAAATACAAAACTTGAGACGGTAGACCACTTCATTTATCAAGGACATCAAATATCCATAACACAAAACAAAAAGAGAAGAAATCAAGCAAAGAATCACTCTACAATGGCAAGTCTTTGGTAGAGCAAGCTCAACCTTCAAGGAAATCTCATTGGTCTGAAAAAGAGTATACAACCAACCCATCCTCCCAATGGTCACCTATGGAGCAGAGACATTGAACCTTACCAAAAAAATTGAGGAGCATGCAACGTGCACATGCTCAATCTGACATGGAGAGATCACAAGACCGTTCAATATTCCAGGGAAAAAACAGGAGTCTGGGATATCATAGAATCTATCACGAATCTCAAATGGCAACGGGCAGGTCATGTTGCAAGAATGGCAGACAATCGTTGGACATTATGACTCATAACATGGATGTCCAGAGATCACATGCTAAGACCGAGGCTTAGCAGAATAAGGGATGGAAAGATGATCTTGACAAGTTTGGAAAATATTCGCTCCACGCTCACGATAGAGGGGTCCGGCGAATCCGGGCGAAAGTCTATGTCCAACAACAGACGATACAAGAATGATGATGATGATGATGACGACGACGCCGACGACGACGATGATGATGATGATGATGATGATGATGATGGAATGAATAGTGAATAAAAACCAAATATCTTCCAATATCTGAGCTTTTAATAACAGTGTGAATCGAATGACGAATAGTTTAAAAAGAAAGTTGGTTGCAAAAGAAACGTGTTTTGCAGATCTCTTGTTGAAAAAAAAGTCCTTGATAACATAATCTTCATAAGTTCCTTGAAGTTTGAAATGTGGAGATTTCCACTGAAGAAAAAAACTGGGGGGTGAAATTACTGATTAATTGAACTTGAATTTTGTGTCGATGAAATTTCAAGATATTTTTTAGAGCGTCACAGTGTAATTGCTTGTAGAGTTGAAGTGTTGATGTCTTGTTAATGATGATTTTAACTTGAATCTTGTAGAATTTTGATGTGAACGCGTGATTGCTGATTGAGGCGTCAGACATTTCGGCTTCAACCATTGTAAAATGGTATTTTCAAAGGAGGCAATCATTTTGTCCGTCTGAAGTGAGGAAGAGGCTGGTGAGAAAAGAGAAGTGAGAAAGAAAGAGTTTTTCTTCTGCTGCTTCAGAGTTCTAGTCACATGACCTTTTTAGAGGCTCTCATTGGAGAGATTTTGTGAATTCTAACCAATGAAAAGGTATGGGTCTGTTAAGAGTCACTTCATGGTGAGGTAAATGAAAAAATACAAATGAAAATACATTAAATTCTAATACACACATACATACATATATATATATACATATATATGTGTGTGTGTGTGTGTGTGTGTGTGTGTGTGTGAGGTAACTCATCCATTGTAAGCTTATGTAATGCTCTTCCATAGGAATAGAGCACTCTAGTGGATGAGGAGTTTCTGCGTAATATATGTGGATATATCGCTCATATTCAGCCTTGCTGACCACTCAGTTTCGTAGTCCAGAGGTAAGATATCGGGTCCGATGTGAGGGTTTCTGTTCTGCCTCGCGTCGCTGGTGGGGATATACTTTTTAGCCACACCGAAGAGATGTAATATATCGGAACAGCTCTTTGTGGGAGACACAATAATATATATATATATATATATATATATATATATATATATATATATATATATATATTGAGTATTCTAAAATGTCTGTACAAATATTTCTTTTAGATATAATTTACTGTTGTATTGTCTTATCGATAAACACTCCAAGTATTCTTTGATTTTAAGTTGCAAAGGCCGACTTTATTTTTTACTTGTAGGATCATAAACCATGACATGATTTATAGGATGTGTAAAGGCAAAACATGTCTTTCATTAACAAATCGATTTCAGCAGAAATACGATTTTCTCTCATGTTGGTTTGTTATCATAGTGAGGTGATTTGTTTTTAATTAGCCTTAGGCAAGATTACATACTTTGAATAAGGAAGATAAATGGCTTGTCTCCCTTCCCTGTGTCAGTGTCACACAATTCATTATAGAGATAAATAAAAATGTTTCAATCTGATGAAGAGAAAAAGGAAATATTCACCATGGGGAATTGGTGTCACTATATTGCAATTTATCTTTCTTTATTTGAGTGTCATATGACCTCCAGTCTTGAATACAGAATATCATTTAACCATGTCCACATCACCTTGTGTTTTTTTTAATTATTTTCATTCGCTTTTTGTAAAACCGAATCACCGTAACCCCATAAGTGACTGATCAACCAATCAAATTGGTCATAGATTCTTGATGTTTTGAGTGTCTTTATCTATCTCTCTGTCTATATGTGTTTCTCCAGGCGGTTCCGGTGACATTTAGGGGCTACAACATTGAAAATGCACGTAAGTACACCGCTAGCAGAAAAGAGCTTGGGGAGGGGGGTCTCCAGGGTCATTTTGAATCAACAGGGCACTGGTATTTCTTAAATATATTTTCTGTATAATTTCAGATAAGAGATTTTTTCTCTTTACACATATATTCTGGATACTAACACTGGTACATACGCAGCCTATAATGATTCATTTATGTGTTGCACGCATATTTTAATTAATTTTGTATCTTGAGCAAAAAAGCATAAATTGACCCTTTTCTTAAGTGTTTATTTCATTCTTGATTTTACAAAAAAGAAAATATGTAAAAAATACTTGGAATAACAAATATTTAACGCAGACGTTATTAGATTTTTTAACTATGCATAGATTTAGCAAAAAACAGTCACAGAACTTGAATTTAGATTTTAAGAAATAATGTTCTCTTATTACATATGTTTACTAAAAAAAAATTTTTAAGAATGTAAACATTTTTTCATAAATATCTGGGTAAATAAAATCTTTCAGCTTTGATGCTCCTTTCACCTTTCATTTAAGCCAATAGTCTCATTCAGCCCCCAAATAATTCCCCCCTTGTATGATTCATCCACCCATTTAAGAAACACTACTCGAAAAAAGTATTTAGAAAGGTAAATATTTTGATGGTTTTGTAGGATATATCCTGGTTGGAATATGGACAGTTTGAAGAAAGTATGGTTCTAGATAGTTCTAGTAGTTCTCATCGAGGAATGAGAAGTGCGAAGATGTTAGAGACAAAATATTTGGCTTCTGCGTTGTTTGTTGTTAGCAGCGACGGTAATGGAGATGTTGAAGGAGGAAGAGAGATGTACGAAGAGAATGCACGCTAAGAATGAACATAGACGTGGAGATGAAACAAAGTAAAAGGAACACATATAAGTATTTGGATAGAAAAATAAAACGTACATTTAATACAGGAACATTAATGACAAATAACAAATGAAAATGAAAAACATGTAATGATAACATCAATTCGATTGATCGCGAAAAGAGGAGAGAAGAAATAGCGAAAGGTGGGAGCTTTGTTGTCATTGATAGTACAGGCGTCAGGGTTAAAGTGGAGTTGTCTGAACTGCTTCTGAATCCATATGGCTAGGAGCGTACCAAGTTATGATTAAGGAGATCAGGTTCAGTGTGTGTGCCAAACTGCCAAGTTGCATGTGTGATTTGGGGACTATTCCTAGTTGCTGGTAGACACTCGACTGACAGACCATGAAAGACAGAGACCTCAGAGTTTCATCCATGCGTGTTTCCCGAGCTAAAGAAAATTAGGAGAGATCATCGTGACTATCGGATAGTAAAAAGCATTATCATTTCATTCGTGAAAGGGGTATACGCGTTTGAAGCACGTGGAGAGGATACGGTTGAGTAGCTGTTTAGCTGTGCGTATGTGAGATGCCTCAACATCGGTGAACTGATATAGGCGAAGTTAGTACAGAGATTGGTCACGGTGGGAAAATGCTTAGGATCGAATCGGCCGGGAGGTCAGCGAAATGATACTGATTGGAGAGAGAGAGAGAGAGAGAGAGAGAGAGAGAGAGAGAGAGAGAGAGAGAGAGAGAGAGAGAGAGTAACTGGCGACAAGTGCTGGGGCCAAAAGGGTAATCAGTTAGGAGTGCCGGTGCCAATGCATGTTTGACCATATGCATCCAGTGACGTTTTCGATATCTAGCTAAAAGGAGGGTTTCGTATTTAATTCCTAAGTGAAAGTATAGGGTTCGCTAGAGTTTATTGATTCTAACAGTCATTTCTAGTCAAAACTATCAAGAATCATTTATTATTCATTCACTAGTAGAGTGCAACTAAAGTGAAAGCATGTAATTTCAGCATCCTAGAAAAATCTGTTATGTGTATACCCACTTCTCTTTTTTCTGATAGTTTTCGCACTGCAGATGATCCTATTACTGTTCTGAATTGTTCTCTGACTGAATTCTCCTTGCATGATTATATGAAGTAAACTTTGCTTCGATTGGCATTGGTGATTCAGCAAAGTGGAGACACTTATTCTATAGCTCGAGGCTTTTCAGACCAGTGTTAATTTTGTTTCCTTTGACACATCCTTTTATTCCCTTCCTGTATTTGCTTTTTTATTGCTTCAACATTTGAAATACAATGGATTGTCTGCAACACTGTCGTAACAACGAAAGCACAAAAACGAATGAGATCAATAGTTCGAACAACTCTTAGAATGAAATTTAATATTCTTGTTTAGAAAATCAGTCTCGCAGAGTGGCCTGCATTGACTTCAATCACTTTGTCATTGAAGAGGGTTTGTTATTTTAGTTGATTGTTTCCTGATTAAATCACAAATATTAGGTTGTTAGATATTAATTTCTTTTTTAATTGTATGATGAAGGATGATAAAAACTACAGAAGACGGTAACTAAATCAAAATGTGATCCATTTGAAGCAATAACTTTCTCCCTCAATCCTCCTATGATAATACGCCATTACTATAAGTTTCTCTATGTTGTCAAAGGTTCAGTGGAGGCAGGATTCGTGGCTTCCCTGTTAAACCTTTTATTGCTGATATGAAGTTCAAAATGGTTGGAAAGATGGACATATATAGAAGAAATGTGACTTAAATATAGAGCATGCAGCAAGACTTCATATCCTGATTCTGTGAGCTTGGACAATACTAATTGAATGGTGCAAGACCTGGTACTGTCAAAGAGCATATTTCAAAGTGTTAATCGTTCTTATTGCCAAATTCTGTAATCTGCTCACTGTTAAAGACCCAACGTCCCCTGAAACTACCCAAACCATTGTTTGTGTGCCATTGTTAAGTGCTGTTGATGAATCTTGATCATTTGGAACAGGTCTATACTTTCTTGGCAATATATTAATTGGTTTGCTATCTCTATAAGATATTTCGGTAACAAACTAGTATAACAAATGTCATTTGCAATAAAAATGAAATGTGTTTTAGAGAGAATCATGTTTAACATCAAGTGGAGAGATCACAAGACAGCACAGTAGAAAATTCAAATAACAATTGGCAGACCATGTTGCTAGAATGTCTGACAACTACTGGACACCACGTCTCATAACGTGGATCAAAAGAGATAATGTGAATAACTGTGGCAAGCAACAACAAATAAGATGGCATAATGGAAAAATCAAGTTCCCAAAGTATTGGCTACTTGACGCCCATGATAGATATAGCTGGCAATTATTAAAAAAGGTATATGATGGACGTTTAAAGTCTCCTCCTCCTGCTGCTGCTACAGACAAGATAATGATAATGATGATGAAGATGATGATTCAGTAAAAGTACAAATTATGGCTTATTTCCAAAATTGATATTAAATCAAATCTAATATTTGCTGCTCATAAATATGTTTGTGTCCAGGATTATTCCGTGGACAGACAAATGGGATTTGTCTTTTGTATATCTAATCGATTATCCTCTGAAGGAATTCTCTAATTGATTTGACTTTGGCTGGAGATACTTTTTTACCACGAAAGGAAAGAAAGGGAATCTGAAAGTCCAAAAGTGGCTATTGAAATATTATATCCGAATGTATTGAAATGAAGATCGAGAAAAATGGCATAGTAAGTCACTCAATAGAAACATACATCAAAAATTGAATCACTTGCTAAAAACCTAGGGGGTGGCAATAAAAGAAGAAGACATTAACTCTCTATATAATGAAGAGTGGGTGTATATCCAATGCATCCTCCCAATATCACTTATGGAGCCGAAACATGGAACCTTATCAAGAGACAGACCCGTAAATTGAGAACCATGCAACGGGCACATGAGAGAATAATAATTATGGGCCTCACATGGAGAGACCACAAGACAGCACAGTACATCCGAGAAAAGACAAGAGTCTGGGACATCATAGAATCCCTTAAAAATCTCAAATGGCGGTGGGCTGGCCATGTTGCAAGAATGGCAGACAACCGATGGACATCACGACTCACGACATGGATTCCCCGAGATCATATGCGCAACCGAGGCCAGCAGAATATTAGATGGAGAGACGAGCTAGACAAGTTCAGGAAGTACTGGCTCCGCGATGCACATGATAGAGAAGTGTGTCAAATCCAGGGGAATGTCTATGTCCAACGTCGGACGTTAAAATATAGATGATGATGATGATGATGATGATGATGATGATGATGATGATGATGATGATGAAATGTTTAAATTTTCAGCTCTCTAGCTCCATTGTTGTTGTTTGTACACGTGATAAACAGATCTCTGGAGAGCTAGACTAACTTGACAGTTTGGATTGTTTTGGTTAACAGTTTCTAATCAAAGCATTCCTTAAGAATTGCCAGGATTTGATTTTTCCCCCTGGAGACCGTCTAATTTTCAGTTGATTTCAAATGAAAAATATTCTTAGTTATGATTTCCAATACATTTAATGATTAGTCAACTTCGCTTGCTTCGTGGTTCCATTAGGCAAAAAGGCCAATAAGTCTCCAATAGTAATCTATCGTGTGTGTGAGTCAGTGTCTGAATGAATTTAAATCTCCCCCTCTATATGTGTGTGAGTGAATCTGCATTTGTATGAATGAGGGTTAATGTATGCCAGTATAAATGATCTAGTGTCTATGTATGCGTATTTTTTTAGTGCGTGTGTGTGCATATACGAGCATGATAAAGTATGTGAGAGTGTTCTTATCATCAAGTGTTTGTATGTTTTCTACATGAATAACGGAGTGTATTTATTCTGAATGTGTATACATACAGATTTGTCAAAGTCAGTGTGTGAATAAATTGATCTCTTGACATTGTGTGTTATTGCTTGAGCTAGTGTATATGTGCGTATGTTTGTGTATTGAGTGCATATATGCATATGAGTTTATATGAACATGAGACAACATGTGTTTGAGGGTGATTACTAATATGTGTCTGTATGAATAACTGTGTATCTGAGAGTTTTCGCCTGAATACGAGTGTGTAAGAGTGTATGCGTTATTAACTGGCTAAATTCATTAAAAGAGTGTTTTGTTTTTTGGAATATGAGGAACTGTTAATCAAGACTGTCAATATGGACAACATCGGTTTCTTTAGTTTTCAAATGATTCTGGCAGGCTATGTATATATATAAAATTTGCACTGAAAATTTCAATATTTACTGTTGTTATGTCTAGAAAAAACTATTTTTGTGTCAATTTACATAACAAGTTGATGCTTAATTAGTTCTTTATTAAGTGTCCGGCAGCGTTTACGCATGTTGTCATTGAAAATTTCAACCTGTAAATGATACGATAGGTGAGAATAGAAACTTATCTACTGATCAAGTTTTTTAAGTGATCACCCTCAACACCGCATGCTGCCAAAACAAAAAAAGATTTGAGATCTGTATTATTCACAACACAACTTTTGTCAAAGATGTTTTTTCAATGAAAAGAATCAAAAATAATTCCTATCCCGTAATCCAGTGCAGGGATGTTTTGGTACCGCAAATGATTCTCACCATGGTTTTGTGAACGGTGAGATAGTTTGACTGAGCCCATACTTCTTTAGGTTGGCTTTGAATCATAGTTGTCTAATGCCTGGAATTATCATCAACCATTTCAGACACTTTCAAACACTGAACCATGCATCATGCATATGAGAGAATTAGGCTGAACTTCACGTGGAGAGATCACAAGACAGCACAGTTTATTGAAGAAGAGGAGTCAGAAATATCATAAAATCTATTAAAAACTCCATTGGCAATGGGCAGGCTATGTCACAACAATGTAAGACACCACGAATCAACCATGTTGCAAGAACGTGAGACATCACCCATCACAACCTGAGATACCATATACAAAATTGTAACCAGCAAAAAATAAGAAAAAAAATAATGACTCCGCAACCTCCACAATCGAAAGGTGTGGCAAATCTTGGGAAAGCTCAGTTGTCAAACAATAGATATTAATTGGCTGATGATGGGGAGAGACACAAATTTTCTCAGCTATGGTTTGCACTCGGCTCATCGATTCAAGCTCCAAGTTATTAACCTCTCGACTGCTTCACCATTCCAAGAATCATTTTTTCTCCTCTTACTTCCTAAGCCCAGTAGAAGGTAACTCTTCAGATATCAAAAGTTGATTATTCTATCTTTGTCGAAAACTTGAAATAAACTAATTTCCATTGATTTTTCTAATACATTTACATTTATTCATTTATGTTAAAATTGTAAGAAAACTTGACAGCGCATAAAAAGCTTTCCTACCATTAATGTAAACTAATGTAGCTAATGAACTTGATGGGCAAATTATTTTCATCTTTGGTAATGTTATACATTGCCTAACAGCAAAATGTTTGATTTGAGATCTTTATGTTAATATCCTCTGCAAGATTTGCCCAGGAAGTAGCGAGCTATTCCAATATCTCAAGAAATAGGTGCAAAGTCTTGATGTACCTTGGCAAACCATCAGAGGGGACCTTACTACATATGTGTGAACAAACACTTTCCTCTGGAGCTTCTTAGTCGACAGCCAGACACCATTATGCAAACTTGTTTATTGGGCGGCTATTGCATTAACAATGACCAAACCTGCAAATTCTTCACATCTCGTACTTCTGACCTTTTCACCTTTGATAAGGAGGAGACTTTAGACCGAGCTTAAGGAGAATGTAATGTTCAAGAGAAGACTTATCAGACTGAGTGGAAAGAATCTATGAAGTCCTAAGGCTAGTACTTTCAGGAATACTAAGGTGCCATTACACTAAGAAGGCTATCAGAAACTGTCAACCCAAACTGCCCACACTAACATGTTTTTTGTTTTTGTTTTTGAGTAAATCCGGCTCACTGGCTATCCATGTATGTGTCACGTGCACAGGTTATACCGTTGGAACTAGAGGGCTGAAATATTTACACCTTTCTGTGAGTGGCCCCGTTTCGGAGCAATAGGTAGTACTGACCGTAATGACGATCATTAGATATGGATCTATGCCCTGTGTCATCGTCAGACAACTGCAAACCGACCCCAAACACATCTGAAAGCTGTCAGGATCATAAGAAAATCCCAACAGACAATACCCAGCCGGCTTCATCATTTGGAACTGCATATTAGACTTTTGTTGCCAATAATGGACAAACATACCAACCAGATCTGCACTGGTCCAAGCCCATGTGAGGTAGACATTGCGACAATGGTTGACTGATCTATTTACTTTTTGCAGATTCACTATGCACCACAAGGATGGTCGTCAATGGGTATGGAGTTGCAGGGATGATCTTTATGTGGGGTTAACGTGGTCCTAATTAATCAAGCTAGAAACGGCAGTGCAACTTTCTGGAAAGGAGTAACCAAAAACAGGGGAACCAAGCTGGTCATTGCCGATGGAATAACTAGCAAGTCTTACCTTCGGGATAATATTGAGCGCACTATCATCATCTCTCATCGTCCAAATTTGATCTCCATATACGATATTGCAAGTCTTCAACATACTCTCAACGTTTCCATAAAATCAGTGCCAGATTAGCCAATGAAGCCTGTAATCAAATACCGTGTCCTATCTATGAAAAAAAACTTATATAATGGATACTAAAAGTTAAACACAAGTGAAAAATAAACAGCAGAATCATACCCATAATAATCCCAGTATCCATAACTTATTGTGAGTAATAAATTGAATATTTGGAAACTCTCCAGAGAGACTCGTATCAAATTTGTAAGAAAACTTGTGGAAAGTACAAAGCATTTATGTCATTGATATGGACTAATGCAGCTAATGAACTTGATTTGGAAACCATTTTTTTCGAGGAATATTGCACATTGCCTAACAGCAAACTGATTAACTTGATACCAGACCATTTACATCCTGTCTGCGAAGTCTATGAGGAAAGTATCCAGCCATTTTGAACATCCCGAGAACCGGTTGCAAAGCCTCGATTTAATTTGACAACTGATCAAACGGGATCTAATATGAAAACAGACATTCATCCAAGTGGTTACACTGAGATACTATCGGGTAAGGTTGTATATGGTGTGACCATTGCATTCACAATGATAAGATGGCCGTTTTTGCAAAACATCTTACCACCAAGGTTTATCAAACCCCATACACTCGAGATCTATCTCTGTACGACTTCTTGCAATCCCCAAAGAGATTTCAGATCATGGAGAGAGTGAGGAGAACACAATAGCATCGCCAAAGTTTGTCAGACACCATACACTCGAGATTCGTCTCTGTGCGACTTCTGGTTATCCCCAAAGAGATTTCAGATCATGGAGAGAGTGGGGAGAACACAACGTGGCAGTTGATGGTAATCCTGAGAAAGAATATTGCAGACTTTGAAAAGGTGGAAGGGTTGCTGGGATAGATGTGTGGTCCCATAGGGAGTTCTTTCAAGGGGGAAAAGGAGCCATATTCTTTTTTATATTGAATGAATAGATATTTTCCAGACAGACTTTGTATTGGAATTGTGAAAAAAAATGGAGAAAAGTAAAAATATTTTTGCCATTATTGTAAACTAATGCAGCTAATGAACTTGATTAGGAAATCATTTCTTCTTTGAAAATATTCTACATTGCCTAACAGCAAAATGATTAATTTAATATCTATATATTGATATCCTTGTCTATGGCTATCAACGAAATATGCAGCCACTTTGAATATCTCTGGAACCAGTTGTGCACCTTTGATGTAATCTGGCAACCAACCAAAGGGGATCTTTCTGCGTATTTGTGGACTGACAATCCCCCCGCACACACACACAGGTCAATTCGGTCCGTAGGGAGATACCATTGATTTGGCTGGTGAGCCATTTGACCATTGTGTTCACAATAACCGAGTGTCGTTCTTCATGTCTCGTACTTGGCTTTTTGGCAAAGCACCACATCATTCAGGTATATCGTACAGTACAGGGTTGGCTCCTCGCGACTTCTGGCTCTCCCCCTGGAGATTTCAGACCATGAACAAGATTAAGGTGAACGCGACAAAGCAGCTTGATAGCAATCCCTGAAAGACTATTTTTAAGAGTGAAAGAGACCTTAGAATTTGATGTTGTCCCAAGCGGTTCACCCCGAGGAAGATTAAGGTGACGTTGATCTAAATAGGCTGTTTTTCTCAGTATTTGATATCTGTATACTTTCTGGACAGAAAACGTACATTAAAAGTTGGGCTTCATAACTTTGTTGAAAACTTCAAATAAATGATTCCTATTGAATTGTTCTAATGTATTTACATTTATTTACTTATTAAGTAAAAAGCATTTCTGCTATTGATATAAACTAATGCAGCTAATGAACTTGATTAGGAAATAATTTCTCCTCTGAAAATGTTGTGCATTGCCTAACAGCAAAATCATTAATTTAATATCTATACATTAATATCTCTGTTTATATCTATCTACTCAGCTGCCAACATTTGTACGTATCGGCAAAATATTTAATTCTTCCTATACCCACCCAGAACACAGTCCATTGTCTATTTCAAAATACCATATTACCCACAAACCTGAACCTGCCTCGTCTGAACATTTCATACGATGTATTTTTGATGTTACACGATTATTCATTTGGACTTTCATCATCATCCAGGTTGTTTGTATCAGTATTGTCAATAACTTTGAGGAGAGTTTTTGGAATTCCAACTCTTGTTCGAAAAAAATGAGAAGTGGAAAAATCTGGAATTGTGGACAATATTTGGAGTGATATGGGTTCACATTAACCCTTCTGGAATGATGTCAAGATAATTTACAGGGATAATTGTTCGGGAATGAGGAAGTTGTATGTGCAGGCTTAACGTCCTAATGCATGTCAGGTTAGTTCGGATTTCAACTCCAGTTTCCTAGATAAAGCGGCTGTTGGAGTATTCCCCTGTCTATAGTTCAGAGTGCTTGAAGTGTTTAAATGGATTGATCCGATATATATATATATATATATATATATATATATATATATATATATATATATGCAACGAGAAATGGATCAACTGAGTCCTTGTACTGACGACACCAGGGATGGTAAGAAGACATTCGTCTGTCTAAATAAAAGATAAAATATTCTGTGCATTCCAGACACCGAGCCCTCGTGATTTTCATATTTCATGTTCCCTCAGAAAATATTCGCTCAGCAGAAAAATATAAAGTTGAGAAGTGATAGTTTTTTTTCTTTTGCTTCGATACACTGCTGCAAGAGACAAAATGTACAAAAATATACAAGCCAATAAAAGAGAATTGGACAGGACAGATGAAAGAAAAAAAAATCTTCTTTTTTTTTTTATCCATGTCCATATAACATCTTTTCGGGGTAATATTTGCAAACAGCAAAGTACATTTCATGACAAAAAAACAATACTGATTATTCAGGAACAAGTCTTTCTATTTGAGGTTGCACTTTTATAGCTAAAACACATGAAAGATTTTAATTAACGAAGACAGGGAGAGTGAATAAAATAAACCTAATTATATATGGGTTGCCTCGATAGAATTTGGAATCAAGAAAGTGTCAGCACTGAACGAAAAAGCAAATGATGAGCATTCTTACCATAAACGTGATCTTCCTCTTGAATTGTGAAAATACACCAAGAAGATTTGTCACAATGAATGAAAATGACATTCCAGGACATTCCATTTTGGTGCAAATTGGTGCGAAAAAATAATTGAAAAATCAATTCTTGTGAATATTTCTGCTGTTATGTTTTGGTATAAGAAATTCTGAGCAGAATTTTTCCATGGATCAAAACTTATTTCCTCCATAACTTTCATTGTTTTCATGTGATTTTCTCATTTTACTCAAAATATTTTTCCCCTTTTCAAAACTTATAGCATTTCCGAGGCTTTCATTGCTTAACTAGACTGATGAGCATAGTTACCACAAATATGATCTATCTCTGGGATCGTCAAAATATACCAAGAAGTTTTGTCAATTTTTTTAGCAGAAATTTGGAAGGACCGAAAATTATTTCTCAAACGTATCCAGGACTTCAATTACTCAATTGAGTAGGTGAGCATTGTTACCAAAAACGTGATCCTTCCATGGAATCGTCAAAACATACCGAAACGATTCGTCAGTTTGAATAAAAATGGTATTCAATACCAGACATTCCATCCTGGCGTGAATATTTAGACGAAAGAAAGATCGATTCTTATTAATATTTTATTCTGTTATGTTTTAGTGCTGGAATATTTTGAGGAGAACTTTTGAAGGACCAGAACTTATTTTTATAACATCCGCAAGACTTTCATTACTTACCAGTTGTTCACATGTAATTTTCTCACTTGCTTTTCTCATCTTTTTTCCCTCCTTCGTGTGTTTGTCTACTCACTTCCCGGTATAAAAATGCACTCATCCCCTAACTGTACATTAATATTTATTAGCTGGCCCTAATTTGCTACCAACAGTTCCTCAGCCCTTGTCACGGCTTCTAAATTGATTGCATGCAAGTAAAAGTAAGCAAAATATAAGCAAAGAAAAAAAAACGACTGAAAATAAGTAAAAAATCTAAACACGACTATAAACTAAACCTTCTGTTCCATAAACCTGTCAGTGTTTTTGGTTCGAGGATTTATGGCACGCCCGAAGTGTGTGTACATTTGAATGTACAAAACTTTGGCAACTGACAGTTTTCAATAAAATTCGCCTAATCTAACAGAGCTTTAAAACGACAGCAGATTAAATTGGATTATCAATGGTCCCAAGAATTCGCAGGAGGTGAGGTGGAATGAGAAGAGTGTACAGAACCAAAATATTCAGGAAAGCAACAGAGAAATTGTGTTCAAAGGAAATAAAGGTAGAACGAATAAGAAAAAAAGCAACATCTAACGCAAACATGTATGTGTACGTGTACATTCAGAAATAAATACTATACAGGCTTGCATTTATGGGAGGAGCACGTGGCGTAATGGTTAACTGCATGGAGAATGGAATGGGCGCACCGAGTTCAAACTCTGGCTGAGTTCGCATTAATTTCGTGTTCACCAAAGTATAAACCTTTCTCTTCTCTACTCTTTATAGATAAATAGCAAGGCAAAGTGGGATCTCAAACCAAGATTGGTGATCAGTCTAGAAGACAGACTCTGATTTCCGACCAGGGAGTGGTGATTTTTCAATACAAACTATTTTCGATAAATTTCGTCAATTTTAACAAAACTTAGGAATGACAACAGATTAAATCCAATTATCGATAGGACCGAGAATTTGTATGAACTGAGAAGAAGAAGGGTAAGTGAATGTGTGCATATGTTTGTGCACGCTTGCACAAGTGAAATATAGTGGAAAACAACAGAAAGATTGTGTTAAAAGAAACCAACATCAAAAATAAAGATGTGTCTGCGTATGTATTTACGTATATTACTTAATAAATGTGTGTGTATATCAAGATAAGTGTTTTTGTGCGTAGGAAGTGCTGGTTGCCCAAGGGTAATTGGCATCGAAGTGCTTCAAACTATGGCTGATATAGTTTGCATTCACTTCACTATAGATGAAGAGCAGGATAGACAGGGCTCTGTAGCCATGGTTGGCAGGGAGTCTATGAGACAGGCAACTTTGATTCCAAACCAGTGAGTGGAGCCCTCTAAAGGCAAGAAATGTTCAACAAAAGTTATCTAATCTAACAGAGCTTCAAAACGACAAGAGATTGAATTAGATTATTGAGAGGCGTAAGAATCTGCAGGAACCGACACTAAAGAAGGTGAAGAATTGTATGTATGTATGTGTGTGTGTGTGAGAGTGTTTGTGCTTGTGAATGTGGGCACAAACAGAATATACAAGAACTCAATGGAGAGGATGTTAAAACGAAATCAAGTTAAAATGAAATAGATAAAGCAGTTTATATATATTACTGTGTCATCCACAGACACAATATATATATACATGTATTATTATGTCATCCACAGAAAGCTGTTTTGATGTATTACATCTCTTCGGTGCGGCTATAGATTTTCCATTGTCCCATACAGTACGGCGAACCAGGATTGAAACCTTCGTGTCAGATCCGGAGACCGATATCCTATCTCTAGGCTACAGAACTGGACGGTCATTAAGCTGAATTTAAGCGATATATTCATTTATGCAGAAATCACTCATCCACCAGAGTGCTCTATTCCTGTGGAAGATGTATGTGTGTGTGTGTGTGTGTGTGTGTGTGTGTGTGTGTGTGTGTGTGTGTGTGTGTGTGTGTGCGCGCGCGCGATTGTAGAACTATGTTCAAGCTCCGGCAGAGGCCGTTTGCATACAATTTTTTAACAAAAAAAAAAAAAAAAAGGATGGTGGTGTATGTCTGCTAAAGCAGAGCGTGGGGCCAGCAGCTGCGGGGTGCTGGAGTTCTCAAAGCGCAATATATCTCTGGAACTCTGAAAAATCTAAAGGATAATCCAGAAAAATCTAAAAATGATAATATGAATAATGTAAAAGAAATGTGGGGACAGGGTAAGAACATGGGTCTAATCAGTCCTGAAAAGTTATCTGGTCAGTCTGTCTGCAAGATCAATCAGAAAAGTGTCTTCTGTGTTCTCGTAATGAAAATGCTGCCATTATGGTTCAAACCATAAATTCTTGATAATACACCCAAAAAACTTACACACACACAAAATGGGTGTGGCTGATCACTCGGAAGAAACTGTCATGAGACCAATATCAATAGGCAGCATGCCAAGTTTGCGATAATCATTCAAGAAAATTGGGGAAATGGTTGACCAATGAATAAGATACTTCCGTCGTATTTTGTTGTGCAATGATCACTAACAAGTTCTGGATTTTCCAAAAATCAAGTGTAAATGCTTGAGGACCAAATAAGCAGAAATTTATTGGAAATTGAACGTCCAACTAAAAAAAACTATTGTAGCAGGCTGATTTCCAAAAGATATGAGAGGAATTGAGGTGAGCAAAATTGCAAAGTTTTTTTATGAACGGTTAGGGCTGGGTAAAATCCAGATACATAGATACATAGATGTGTATGAGTTATGGAGAACATGGATAACCTAAAACCAGCAACAGTGTTTAAACTGATCTGTTGTGGGTAGTAGTGATTAATACTTTTTTTCTGAAGACGAATAGACATTGTCATGTGACTGATAGTATTGAGTTGTTAAGCTGCCTGTAATGCAAGTAACTCAAATAACTACCCCAACTCTAAATTTGCTTTGTATAATCACGGTTTGGATCGGCTCTATTTGTTTCATTCGAACAGTTTTATTATCAAGAATATATATATATATATATATATATATATATATATATATATATATATATATATATATTTTTAATTGGCTAAATTCACAACAATGTAATGAAATACTTGGGTTTATTTGCTGACCACGGCTACACAACGAATTTTTTTTCCTAAATTAAGCTTATAATTTCAGTGTCCTGCAAGATGAGCTTGCTAACCAATATTCCAATGTAAGTATTATATATATATATATATATATATATATATATATATATATATATATATATATATATATATATATATATATATATATATATATATATATATATATATATATATATAGTCTAGAAAGCTTTATAGCTTTAAACATTGAAAAAAGTCACCTGATTCCTAAAATTTGCAATTTGTATAATTTTCTTCAGTGGTTTTTTTTCTTCTGTTTCACATATACTTTATTATTTTAGTACAATGTATAAATTGTTAGGTTCACAAGACAGTTTCGGGGATTTTTAAAACAAAATAGTTATATAAACATGGCACCAAGCAGTGTTGCTCGAACACCATTTCCCTTATTTATTGTATAGTTTATGTCATACATGTAGTTTGTCATTTTATATAAGTTTTATGTGTACTGAATATTAATATTATTTTATACTACATATTTTTTTTAAACAGGGCTTACTTATGTAGGTTACCCCAAAATATTCGTTCGTGTCATTTATATTGAGTGTTCACTCATGTGAATATTAAATCTGTTGTGTCGGTTTTTTATCTCAGACTGTATGCGAACCAACGTATGATATCATCTTCATCATTTACACAGAACAAACTTCTTCGATTCTCTACCAATACATACACTCTCTCTCTCTCTCACACACACACACACACACATATATATCGCCTGAAGAAGTTTGAGAGGCAGATATACACGCTTGTTAGTGTAGTTAATTTATTATTTCACAATATTCTATTTGAAGCCCTACTAGATATTTTGTATTGTGAAGTTTTATGAAATAAACCAAACATACATCGTATATTGAATTACAGATGTGTACTTTAGAGTATATATATATATATATATATATATATATATATATATATATATATATATATATATATATATATGAGAGAGAGGGGGAGAGAATAAATTCTAAAGACATTTGAGAAAGAACTATATTTCGTTCGGTACTGGTGTTAACCAGGAAACTGCTTGAACTCTGCTCTGCTCTTACAGTCTGAGCTAACGACGGTAGGGCGGGATCACGAGTCCAAGAAAATACATACCTATATATGAATATGGTCTAAGGAGCTTACAGCTTTAAAAATTAAGCATTAAGAATGTTTTTGTCAGTTCTGTCACCTATTTCCCAATCTCTGTTAATGTAATTTATGTAAGTTTCTCCATCATTTTCATATGTTTTACATTTATTTGGTTATTACAGTACGGACGTGACTCGCAGCTCGTGTCCCTTCTATTAAGAGTCCCTTGTGAATATTAAATCCACCGTTTCGATTTCAATCTCAATCTGCAAGCAAACCAAATGATATTTATATCCATCTATCCATCTATCTATCTATCTATCTACTTATATATCTATCTATCTATCTATCTATCTATCTATCTATCTATCTATCGATCTATCCATCAATATATATATATATGTGTGTGTGTGTGTGTGTGTGTAATTTTTGCAGTGCATATGAAACCCTCAGGGTCCATGATTTTTTTGGGGGGGTAGGGGGGTAGTAACAGTGCTGATAGTGATTGATATGCAAATATACTCGTATACATTCACGTAAAAATCTATCTTTGCATAGCAATGCATGAGTGTAATCATGATATCTATGACCATAACTATAAGGGTGTAAATGTGTGTACTTACATACATAAACATACACACACATACACACACACACACACACACACACGTATATATTATATAAGTATAAATTTACACATTTATAGACATACATGATGCACGCTTAGATATATATCTGATAGAATCACACTGAAATAAACGTATCTATGTCTTTGTGAATTTGCTGAGATAAGAACTAGAAAAAATAAACGCAATGTGTTTATGAACAAAGACTAAAGAAAAAAGGAAAACCACATGTCCATTTGTTCAAATTATCTACTTTTTTTTCTTTCGACTTCCTTCAGTCTTGCTTTGCCAATGATTTAGCATTCTTTCCTCTTTGTATAAAACCGTCAAACAAAACTGTCACCAAAACATTGGTCTCCTCCGAGTCTGAGTCTGTCTCTCTCTTCATGGACCTATTGCATCTTCATGCCGCACCAAGAGAGCTGGACAGGTAGAAATTTAAACATTCATACATCATTATATCAAACGAAAACTTCTTTTTTTGGATTTTTTACATAACCCCACCCCCATTGGTTTTCGTCGGGCGCTAACTTTGTAATGTTTGTTTATGCTAGGTCGACCCCTCAGTTTGTACCCGACAGCATTCGTGCATGTATTTCGAAAATTTAGACCCTTTTAGTGATCACTGCTAAACAAAATGCGTGAAAAGTAAGATATTCTTTGATTATCCCTTTATTCTAATTTTTTGATCGATCACCCCCAACACACTTTACTGCCAAAACACATTGTTCACGTGACAGTTTCTACCAAGTGAGTAATCGGACCTGTCTTTTTTTTAATTTCTTTGCCTTGTGAAAATGCTACGAATCGAAGCACTCAATTGTTTTTTTGTTTTTTTTTTTTCATCTGATATGAATCCCAACTGGCCGAGTATTAGATTAGGCATTGAACTTTCTCGACTAATTGGATGTGAATAAGTTCTTGATACAGTGAAAAAACAAATGAAGGGTATTTGGGAGTATTACTACTTTGCACGGAAATTACCCTTCTTGTATCTAAAAGTTATAGGAATAATACAATCAGTGAGTCTTTTTTCTTTCATAAAAATCATCACACAAAATGTTATCTAGCAAGGTCACTTGGAACTGTCCAGTTCTGGTCAAAAAATCCTTCAAACTGAATAACACCGATTAACGTCAATTTATACTTGTATTGTTCCCCCTATCACCGAAAAATAAACCTCAGGATTCTTTTTTAAAAGGCAGAATATCAATGGAACTTATTGAAACAGGGCAAGGGGCTAAATAAAGGCTTCAAAACATTCACAGGAAAAAAAGGCAGAAAATAAGAAGAGAAAACTGCAGAAAAAATGAAATATAACCATTCGAATGTTAACAGCACCTTCACCCAAGCAAATTAAAAAGTGAAACAAGCAAATTCAAAGAAGTACAGCTACCAAATTAAAAAGAGATAATTCAATTTAAAAATTCTATGTACATATATTTGGTAATTCTATATAATTATAGCATTAAATGCATCATGATACAACAAAATCTTTATATTTAAAGAAGTATAACCCAACATAGGATTTACTATAACACAATCATTCAGTGAACAATATTAAGACCAAATATTGAATGCAATATTAGTTCAATGTTGAATGTATCATAACCAAACACCAAATGCATCAATTCAAAAACCCCTGAAATGTTTTTTCCCGAGTATATTTTGTTTAATTTGAAACGTTGAAAGCTGTCTTGTATCAAGCAACAGTTTTCTTCATTCTCTATTCCTTTAATATATCCATTTTTATCACCAGTGACCGTGTTTTCCTAAAACAGCTATTTCTTTCAAAATAAGTTTAGATTCTTGCTAAATTATCTCTAGCATCGATTGCTGCCACTGACTGACATACCAAAATAGCAGTTAACTCTCTTGCTCAATGTTGCCAATTTAGATATTCATCCTTTAAATCTAGATGTGTTGAGTTTCGTCTGGACGTCAGAAATCACTATTTAGATTATTTTCGATAAAATAAGAACTAAATAGTTTAATTTTGGTAATAAATTAGGTATGATTTTTTAAAAATAAGTGTCGAAAGTTGATGTAACATTTAGTCTATCAACATTATGTTATATGAATATATATATATATATATATATATATATATATATATATATATGGATAGTTTAGATTTTTCTAAATCTGGATGTTTTACGACGTTTTCCGCTAAATTTTAGATGTAAACTTGTAAATAAAGTTGGCAATATTGTCATAAATTTTTAAAAAAGTGATTTATTATGTGATTAACTATTTTATAACTTGGAGACAATGCTACTATACAGATTTGGTTTCTTAAAATGATAAAAATCTTATTCGTATTTTCAATTTTCAAAGAAGTAGATAGAATTGCTTCAGTAATGATAAATTCATCGATAACCTTATTTTATTTGCATGATATATATATACATGATACACAAGTATAAAGAAATATATAGACATACACTGATGTACTTACGTCGGTGAGATTACATTCTCATGACTCGATCTTATAGATACTAAACTAATTTGGTTGATTAAGATTACAATCTTTAGTTTCCAACTTGTGGAGGAACAGAAAATATTTCAATAAGAAATTCACCTGCAACCTTATATCTTTTTCATCATATACATCACTCACACACACTCGCAAACACACACAAATACACAGACACACAGACACACACACAGACACACACATATATATATATGTGTATATATATATATATATATATATATATATATATATATATATGTATGATAGATGACAAGTCTGATCTGTGTCTCAATAGAAACGGTCAGAGGACCAATGTCTTTTAGCAGCATTATTTGCAAAATTGAAAAAGGGTGATCAATGAATAGTTACATTTCTCAACTTTTGTTGGGTATTGATCGCTAAAAAGGTTCTGAACCAGCTTGAACACTCCAAAACACAAACTAAAAGATCAATTTAGCATAAAATTGCTTTGTAAATTGAACCACTCAACACATTCAAACGACTATTCAAGGGGACTTTTAAAAAATTCCCAGCATAATGAGTAAATGCTTAAATACTTTGCCCCATACGCGTGACTAATACATACCAAACCTACCAGCCTACCAGCAAACCATCCTACCAGCCAACCAGGCAACCAGCTTATCAGCACACCAGCAAACCATCCTACCAGCCTACCATCCAACCAGCCTACCATCCTCCTAGCCTACCATCCTACCAGCGAATCAGCCTACCATCCAACCAGCCTAAAAGCCTACCAGCCAACCAGCCTACCAGCCAACCAGCCTAAAAGCCTACCAGCAAACCAGCCTACCTGCACACCAGCCAACCAGCCGACCAGCAAACCAGCCTACCATTCTACGAGCCTACCAGTCTACCATCCACCCAGCCTACCAGCTAACCAGCCTACCAGCTAACCAGCCTACCAGCCACCTAACCATCCAGTTAATTCAATTAAAAACTGAAGACGCTGATCTGAACAGTTTGGGTTGGCGCTTTCTACTTGAGTATATCTAATAAGAATACATAAAAATAAAAAAATAAAACGTTTCTTTTGTGTGCAGATAGTTCCAACAAAGCCTGCTCTTACAGTCAAGGAACTTCAGGAACAATTGAATGTCAGACTAATGACTGATCATCACAATTTGAAGAAGCTAGTTTGGGAAAATTGGCCATGCATGTCATAGTAGTTGCTGTAATGTTGCAAGCTCTAAGTGCCTTTTGATACCGAGTTGTTCCAAGGGATGAGAAACGTCTCTTTTTACCTGATGTTAGGCGCAAACCTCTTCGGCTGAGTCACGATGATGGACCAGTACCTAAGCTGAGAGGTCATCTAAGTCCGAGGCAGATATTGTTGAGTCTCCGATGGGATATGCACAATACTCATTATGAACTTTGAAACGATAGTCAGTCATAGTTGAAGTTTACTGCCAACAACTTCGGCGTTTGAATATAGCTTTGGACAGGGAACAACTTTCCTTAGTGAGCATCCCTCGCTAAATTGATGCCTTAATTTATGTCCGGTTACTTGTTTGGTTGTTTGTTTTTTTTTCATAACGATAATGTTTAGCCTAAAACCCAGTGACTAAATATCTCACACATCTGAGGAAAAATGATTTATACACAATACTCTCCTGACAGTGTTAAAATATTTTGATGGACAAAGACTCGCTTTAAGCGAGGAGGCTTGAAATCAGTTTGTCTTATTCTAAATTAAAATAAAAGGAATTTTGAAAA
Organism: Thysanoteuthis rhombus; assembly: GCA_963457665.1. NCBI lineage: Eukaryota > Metazoa > Mollusca > Cephalopoda > Oegopsida > Thysanoteuthidae > Thysanoteuthis > Thysanoteuthis major. The sequence goes on from OY735218.1 coordinate 49,073,152, forward strand.
TATTGTAACCATTAGAATAGATGGAATGATGTCGTAGGTAGTAAAGGAGCGTATATCAATGGATATCATCATCATCATCATCATCATCATCATCATCATCATCATCAGTCTTTTAGCGTCCGTCGTTGGACATAGACCTTCCCCAGGATTTGCCACACTTCCCTATCATGGGCGTCACGGACCCAGTACTTCCTGAACTTAGTGTACGTTTAATCACTACCATTTGTGTTTCAAATAATATTGATATATCAAACAGAACATTACTCACAACCTCTGTGTATGTGTGTGTGTGTGAGAGAGAGAGAGAGAGAGAGAGTGTGTGTGTGCGTGCGTGCGTGCAAGTATACGTGTGTATGTTACGACAGTCAACCCAATTTGTTGATTGACGTATTGTATCGATTATTTAGGCTCTTTTCGACCATCAAGGCCCTGATACGAAGCACCGGCTGCCCTAACCTCTTCTTGTGATTAGGCTCTCAAGACAAGAACATATTGACACTGAATAGTTGGTTTTAACAAAAATATTCTCTTGAATTTCTGATTTTAGAAACAGAAAAATAAGTTCTTCTTCGATAAATTAACACTGAAAACCCGAGTAAAAGTAATTTATCTTTATCATTTCTACTATCTGGCCTTTATCAATCGATCACTTACATCAACACACGTATTTTTCTGGCCTTTGTCAATCGATCACTTACATCTAAACATATTCCTCTGGCCTTTATCTATCTATCACTTATATTCACACACATATTCATCTGGCCTTTATCAATCGATTACTTACATTTACACACTTATTCCACTGGCCTTTATCAATCGATTATTTACATCTACATACATATTCCCCTGGCCTTTATCAATCTATTACTTACATTTACGAAAATCTTTCCCTGGCCTTTATCAATCGATTACTCACATTTACACACATCCTTCTGGCCTGCTTTTGACCTTTATCAATTGATTACTAACATTTACATACATCTTCTCTTGGCCTTTATCAATCGATTACTTACATTTGCACACATATTCCCTTGGCCTTTATCAATTGTTTACTTACACTTACACACATATTCCTCTGGCCTTTATCATTCGATTATTTACATTTACACACGTATTCGTTTGGTCTTCATCATCTACTTATATATACACACATCTTCTCCTGGCCTTTATCAATCGATTAAATCGATTACTTACATTTACACCCACATTCCTTTGGCCTTTATCAATCGGTTATTTAAATTTACACACATCCTTTTGACCTTTATGAATCAATTCCTTACATTTACACAAATCTCCCAGCCTTTATCAATTGTTTACCCATATTTACACACATATTCTCTTGCTCCTTATCAATCGATTACTTACATTTACACACGTATTCCTCTGGTGTTTATCAATTGATTACTTATATATACACCCATATTTTTTCTGGCCTTTATCAATCGATTATTTACAATTACACGCATATTCCTTTGGTCTTTATCAATGGATTACTTGCATTTGCATTCATATTCTTCTGGCCTTTATTAATTGATTATTTACATTAACACACAAATTCCTCTGGTTTTATTAATTGATTATTTATATTTACGTAAATATTCCATTGGCCTTTATCAATCAATTACTTACATTCATACACATATTCCTATGGCTTTTATCAATTGATAATTTACATTTACTTGAATCTTCTCTTTGCATCAATTTATTACATACATGATCGCATATAAGAAAACACACACGCACACGAGTAATAGACATACATTCATGTGTGTGTATAATTCTATATATGCATATCTGCGCATATATTGATATATGTATATATATATATATATATATATATATATACATATTCATATATATATATATATATATATATATATATATATATATATATATATATATATATATATATATATGTCAAGAATAGAAAACTGCTGTAAAAAAACCGTCAGCATTCACCAAAACTGTCAACATAGATTTTTTTTTCGACTTGTTTGGCTGGCATTGTATGTGTGCATGTATGTATGTATGTATGTATGTATGTATGTATGTATGCATGTGTGTGTGTGTATGAATGTATAGATGTATGTATGTATGTGTGTGTGTGTGTGTATGAATGTATTGATGTATGTATGTGTGTGTGTATGTATGAATGTATGTATTGATGTATAGATGTGTGTGTGTATGGATTTATGTATGTATGGATGTATGTACGCGTGTGTGTGTATATATGTATGTATGTATATGTGTTTGTATGTGTGTATGTGTGTGTGTATGTATGTATGTATGTATGTATGTATGTACACTGGACGCACCTGTCCGGCTAGTCTGCTGGAAATTTGAACGTTTATCTTTATGTTGAGAAAATGGCCTTTCGTTTTTTGTTTTTTTTAAACGATTCTGACGGGCGCTTCTATTTGCAATGTAATTTTTCCTTAATTAGCAACTTTGTATTCAGCGACATAAATGCTTGTTCTGGAATTTTAGACTTGTTTAGTGATCACTACCCTACCAATGGCGAAAAAATTTCTGATTCTTTGATCACCCCTTTTCCCCAAATTTCCAATTGATCCCTCCCAACACGGCACGCTGCTAAACGACATTCGTCACGTGACCATTTCTATCCGGTGAACATCGGTTACCATCATTAGACAAGACAACCTTCAGTGGGGATAACCTGGGAAAAGTATCCCAAGCTTTAAAAAATTTTTTTTCTCTTTAGAAAACCACTGACACAGTTTTAAAGGCTGCGCCAGGGGCACACGGAATGGGGGTGCAGGGGGTACCTGCCCCCGATGTTCTTTCCGTTGAAAAATTTCGAGATGATTGGTTAGAGAAATCTACTGAATTATTCAGATCATGGGAATGGATCTTCAAAATAAATGATATATTTGCCAAGTCCAGTTTCTTCCCATCTTTTTAGAAGTGACATCTACTTTGTTGGCAAATTAGAGTCCGACCCCCCTCCCTAATAATTTTGAACATGCCCACTCGGTCTGAGAATTAAAGGACAATACCCACAATCCACACAAGCACACAAATGAAGATAATGACGTACACCCCTGGAGTAATATCAGAGTCAGAATGTACATCTTACTTTTCAGAACTTATTAACTAATGGTATAGCAACTTTTTTGAGATAATCTCCCGTCATTACACGGTTAATGTATCACTCATCTGACAAAATGCAAATAAAATAAACAATTATTCCATTCCTGTTGCAGCTCCATTTTCTTCAATTGTTTATTCTATAAACGTTTTCTAGGGCGAGTGATATATATATATATATATATATATATATATATATATATATATATATATATATATATATATATATATATATATATATATATATATATATGTATATATATATATATATATATATACATATATATATATATACATATATATATATATACATATACATATACATATACATACACACACACATACATATATAAATATATATATATATATATATATATATATATATATATATATATATATATATATATATATATGTGTGTGTGTGTATATGTATACTTATGTGTGTGTGTTTGCTCAAAGTTTGCAATGAATGTTCAATAAAGCTGTGAGCTTTTTTAAATCAATATATATATATATATATATATATATATATATATATATATATATATATGCATATACATATGCATTATCATCATCAGTTATTATATGTATATGTATATATGTCTCTGTGTGAATTTAAAGTGTAAAGTACACAATGAATACATAAAACCAGCTATGATTTACAGATGTGAAACAGGGGAAACTATACATATATATATATATATGTGTGTGTGTGTGTGTGTGTGTGTGTGTGTGTGTTATGCGTGTATGTGTGTGTGTAGTATAAGTATACAACTATTACCCACTTATATCAGTAATGAGCTTTCAGCAGACCAAACTTTCTCCTTGCACATAATTTCAGGTGATTATTTCGGGCTGTCTTCAAATAATCAATTTTTCTCTTTACCTTTAACTTAATTGCAAAACAAATTTTCTTTTTGATCAAAATTCTTTCTCCCCTTCCCCCTGAACGAACAATGAATAATTTTGAATGAATGTAAAATTGGCGAATTGGGGAAATCATTTTTAAAAACACGTAAAAAAATCATTTTCAACCACAATCCAGAAAAAGACGCAAAATGATTTAAATACATCTTTTAAAAAAGATATTTTTTTCTTTTCCTACTAGTTTTTCTCTTTGAATACGATCTGTGATGAATTTTGCTTCCCAAAGAAAAAGAACCTATTAGTGGCAAATTTGAAAATTGGTTTTTAAATGGTAATTAAAACCCTTGTCTTTCCAATGAATAGGAAATTTTATGGAAAATTACTCTTTCACTGCTTTTTTTGTTTGTTTGTTTTTGCATTTTTCGCAAAGTTCCACCATCTTTTGTTTCCTGCAATTTTGCTTTGATAGTGGATTTTGGGGAAGTTGACCCCTTTTTCTCTTGCCACTCGTTATCGTTATTTACTGACTTAAAATCTTAGGAATTTGGTGCATTCCATCATCATGCAATTTCCTTCATTTAATTCATGTCATTTGCATTCGTCTTTGACTATTTTTCTCCTCAGCACAAAAGATAACAAACAAACTCTGATATCTCTCTTTCTCCTCGTCGTTGTCTTTTTCTCATTTGGATAACTCTGTTATCCTTTAATATATTTCAATTAATTCTGTTTCGTGTAGGCTTGTGGAGATATCCTCCTTTGGGAATCGTGAGTAAAGACCGAACCGTTTTTTTTTTTTACATTTTATAAGCAAAAAGTTGATTTTGTTTACATTTGGGAAAATTTCTCAAATCGTGACCGATTTTTCTGAAAATTTGCCATAATCTTGACAAAACCCAAGGAATTGAAAAAAATAATGAGTTACGTTCGATGCAATTATTTGTTTACATTTTATTTGTAAATAATCATCTGTTAATATGCAAAAAAATATTGTGTGTGAATGTTTGTGAGTGTGAGTCAATAAAATGGCTGAAAATGCATCTTGGAATCAGCTTTTTAGTAATACTGATTTTTACCAACAAATAATTACAATGATTTCGTAGATAGAATGGACGGTAAATAATAATTATGATTGGGTCGTATAGTTTGGAAATCTACCCATATCCATTTTATTAATAGTGCCGTGAAAAATCTTCTTTTCTGCACTTTGGAGAAAATTTAGAATATTATCATCATCATCATCATCCTCAACATTTTAGCGTCCATATTTTGGAACTACTGAACCGATAATAATGAGCAAACATATCTTACAGGTTCTTAAGCTCCTAATTACAGAAATTATATAACGTTTTCAAGAATTTTTTAGTTTGAATCTCGAAAAATATGGTGTCTGGGAGTTAACGATCCTTATAAACAATTAAATTGGCGCTCTTTATTTCAGCTGTTTTCTGCCAGGTAACTTTGTACTTCTGGGAATTTTTCTTTTCTTGCTGACTCCCGTGGAGAATAGAGTCACATTACGGTTCCACTTGCAGGCATGTTTTCACGAAATTGAGTTGCGTGCTCCTCACCCAAGATTGACGGCCACACGGTGTTGAAAGGCTCATTCATCCTTTAATGGCTTGAGGAAGAGTGGGTCCATACTTCTCTCAACGGCGTTAGTGTGAAGAGAAAGGAAGTAACCACGGTTGAAAATTGAACGTAGTACGTCGGTTCCATTTTGTAAACCAGTAACCACTACCCCACTCTGGACCTCCTTTGTCTATAAAGCAAGCTAACATTTGAAATTCTGGTTTTCTATGATTCTAAACCTCTTACACCAAACTCAATTCTTTCACATGAAACTTTTGGGACTCTTACCAACAAATACAAGTTACCGTCTGTTCAATCTCTGACATTAGTTGGCAAAAAGTAAAATTACCTGGAAAGGATAATAAAAACTGATACATGTGTTCAACCATTTCGTAGATACTAACACCGCCCCACGAATTCTGAATCTCCATAGCCACGAAAACCTCATTCCCAACCAAATAATCACCCTAGTTGCAAGGTTTTCTTCTCTTTTCACCAGGTTGCTTCTTTTATGTCTGCGTTACCAGGCACATTATTGGTCTAGGAGCTTGCATATTTGCAGGAATAACCCACTGAACGTCTAAAAAAAATGCCTTTTCATTTTCAATTTTAAGGGATTTTTTTTACTACTTTTAACCTTGTGTCAGCTCTAACTGACACACCTTCTGGTCCAGAACCTTTGCATGAATTCTCTCTCTCTCTCTCTCTCTCTCTCTCTCTCTCTCTCTCTATATATATATATATATATATATATATATATATATGTGTGTGTGTGTGTGTGTGTGTGTGTGTGTGTGTGTGTAGTTGTGCTGGCTGGTTATGGATGTAAGGACACCATAACCTCCGGGACTGTTGGAAGAGCAGAGAGAAATGACACGGTGTCAAATCTCCTCTTTCTTTGGGAAAAACTGGAAGTTATCGGGGTACACATCTGGACTGCATGGGAGGCTCACACATCTGAGAGATGCTATGCCTTGCTAAAGAACCCTACACAAGTCATAGAGAATGAGTTTATTGCTCATTGCAAATGCTAAGGTTTTTCAGTACATGCATGATTTCCTCTCACTGTCGACTGAGTAACCCAATGGGATATGCGTGCACAGACAAGTTCCTTCCTGTGATGGGTAGATTACAGACAGGCTAGGCAACCAGTTCTTAAAATATTCAAATTGGCTGAATACCTTCCAAATACACCTCGTATATTATCGATCCTTATCAGAATTCACCCTTGATAATGAAAAATATTTACTTAGTTGAACCAGCTAGTAACTAATGCCATTTATTGAGGGAATTGAGACGGAAACTAAAGTTTCTCCTTGAGACTTTCAGCTATCAAGCCAATTTCTCCCCTTTAGGTGAGAGCTTGTATGTTGTGTTTGAGTCTAAGTACACGGGTATTCTATCTCCTTTGACTGTTGTTTCTGGCCTTGAAGACATTAAATCTTGGTGTTTGATCACAAGTTGTATCAAGACAATAGAATAAGAATGATCTCTTCCGACAAAATAACATTGAATCTTAGAATTCTAAATCGGCTTCACAAATAAAATAACAACATTGGAAACATTGTTCCTTCAACGCTGTTCGTGTTTTGCAAACAGTGAACAAAAAAACTGATGTAAGCATAACAGATTTTAAATTAGAGAGAACACTGCTTGGAAGACAGAGAAGCCATACATCAAGTTGTAAAGAAAGTTCTATCTGATGTTTCAATTCATTCGGAAAGGCAAGTATAGCTGTGATTGAAAATGTACTCAATCATTAACATATACTATCCTTTAATTCCACTAACCTTATCAAAAATGTCCTCGATATTGAATTTGTAAAATTTCTTCGATTGTAACCTGAAATGAGTGACTAACTGATTTCAAATCTCTCCTTTGATGTGACTTTGAATGGTTTTGTGATTTTCAAAGCAAATGATAGTAATCAAGCAAAGTCAGAGAAGTATGGTGAATGAATCTTTTTCTCTACCGTTGAACGCCTTTGAGATCTTTGATCACTCTATCTGTATGAGGACGTTTATAATCGGGATGCATAGTGTCCTCTTTTCTGGTTACTGAAGATGAGTGTCTCCAGTTCAAGGCTTTTTTCAAACGCTAAAAATGTTGGCAATAAAAATCACTGGACTGTTTGCAGGTGTCAATCAAGGGTGGGTGGTTCAGACCATCCTCCCCTTTTCGAGCAAACTAGATTAGATTAGATTTTAATATTTACTTGAAGAAAATTTATAAATAAAAAACCGAAATAATCCCTAGTAATCATGAATTGACTTCAGAAGCAAACAATTATCAAAGTTATCGTCTAACTAAGTGGATATAGCGGGAAAAAAGTTCAATCCCCACCTCTTGCTCAAAATTTGGGATCCACCTTTAGTTTGGTTCTCATTTCGAATGACGCAGGTGACCTAACATATACGTTATAGTCTTTGTTCCATAAATAATGTGCACAAGCATCTTCTTTTTCTTTTGAACGCATTCTTACTGATTCATTCTCCATCTTTTTTCTCCATAAAGCTCAATGCTCCAAGTGTTATTACTAATTAGTCTTCATTAACAGGATTGACCGACCAAACGACTGTTTTCAAAACAAGAAAACTAAAGATTCTTCTTCACTTCATCTACAGATTGACGATTATATGATTTGTTTTGATTGCAAATCTCATCTTAGTTATTTTGAATACGACATTCCGGTTTGTCCATTGTCCGACCTTCTACAAGTGTATGCTATAATCTGTAGGTCCCCAAACCTTGCCCAGACTTTTGTTGACATTTTTTGTCACAATTCTAATCAGATAAAAATCAATAATTCAAATATCAATGGTTCAAACCACGCTCAGAATCTATTTTGATATCGATGTATTGAAATATGTAATTTTTGGGAAGTGTGTCTTCCATATGTTTGCTCACATTCACATCAAGTCTTTCTCTGATAGCTCAAAATCATTCAATATAGAACTATGAAAAGACAAAAAAGGTTGAAGGTAACATTATACGAGGACCAGGTGGTCGAAAGAGGGATTCGAACCAAAGGGTGCCCAGGAATTTTCACAGATCTCAGAAAATGTTAATGCAGTGTCGCCTATGAATGAATGCACACTAACATTTTTTATCTAAAGCAAACATAACATAATTCTACCATTTCTGATCGAACATTCCATCATCGGAACAGATAATATCAGATATTATTCGTAAGCAAACTCTAGAACATTTTAACAGCTAAAAATATGAATATGTTGCCGTCCAAAAATGGGTACACCCCTAAAAAAAATATTTTAGCAACAGAATTACAGTGTTGTAATGATTGTTCACATTTAGTACCTGATGATATGAAGTATGATATAATGGAATTTTGATTGAGTAGTGTTCGATAGAAAATGATGAAACTCTGCTATGTTTGTTTAGAAGAACATTAACTTCCTAAAAAGATGGTTGGCTTTATCTATTTATGGAAGATACTGTACATATCCCAATGGATAAAAACAGGATGAATAAGAAAGAGCTAAAAAAAAAGTCAGTGTACGAAAAATGGTTCAATCAGATGTGCAAAAAATGATTTCATTGAATGTGAGTATTTTGAATGATCTTCCGATACTTTTGCATACATATTTTCATAACTTGTATACTAAAAATACAATCATGTTTTCTAATGCAAATGAAAAAAAAAAGTTCAGAAAGTATTGGCTCTGTGTCGCCAATGATAGAAAGGTCTGAAGAATCTTGGAGAAAGTCTATATTCAACTAAGGACTTGAAATGATGATGATGATGATGATGATGATGATGATGACGACGATGACAACGAGGATGACGTAATATCTTGAACAACGATGTTATTCAACGTCACTTTTTCTATTCATAGAAGGGTGGGACAGGGAGACAATTTCGGACGTAAGGGTGGGGCTAATCAAAGATTACCCCATGGCCTAGTTCGCAAATAACCCACCACAGGACATGACACCTGGGAATGATCAAAGCTATTTTTTTCTAACCAACTCTACATTTAATATGATTCATGCTAAGCAGATTCCTACCAACAAGAAAGGACAGCTTTGCATCGCCTGTCATATACACGATACCGCCTCATATGATAAAACCATTGACTTTGTTTTTCAAGGAAGTATCCCACATCCCACCGTTGCCTTTCGCTCTTCATTTTTCTAATGTGCTTGGCAAATAAAATAATTCCGAAAATAATTCCTCATCAGAAAACGTGAACCAAAACCCACACCAAAATTGTCAACATAGGTTTCTTTGGTTTTCAAGTTAGTCTGGCTGGCTACGTATGTATTGTGCATACAGGTAGCATTGATGGTGCTAAAAGGCAGAAAATTTAATCATTCACTTCTTATATGTCTAGAAAAAATGTTATCAGTTTTTTTTTAAATTCTCCACAAAAGATTTTTTGTTGGGGATCGATTCACAAAGTTTTGTTTTTTTTCGTGACTGGTTTCTTAGTTAGTGCCCAGACAGCATGCATGCTTGTTTTTTGTGAATTCGGAATTTTTAGTGGTAATTGCCGACCCAACAAAAACTGATAGAAGTAAGGTATATATTTTTCACTCTTCCTCCGAATTTTAACTCATCAACCCAACATGACAGGCTGCTGAAAGATGTTGGTCACGTTCCTATCAAGTGGCTAACAAGACTTGATTGTTTATTTGTTTATTCTCCCAATACATGATTCTTAAACTTTGTCTGGCAGCAGTCCTCTCAAAAACTGTTCCATGGTCCTCGGACAAACAGATACAACCTATAGAGAGGAATTCATTTATGTAGCTCCAACTGAGATAAGCTGATCTGAACATTTATTATTCTTGCAACATCTTTTTCCATTCATCTGCATCAAATGTGAACACTATCGTTTTGAGAGCACAGTTATGGAGAAGTAATTTTTGTTAAAAATTGTAGGACAAAATAGAAAAAATTGGAACACCAACCATGAAAATAAAATCTCCGACACAAATCAAGCAATATTTTACAACCAATACAAATAAAGAAACACAACTCATAAAAAATCATTTCTAGAGCCCCATTAGAAATTAGAATTCTGAACTTGGTTTGTCGGTCGGCATTTAGACTCACTACTAGTCAAAACAATTATCATCTTTTATTACACACAAAACAGATCATCATATGCTTGATCATTTTGATGAACTTCAAAGATTTGTTCAGTAAGTTTCTGAACAACACTTCTTTTCATTCCAGATTTTGAATAAAAATTTTCTAGTCACTTACAACAACATGTGCATACACATTTTACTTTTTTCTGCAATAAAAGTCACTTGTTTTTTATTTAGTTTGTTTGAAGGATGTTTATAGACACACTTTTTCTTTGCTGCTACTATGACTAGACGGAAGTTAAAAGAACAACTTTAAAACTTCCTCTAACCTACTCTTGGTTAAACTTTGGTAACAAAGACACGACGCTGCAACCGAAGCTTAAACATGCTTTGTACTTTTTTCACGACAAACTTCAAAGTATTAAATTGTAGTTGATTCTACTTAGTAAGCTCTCAAAATCAGATTTTTTTTTTCAGAATTTACGTCGAATCCATTTCAAACAGATACAATGAGGAGGAACCATCAATGACGATAGACAAGAGGGAGACAGACGGATGTCGACCTCTCTTCATGTTCCTCTTGAATTATAGCATTTGTAAGGTGGGGACGAATTAGTTGGACAGTCAATTATAAAATATAGGAAGAAAGCATTCATTATATATTTGAAAAAAATAGATAACGAAATCATATTGACATCCTGCACATTATCATGAATACACGCATTAAAATAATAAAAACTAAAATAGTATTAGATATCAAAATAACAAAGTAATAAATATCAAAATGATAAATTGATAGATATCAAAATAATAAAATAATTCAAAAACAAAGACGGAGGAATTCAAATTACAGTATGGGTTAAAAGTGCTGACTGTTTGCTAGAATGCACTTGATAACTCGGTTTTTTTCTCAGGGTGGGACACTTCCTTACATAATCTTTGGTTTGACCGGTTATTTTTCCTTCATGACTGACCAAAGACGTGAAATGAGAATACACTGCGTCGTAACTATAACAAAGAAATCGCAATGGTTAAAAGAAAACAGAAAACACAATACCGCCCACCATGACGAAATGAAAGTTGAAACCATTCATACAGAAGTAATAGGGTAGTCAATGACAGCATAATATAAAGAGAGCATTCATTATATACGAAAAGAGGTCTGGTTAATCATTCAATAGAAACTGTCGCAGACCAACGTCTTTTTGGAACGTGCAATATAGGGAGTGATTAATTTGAAAAAAAATGGGAAAAAGTGTGATCAATTAATGAGTTACTTCTCTTTTGTTGGGTAGTGATCACTGAAAAAGTCTTTATTTGAAATAAAAGCAAAGGGATCAATATAGTATAAACTTACATTGTAAATTGACCCCCGTATCCTATTTAAAGTGGAAAAATCAGCGATTAAAAAAAAGACGTGAACACTGCCTGACGCAAACAAAGAGACTAATTCAGCCAATACTTACATCGCAAATTGAACCCACACAGAACGATTGGGGGATTTCAAAAAATCGAAAACTTTTTTTTGTAGACATAATAAGGAGCAAATGTTTAAATTGGCGTGGTCTGTACGCGTGATACATACATACATACATACATACATACATACATACATACATAACCTGTTGAGCCAACTTGAAAATTGATAGAAAACTTTGTTGACTGTTTTGATAGCAAGTTTTTTTAAGTGATTTTTCAAAGTTAACAAAATCATTTCAGTCATCCATACAAAAGTAAAACCAGAAATTTCTAATTCAGCATTGGTTTAAAATTCTGATCATTTACCCCGATGAACGTAATGACATTTTTTTCAAAGCATAGTACACTTCCCTACATAAGTTTCCAATAATTTCAACACCAGAATCAACAATTCTTTGATTGAATTGTCGGATCGTCTTAGGGTCGTGAGCTGAATTGTGTTCTTTATACGCCCCGAAGAAAGAGATCTGGAAGAATAAGGGTCAGATGATTGAGCTGGAAACTCGATTTATCAACGTCGTCCAATCCAATCAAGGGGAAATCTTCCTCCAAACAGTTGTATTGTGTGATATTACCGATTTCTTTATTACTTATGGCTTACCCTGTATAGAATGTCAACTTTGAAGCATGACGGACAGAGATGAACAGACAAACTGGCGGATGGGCGGGGGGAAGAGAGAGCGACAGAGATAGAAAGACCGACAAACAGACAGATGGGGGAGACAAGAAGTACTACGGGTAGACTGTGAGTCCCTATCGCTTCTCTATACCCCCAAAGGAAGAAGTCTGGATAATCAAGAGTCAGAACATTGTGCTTGAGACTCAATCAGTCTATATTGTCCAATTCAGCAGAGAAGAAAATGACTTTTCAACCATTTAATGTATGTATGTCTTATCATACCCACGTATAGACTCTTCGTAACAGCTTTTGGTACACACGGGCAATCGTAAGTTAAATGGCCATAATCCCTTAGTCTCTGGGAGAAGTTCCTCGATCGTAGTCCTTGTGCAGGAGGCATTACCATTTTCAAAATCTTTGGTATAAGCTGGTAGTAGATTGGGCCATGCCTTACCAAACATGAAGCAAGCACATCACCACTGAGCCTTGTGATCGGTAATATTTCTTCATCGTGTAATTGTATCGACTGCGCTTCAATTTCTGCCCACCTGTAATGAGATTTTGAATCACCTGTTCACCCCATAAGCTTATCACAGATGACAGATATTCTTTGTTCGTTTTTAAGCCCTTAATTCTCGTTTTTCCTTCATAAAAGAAAGTAGCAGTCCTTAATCGTTTTGCCAGCACGCATCCTTTGGAGGTCGAACCTCACCTTTCACCCCTTCAATCTTGAATCAAATGTTTCTATTCCAAATGGGGATTGCAAATATGTGAAAGAACAAGCCTGGTTGCTGCAGGGTCAAAAAAAGAGAACTCCCTGCCAATCATTTAGTTGTGGTTTCAAAGGGAATACAAATCTTATTCAAAGGTTAGCTTGGATTTGACGTGATAGTCGAACGGTGAAAAAGTTCACTCTCCTAAATTGAGTGGGTGTTGTTCCCGTCGTTCGTGTTACGGTGGAAAATCAAAGTCAAGTCCAACTTCGACTGGAATTTGACAATTTACATGCTCTGCAGAATCACTTTTTTAAGAGAATTTCCCAAATAATTGGAGTAATTGTTATGTTTTCCTTCAGGCTCGTATTCCCTCTTGAGATTATTCGACGGAGAGAATGGCACCTGGTTGAGTACCATTTAACTAGACCGACCAATTCTCTGAGGTTGTCCTCTATTTACTTTCTAACTCAACTTTTTTATTAGACCAAGCTACAGGTTCGTCTGCTATTTGAAAAAATAGGTGAGATTTCCATGGGAATACTAAGTCGAAAGAGAGTAAAAAGACGTACAATTACCAATAATCTACATAAGAATTATTACTCAGCATTCCTGAACACAAAATATGGTAATGATGATATGTTAGACTGAGTCCTTGAACGTTTGGATTGTTGGAAGTAGAGAAAACTAGGTTGAGAGATAAAGAGAGAAAAGGGAGAGGGTGCACGTCGCTTCTATAATTATCATAATCATCATCAGTCTTTTAACGACCGTCGTTGGACATAAACCTTCACAAGATTCGCCAAAATTCTCTATCGTGGGCGTCGCGGAGCCAGTATTTCCTGAATCTGTCTAGTTCATCTCTCCATGTTGTTTTCTGTTGGCCTCGGTTTCTTATGTGATTTCTGGGGATCCATGTTGTGAGACGTAATGTCCATCGGTTGCCTTTCATTCTTACAACAGGGCCTGCCCATTGCCATTTGAGTTTTTTAATAGTTTCTATGATGTCACGGACACCCGTTTTCCTCCTTATATACCGTGCTGTCTTGTGATCTTTCCATGTGAGTTTTAGCATGATTCTTTCTTGCGCACGTTGCATACTTCTCAGTTTG
>OY735218.1:49092679-49097679 GCA_963457665.1 Thysanoteuthis rhombus
AGAAGATCCTATAAATCCTAAAAAGAAGCATATTCAACTAATGCATCCTCCCGATAGTCTACAATGGAGCTGAAACATGGAACTCAACCAAGAGACAGACCTGCAAACTGGAAAGTATGCAACGTGCACATGAGAGGATCATGCTCAAACTCACTTGGAGAGATCGCAAGCTGGGAAAAATAAGAGTCCGAGACATCATAGAATCCGTTAAAAACTCAAATGGCAATGGGCTGGTAATGTTGCAAGAATGGCAGAGACCAATGGAAATCAAAACTCACAACATTGTTCTCAAGAAGTCACATGCGCAAGCGTGGCATACAGAATACTAAATGGAGAGACGAACTTGACAAACTCAAAAAGTATTGGTACCGAGACGCCCACGATAAAGAAGTGAGGAGAATCCTGGGGAAGGTCTATGTCCAACGACGGACGTTAAGGGACTGATGATGATAAACTGGCGACGGTCTATCTATTCCTATCAGATGAATATAGTAAATCAGCTCTCCTTAAACTAAGGTTTGATGACCTCTCCCGGAGTCATATAAAGATAATTGGGTCTCGAGAAAAATATCAAGAATTATAATGTAACCTTTTTTTTTTTTTGTCAATCTCTACACTGATATTTACTCTTATTGGTGCAGATTGTGAATTTTCTCAATAACATTCAATTATTTTATGAATACAAATTTCGTTTCCTTTTTGTATTTTCCATAATAAACATTAAAGACCGTAATTAACATTTTGCACTTTTTTTCCTCGGTAGATGGATAAACTTCTCTCTGTGTTCAATTACAGTTAGATTACGACTAAAGAGTCATACAAACATCAAAAAACATTTTTCTCGTCACTTGCAAATGAAAAAGGGTTGAAAAGCCCTGTTGTTAAACTTTATCATTTATTTTCGACTGCTATTCACTTTTATCTTTTTTTTTTTAATTACTTTTTTTTTCATCATGATTTCTTTCGCCGGTAAAAGCAAAAAACGCATTAAACATTTCTTTTCCGAATAATTGTGTGAGCTTCCAGTGAATAACATCTCTTCTACCTTTGGATACGTGCCAGCTGTTGTGAAAAAAAGAATTCAGTTTTGGGATACAATTTACAATGTAACTATAATGCTGAAGTGGAAATCTATTTTTCGTCCATCGCACGACCGTCCGAAATCATTTTTAAAAACACAGCATTTCTTCTGTATGTAATTAAAAATGAAAAATCCTACAAAATCATTCCTTTCACATTTGCAGTAGCATATACTTCAAAGTAGTACTTTCGTACAATTCCTTGACATAATTCCACGTATTGATTATACTAAACATGAGTTGCAGATGATAAAAATCAACAACTCACACAATAACAAATAAAAAATACAAATCTTGATTTTTTTTAATAGAGAGCTTTTTGAATGTACATAAAGACTTCACGCCAATTCCGATTCTGGATTCAATCAAAGGAAGAAAAAGTCTTCTCTTATAAAATGATAGGATTCTTATATCTTTTTCTTCTTTGTCGACACAGATTCTTTTAGAATATTAACTAGCATCAGATCTGGTTAGTCACTTAATTGGAACTGTAAAGTAACCAACGTCTGTTGCTAGCATGGCTTGTGATCAATTGAAAAAATATGAAATAGGGATTACCAATGGATGAATTTCTTCTCTTGCCTTTTGTTGGGCCTTGATTACTAAAAAGTCTGAATTTTCAAAATACAAGCGAAGATGCAAACTAAGAGACCCATTTAGCTTAAAATCACAATGTGAATTGCCCCACCCGCCTAAAAAAAAAACAAACTATTTGGGGTAGATGTTTGGAAGAAAAAAGGTTTTCTAAGACATTAAAAGGAGTAAACGTTCACATTTACAGTCCTTTAGTTCTATTGCTGTGGTACGTGTGCATGAAACATACATGTATACATACATACATGGCCCGCCAGTCAGCCAGACCAACCTGGAAACTGAAGATACTTATCTTGACAGTTCCTGTTGACAGTTTCCAAATGCTTTTCTAATCCTATAACAAGTTGATGATCTGGTCTGTAAGGTGACCCATAGGCCTAGATTATGTGATGCTTTGCCAGAATACGTAACAAAAGTTGTGAAGAATGACTTGCTCAGTCATTGCGAATTTGATGGTCACAAACTTGAAAAGCTCAATAGTGTCTCACTGGAGACTGAGTAACCCTATGAGAGAGTATAACTCCATGCATCTACAGTAACGTCCCTTTGATTAGTTGTCAAGTTGTATTGAGTTCATGCATTCGGTTCTAGAGATATTAAAAATAGCTGAATATTTTCCAGAGAAACCACGCAGGTTTACCTCCATTACTGTAGTTAATTCTGTTCAATATTTTCTACTCTGTCCAAAACTACACTATTCATGGTCTTTTTATAATTCAGCTTGTTTTTTTTTGGGGGGGGGGGCTGCTTGTACTTAGTTATATCAATTTGCACGGCTAATACCCCAACCATATAACATCAAAACCGCACTATTCAAAGTAAGATCATATTTATAAGAAATCGTCAACCAGATCTGTCAACATATATATCTTCAATTAGTTATGTATGTATTGCGTGTACAGCCTGTAGTAATTGACTTGGTAAGCTTAAGATGCATGTTTTCTTATGTCGAGAAATTCAGGTTTTTGTTGCTTTTTCAAAATCCCTCCCTGAACATATTTTTAAAAAAGGGGTGAATTAGGTTTTTGGCTAAAATGACCCCTTTATTTGTATCCGGCAGCAGTCTCGTTAGTTTCTTTTTTTTAGGGGTTACTTCCCCCAACAAAGCTCAATTAACTGCAGAGTGCACGAGAAAATATGTCCTAATGAAGAATTATCCACATACTTCGCTTATACTGGGAATCGAAGCCAGATCTCCGCGCATGTAAGACAAACGTACTAACCATTACACCATCTGAGCAGAATAAATGTAGAAGTAGCAAAAATACTTATAGTTGGCCACTATGAAGCATGTGCTGCTGGGAAAACATCAAGAAGATGAGTTTTGATGTTATCTCTACACCAGAGATGAATTCTAATTTTCCAGAGGTGGAATTAATCACCATGCTAAGACAGACTGCCAGGAACTACAACAGCTGGTAAATTGATTTCATCTTTCCATTATTTTCATTTCTCATCTAATAAGTAAGAATTTTTGTAAGATGAGGCAGAATGAACGACATATTCACCCTTCAGGGTATATAGGACCATTGATTGGACGTGATGAAATTTTAGTTGGTCATATTTTTTTTTCTATTTATCGATTTCTTAGTAGGTATATGTGAGATAAAAATCTCTACTTCTGATTAGCAGAAGTAGCAAGATTCATTTGTGTACGTATGTGCGTTCTTTTATCTTTCAAATTATTATTTTTTTTTGTTTGCTGTAAGGCAAATGTTCTATCAGTCTTTTCTGTTGTCTTGGTTCTGAGGAGCCAATCAATTCAGAATTTAGACATTACTTTAAATTAGGTACCCAGAAATTACCTCAAGCCTCATGCACCGATACAAACAAGAATTCAGAACTGGTCTGGATATTCACAATAGAAACCGTCCAGTGATCTTTATCTTTTGGCAGCGTGTGGTGTTGGAGTGATCAATCAAAAATTGGGAAAAAAGGGGATCAATAAGTAAGTTTCTTATCTGAACTTTTGTTTGGCGGTGATCACTAAAAAAATCCAAGTTTTTAAAAGAACGAGCATGAATTGAGGAACTAATTTAGCGTAAAATTACATTATCAATTGAATCCCCCCCCGAAGCATCTTTTTCTAGACATAATAAAGGATTATATGCTTACATTTCAATTCCTCTGTGGCTTGCACGCGTGGTAAATACTCCAGGGATAGTCAGGTGTCAATTTCAGCGGATAATAGCTTGCGCCTTATCTATGTGATTATCGTCCGTTGATGATCAGAATATCGTCAAGATTTGGCATCGTCTTTAATGAATGTTCTTCTCGATTTGAAACGCCAGTGTCATTCGTGGTATTTTGTGCAGCTCCGATAATCCTCCCTATAGGCCTGTTGCAAAAGTAGAGAAGTCTCGAAAAACTTCCTTTCCCTAATTGAAACAGAACTTCACACAAACACGTTGCTCTTCAAGATCTGTCATTGTTCAACTTTGGTAAAAAAAAAGCACTGAGCTCACTGCACACACGGTCACTCTAGTACGTGTGGCTTAGAAAATCTATCCACGTATCTTGATGCAGTTTTTCTCACGAAAGATCAAGGTCACAGACACCTAGTATTTTGCCAACAAACACGCTAAAAAGTCTCATTGACGCTCTGTGTTCCTATGTGGACAAGTCAATTATATGTTTGTGGGCGTGCATGCTTGCGTGCTTGCGTTTGCTTGTGCTTACGTGTGCCTGCGTGTATATACTAAGTTCACCAGAAAGTAAGCAATCAGTTGAACAATGTCGCCTCAGTCATCGTCAGAGTACTATCTTTTATCACAACACCCCCCCCCACTTTTCAAAAGAGTTTCGAAGATTTTCTTTTGGGAACACCATCAGCTGCCTTGTTCCGTTCTCCTTAATTTCATTCCTGGTTTGAAATGTCTTTTGTTAAAGCCTGGAGTCACATGAAGCCAAATTTGGACTGTAGGCGGGGAAGGCGGGAACAGGCAGATGAGTGCTATTATTTACGGAAATTGACACCTGACTGTCGCTGACGTTTCTGGAGAGGTAAGAATCTGTAACAGTTTGTTTAGCATGATTTTAAATGAAAACTGACGATGCATCGCATGACTGGAAAATTTGTGCCGCGTCCGCTGAGAGATAAACAAAATATTCGGTGAAACACAAGACAGCATTTATCCTACAGACGACCTACTCTTCAGATTTAGCTTCTGTTGATTACTTTAAGAAATAAAAAAAACGAAGGAAGAAATGGAAAGTCTGGTTGCTGCAGGGACGAACCCCACTCCAACTTCTCTTCCAACTGAAGATGACTACTGCATCTTTTCAACTGTATATAAGAATTACGAAATTTTTTAATGTGTTTATTCA
>OY735218.1:49102679-49130179 GCA_963457665.1 Thysanoteuthis rhombus
GTCTTGATGAAAGTATCTGAACAGAAAAAAAAAATTTCGCCTCGGACTGCACGCACGTTTTGAATAATAGTCTATTTAAATGTCCTTCATAACTTGAGAAGAAATTCTTTGTAAAATTCAATAGCTTTTCAGGACTGCATTTTTTTGTGAAGCTGACACAAATACGTTTTTTTTTAATAGTTCTATTTTCCTGCAGATAAAATTTCACTCTCAAAAGATTCATTGAAAACTGAGAGTGCATTTGGGGAGACTAGTGGACAAGCAATACCTTGTGATCATCTCTCGTAAGTGGTGGGCCCAGTAGGTTAAGGGGTTAGGACTAACCCAACCACCATGATTGGGCAAAGCCGTATTAAATATTTTTCTTATACCTAGATTAAGAAAACCCGAATAATCCCACGTAATCATATATCAACCTTGAAGACATTAGAGCTTTTTTTTTCTATTCCAGGTATTTACTATGAAAATTTTTATCTAGACCCCCGCTAAAATTCTTGAATTCGCCCCTATATTAGTTCATCCTGTTGTGGTGTAATTGTTTGCATGCTAGTCACGCTGATAATTACTTTTGAGAAGAGAGTTCGATCCTTACTGAGTGACCTGCAGCCACGAGCGAAAACTAAGCCGAGCTTAGTAAATAACAACTCTCGTTAGCGATTGGAAGCGAACAGATAAGAGTTTCGCGGAGGTGGCTTTGTGATCAGATTATTCGCGATATTTACAAAGCCAAGCTTAGATGATGGAGTGGTGGTGGGTGATAGGTCGACAGCGCTGAACATGGACTGGACTGGTCGAGTTCAAACTAAGTATTCAAGGAAGAAAGTCGTATCTGGTCTATACTCACAGATATGAACAAAAACATAGCGTGACATGTTTTGTGTACCAAAAAGCAAGCGACGCTGTCTTTTATATTCATTGCAACTTCTTAATATGCAGACACAAATAAGTCTTCTTCCACTTTTTTCTCTTTGAACAGTCCTCCTAGAACTTTTTTCTCTCTCTTTTCCTTCATAGATCGATTCCGACTTCCCCCATTCTACTTCTCGTTTCATTCTTTTTTTACTCTCGCCTTCTTTTCTCTTTGCACGGTCATTCAGACGATTTCTTTTTTTTTCTCTCTTTCTTCCCCACATCTGATAACTTCTCTTTCTCATCCTCCCACTCATCTTTCATTATTTCATTCTGTTGTTGCTCTTTGCACTCTCTTTAAACTGTTTCGCTTTCGCTTTCTCCCGATCCCTCTCCTGCATTAATTCTATCTCTCTTTATTTCTTCCAGTTTTTCTTCTTTTTTTTTTTTACTTCTTCCTTTTCAGAGACTTTCTGTTCATGAAGATCGGTCAATGGAGATTGGCTCTCGAACTGATTCCAGTGAGGAATTTCTATTTTTCTTTGCTTCTATCTTATGGTAAAGATACAAACATTTTGAACAGCTTTTATTTTAAAATCTTTTCACGTTTGCCTAGTTTTATCTTTTTTCCATTCTCTTTCATTTCTCTAAGCTTCTTCTCCTTCTTTTTCTTTTTGTTTTTGTTCTTGTTTCTTCGATGACAAATTCTTTTCCTTCGTTTCGTAACGTTCTTTTCTCTCTGATCATCATTTTCCTTTTCTTCTTTTTCTTTCTCCTCTTCTTCTCATCCTTTTAGTTCTTTTTCTCTTTCTTCTCCAACTTTTTCGTGTTCTTCTTCGTCTTCCCTTTTTTATTTGTTCCTTTCTTTCATCCTTTCACTCTCTTCTCTTAGGACTATCTTTCTTAAAATGTCTTCTTTTAGTTTTTTTCAACTTCTTCCAATTCCCCCTTTATATCTATTCTCTCTTTTTTTCTCTCCCCTCTTCCATTTTCTTATTCTCTTCCCACTTCCCTCTCTATTCCTTTGCTTCGTTCTTCCTTACCGTCTGCATCACCATTAAAACATCTAAGTTGAACTCCGGTTTTTCATAATTGAAAAACAAATCACCTCCTACCCGACTTTGAGAGGGATTCTCTCTGATTTCCATGAATAATTCTGAGTCTCAAGACGTTCCTTGCTTAAAGATTAGCTTTACTTGAGACACATGAATGTGAATAAGAAACCAAAACCTCACACTCCACATGATTTAATCATCAGACATTCACGTAATAGATTTAAAAAGAAAAAAAAGACTTTGAATTACGAAAAAAAGTTAACCACTCCGCTCGATATAAGTAAATCTCAAGTGTGAAAGAAAATTCTAGACCGTTAATACCCGGGGTGAAATTGATTATTTCACAGCGTCAGGACAATTTAACTCCCAACACTTGTTGAATATGTTAACAAATTTTGGCAAAGTATCAAGTTCTGGAACATTAGAGAAGGTTCTAGAAAATTCAGCAGATCACTAAGCTTTTTATTTTAGGGTATCGAAGGTCTGATTAGAAATTATCCTGTCGTTTATTATTGATATAAAAGTCTGCGATAACGTCTTGAATCGATAAGGTAAAGACGTGAGAACATATACTACACTTGGATCTCAAATTAAAGTCTGCAAACAGCTGGACGATGAAACTAGGATCATCATCAGCCTTTTAGCAACTGTCGTCGGACACAGACCTCTCCAAGGATTCGCCAAACCTCTCTATGATGAGGGTCGCGAAGCCAATAATTTCTGATCTTATCATCACACCATCTGATACTGTCACAGTCACAGTTTCACATATGATCTGTGGGAAGCCATGTTGTGAGTCGTGATTTCAATGAAAGTATATAATTATTGCAGTAAGTTTTGAAAGAGTGTTAAAATAATACATGATTCATGCGAAGATACACTTTCATGGGTGGCTTACAACTTCCATACCCAGAAGGTTGGGGGGTGCTGCTCCCACAGCTTCCCTGAGCCAATCTACAGCTGACTCTTCGAAAAATTATGTAATAGTTTCACCTTTTCAAGACTAACTTATAAAAGTGTTTGATAACATCAAACAGTACTAAAAAGCAAAAATAGTATGTAAACATTCATTCAGTTATTAAGGAAAACTATCATTTTATCAAATCAAGTGTTCCTCTTTTTATTTTTTTTGGAGAAATTATGATCAACTGATATGACTGTTTAAAATATCCCAGCATACAGAGATCTATTGAGCCAAGTTTTGTCTATGGGCAAATCATTCAAGTTAGGGAAGCCTGCCTTGAGAATCAACATTCGAAATCCTGGCTTTCACCTAAGCTCGAACACCGATTCAGCAAAGCACTACGATTCTTGATTCGCCAGAAAAATGCATCGAAATACCTCAAAGCAATATTCGATATTCATAATTGTTGTTAATGTGTAGAGTGACAAGATTCAAACGCTGTTAGCATTGAAGTGCAAAATTGCATTTGTACTTAGGTTAGATAGGTTTCAACATCAGTGCGGATATTACACAACACGTGACCCCTCTCTGTGTGGACAGCCTGGTCAGTGTTTTATCAGAGGATGCTTTGTCAAGCAACTGACCTGATGGGCCTTCAAGCTAAAAGTCACTCTGGCCGTCCGTAGATGTCAACCCTGAGATGAATACTTCAATCACTTGACATTCTCATGTTAATAAAGGTCAGTTGTTATTCACCAAGGGAATTCAAACGTCATTAAAGCTTAGGTGCAGGAATTGGGCAAGTAAATGGGATGAGCTGCCGTGTTCCATAGTTGACATCCGCTAGAATGGATGAAATATCAAATAAAACAAACGAAAAACCACCCAATACCAAAAATAAAAGCCACAATAGCTAGCAAAACCTATCCGAAATTCCATTGTGGTTCTTGGTTATTTTACGAGAGAATTCAAACAATATGCATTGAATATAATCATTGAGTAAACAATTCATAAATACGAGGTCTGTCCATAAAGGAACTGTACTTTCAAAACAGCACTCGAATGAGACATTTCAGAGTTCTCATAACTAGAATATAATGGATCAGTGACTTTTTTTTACTCTTTGTGTGAAAAAATGATACCTTTGTTAGTTTTTTGAGCTACATATGCCAGAGTGAACGTGTGTCTAATGCAGTTAGTTCTTTTTAATATCCGCGTTGTATCGAAAATAGAACGGAATATGTAAAACAGCTTACCAATTAGTGGATGGATACAAATGTTTTTGTTTTTTTTGGGGGGGGAGGTCCCTCAAAGGAAACACTTTTTTTGAAAACTCTTGATTTTGTAACATGATGAGTGTCTCCCAAAAAGCGTTTCCTTATTCGAGAACAAAATATCACACAAACACATTGTCGTTCAAGATGCTTTATTTTTCAAATTGGATAAAAAAGAGCCAGTTGTACTAATTCCCTCACTGGTACGCCGCTATGGAACTGCAGGCCTTTTTTTTTTGTATGTATGTACCTTAAGAGAAAGAAGAAGGTTCAAATGGTATAGATTATTTAATTGCTCAAATAAATTATGTACACGTACAAGGACATCATAAAGACCCTGTGCAGATTTTTCGTAAGTTCAGTTCAGTTCAAGATAAAACCCACCTGTCTTTATGAAAATATGTAAAGACTAATGTTAATTCAACAAAACAATTCTTATAATATGCTATGAACCATGATAACTACCTTGATTCAGGGAATTACTAAAAATCAACTGAAAACCTGTTTCGGAGAACTCGTTTCACAGTTCGTATACATAACGATGTTGAAAAAGATAAATCAATATAAAGATGTAATAAATTATTCCACTTAACCTTTCTACGGATTGATTTTAACATGTTCGAAACTAGATTTATGAAAATGTAATGACTCCTTATATTAGCAATAGCAGTTATTGACGATGTTGCTATTGGCTTCCATCCAGGCAAGGCAAGTCACTCTGCTAATACCAGGTAATTGTGCAGACAGAACTTCGCAAAATATAACATTTACTTGTTGGAGGAGACGCTTTTATTGATTGATAGATTATCTCTTGATTCTATTGCAAATGGATTTGGCTGATATGTATACTGAAGCTACATCGGAAGTTCGATGATGTAATCTAACTAACAATCAACGTGTCTACCTCAGCCTTTTTCAATTAGTCAATCTGATCAGTTCAGAACTATCTATCTATCTATTCATCGATCTCTCTACGAAGTACCGAGAAAAATTGGACTTTGAAATGAAAAGATAATAATTCCTGATACCTAGTTTCCATCGTCACCTTTGAAATAGTCCCTTCGTATACGCACACTGGTCAAAGAAATAGTACTGATAATAAGGGGTAGCAAAATCTGCCCTACATTCTATTCGTAAACCCTGAGGTAACAACTCGTAGGTAGCTACCTATTACAGGCTAATGCTATGTGTATGATTGTATTGTGAGGAAAGTCTGCTTGTTTTCAACGTTCGTTCACAATATTGACTCTACCTGAGTTTGGAGACCGAAAACTGATACCAGCGAAAGAAAGAAGTCTATCCAAGCCAGATATATATATATATATATATATATATATATATATATATATATATATATATATATATATATATATATATATATATTCTAGCTTCATATCTTTAAATACTAAATATTTCTTTTTTAAATTCAAGAATTTTTTTGATTCACTTCAGTCACCTATTTTCTAATATCCTTCAATGCAATTTATGTAATTTTTTCCGACGATTTTTCCCCTGTTTTACATACACTTTTTTTTATAAAGGTACAATGTATAAATTTTATCTCGTTGGGATCATCAGTTGTTCACCTTGTAACGGTTTCAGGGTCTTTAAAAACAAAACAGTTATATCAACATGACACCCCAGCAGTGTTGATAAAGCACCACCTTTATTTCTTACAATATTCTTTATGTCATACATGTAGTTTGTCATTTGATATAAAATTTTATGTAAATTGTATATTGATACTATTTCATACTACATATCATTCATTTTTTTTTTAACGGAGCTCACTTACGTAGGTAACCCAAAAATGTATTTAACGATGAGAGATCACTGAGTGTAGCAACTGACGTGACTCGCTTTTCGTGTTATTTCTATTGAATGTCTACCCATGTGAATATTTAATCCGTTGTGTCAGTTTTAATCTCAGGCTGCATGCGAACCAACTTGTGATTTCATCTTTAAGAAAACTAATTACACATAAAAAAAACTTTTTCGAGTTAATTCTTTGCCAACATATTCAACCGAAGAATTTGACAATTTTTTCCACAAACTTTAAAATTGATTTTCCACGTCATATACCATCAGGCTTCTATCAAATGTTTCTAACACCTTTAATTATCAAATTAAGTATCCTTATACACATGGTTGAAACCAAACAAAACTATTTTCTAGTGGGCGATTCTATCACTATGATTGAGACAATCTGTTACATGGCATTCCATGTTCGATCTCCAAACTCATTAAACTGATAATCAGTCAGGCAGATGGATCAGAGCCAAATGTTTTCCCCTTTCCCTGGTCAATACAATGATCTGTCACACTGACAAAGTCTGGATCCATCTCTTTCGGTTACCCAATTCCGTAACAAGCTGAAAAGTTTTAAAGGGATCAGGATATAAAATCATGGCTTTCTTGAATTGTCGAAAAATCTTAGTAATCCCCCCTTGATTGACTATTCTTACAACTACAATTTTCGGTATAAATTCAATAAATTTTCCCTTGCGATTCTCAGATATTCTGATAAGATTGTTCCGTAGAATATATGAACTGGTCGACTACTTGTTCTAAAAGACATTCTCATTAGACGAAACCGAAACTATCTGGTTAATGTGTAGATAAACATTCCATCCTCGATTTAAATATCCAAATCTTGGAACGTTGCTTGCATTCCTAAATGTTCACATTTGATTCAAGATCCTTAGGGTATATATCACTATACGACTTTCTGAATTCTCCTCCATAGGAGAACATAAGTCATCATTACAACGGGGACAGGCTGAACGAACAACTCCTTCCACATAAGTGTATCTCTGAATTTTTGAGATGAGGTATTATTATTATTATTTCCATTATTATTCGGACTATCCTCACCTTGGTTGTTTTTCATACAACCGACCAGATGATACCTGATGAAGGCCGAAAAGTTGTATGAAAAACAACCAAGATGAGGATAGTCCGAATAATAATAGAAATCCTTCTACATAAGTTTAAATTAGATACTATATATATATATATATATATATATATATATATATATATATATATATATATATATATATATATATATATATTTGGGTTTATGTAAAAAATAATCAGCCTAGTAGCGGGTAGGATCTATTCCCATAGGGACACCAATGATCTGATGAAATGTTTTATTTCCTTTTTTAAAGTAACATTCCCCATTCTTTTCCTAATAACCTTTTTAAGGGTAGAGTACGTGAATTAAGTTTTGCCTTTTTTGTTTTACACCAGAAAACTTAAATATGTAAACTCAATGCATTTACTAACTAGAGTTTGCAAACCCGATGAATTCATTGTTCTCTCCCGCAAATGCCAAGTTCATTTTTTTAATTTCATTTCTTCATAAGATCTTCAAGAGGAACTTTTGTGTAAAGAGTACTAAAATCGTAGGTTGAGATAGATTATGTCCCTCCATGGGTATTTATGATATCCATTTTCTTTAATGGGCGTATAATTATTTACTACTCAAAAGAGATTTGAATTACTCAAAAATTTACTTTAATTTATTATGGAATTCCTGAATTTGATTGTATATTAAATTAAAAACTTAATTAAAGAACAGCTTTGCTAAGAGGTTTAATAGAACAAACTAGAGGCAATAATAAAGCAAGCACTGATTGAATTTCCATGCATTCCAGGTATCCAATACATAAATGGTAATTTTGTTATTTTTCATTTATATATGTATATGTATATATATATATATATATATATATATATATATATATATATATATTGTGTGTGTGTGTGTGTGATTGTGTAAAAAAACAGGTTTGTATATTTCTATATACACATGAAAAAGCCTGTCTTCTCTGTGTCCCAGGGTCACCTCGAGCTAATCTTTGAAATTAGAGACAATTCCTTGTCTAAAGTCTCCAATCCGCTGATATCCGCTTTGTCGACAAACAAAAGGTGCAGTGTGAACTGGTATACGTCCTGACCCGGTTTCTCTTCAAATGATTTATTTTTCTCAGTTTCAGGTTTAAGTCGTTTGTGACTCAATAATCACATTTTTTCGGACCTGTATCGATGGAGATTGTTTCGATGTGGGCAACGGTTTACCAAACCAAATGCTCAAGAGAGCGGGGGTAATCGGTCGGCAATTTTGGTGGAATTCAGACGTAAGAATACCTCAACAATACATGAATCATTGTAAAATGGTTCATTCTCTCCTTCATACTTCTTTCAAGTCTTCTATCTTTTTTATTAACAAAAAGTTACATTATGTTTTGAGTGATGGATCAGTATTCTTTTAACACTAGCAATACTGTACACGCTGCAGCATTGTATCACCGATGACGATCCAATGTTGTCACCGGATTCTGATGACTTCTTTTCCTCTTTCTCCAATTTTGGGACTTCTGGGGCATATCTCATTATTCCATGAAATGGCAACTGATATGAGGTGTTGAAGTCTTTTCAATAAGCGCATTGTAAATGATATACTGCCTTTATTAGAGAACTTATTTTCTTTTGGTCTGTTTGATGTCGCACCATGTAATTTATCTTCCTTCGATTCTTTCCCACTTGATCTGCGCATCGTGTTCCGTACGTCCAATAACTGTAACGTGACACTCGCTCACCTTAATACAGCAAATTTCCTCTGTTTTCTTATAGTCTCTTTTTTTTTATCGCTATCGCTGTGGATGGTAACATACGCATGCTTTTCTAACTGCCACAACACCAATCATTCCCCTCCCTCGATCTAAAGGATGATTCTGCATCTTCAACAGCATTTTTGACCTTCCATTTCCGCCCAGTTATGACCGACGCTCTGCTGATTTTCACAAGTGGGTCACAGGAGTCACACAACATTTGGTAGAGCGATGCCGATCAATACGTGGCAACGGTGGAGGCTCTCGACGTTGCTTTCACGGACTGTGGGCATTTCCTTTCCAACGATAGAAAACTTGATTCACGTGACGGCTCCCTTTATTGAGAAGAGATCGCAGCATTTAGCAGACAATCTCCGTCCTTGTTCAACTGAACAGTCCGTGTAGACGGATCACGGAATGGCCGATGCGTGATTTCGATTCTGAAATGTACCTCCATGGGAAACACATCAGGCCCTCTTATGATCGGGCGTATCGTATCATGCTCTGCATTGTGCAATATGTAGAGAAAAATAGAAATGTATGTAGATAGATATGTATAGATAGCTACATGCATATATATATATATATATATATATATATGTGTGTGTGTGTATATATATATGTGTATATGTATATATATATATATATATATATATTTATATATATATATATATATATATATATATATATATATATTTATATATATATATATATATATACGTATATATATATATATATATATATATATATATATATATATTGATAGATAGATAGATATGCAGATATATAGATAGATTTGATACAACTTTATGCATATATCATTATACATAGAAAGAGAAAGATATATACAGAGATAGATAGATAAATGTGTGTATATATATGCAGACATATGGATGTAGATATAATTACATATGTAGATAGAGAAAGAGCGACATATATATATATATATATATATATATATATATATATATATATATATATAGAGAGAGAGAGAGAGAGAGAGAGAGAGAGAGAGAGAGAGAGGGGGGGGGGGATGAGAAATGTTTTGTGAAGAAATGGATATATCATCTGACGGAATGATAATTTTTGTGTAATATTACATTGGAATAATCTCTCATTATTACACGATTAATGTGCAAATTGGCCTAAGCAGCGTAAACAGAATAAACACTTGAAGAAAATGGAGCAGCAGGAGGAATCGAACTTACGTCTGATAGGATAGCCGCTTCAAAGTAACGTTGCTCTCACCTTTGAGCTAAATCAGCCGCAGAATCCAAAATATGCATGGTATGTTTTCTTTTTTTTTTTCTTTTTTTTTTTCTCTTTTGACATGACGATTATGTCATCAAGTCGGGTATTCTGGCTGACTTACTGGCTAGGTATGAGCCACGAGCCAATGAGGAAATGAAAATTTACATACTTGCTCCTTATTGTGTCCAGAAAACATTTTTGCTGACCCATCTAACCATCTTGGTCCCCCAAACCAATGAATATTGAACTACAAACGATAAACAAACACTTAATCAATTCAAATTGCAATTTTACTGATAGATAAATGAATAAAATACAAAATACAGTAAAAATTCCAAATTTTAATGATTTAACTTCGTTTTCCATCAATTATGTCGGCATTGTTATTTTTTGTCAAAAACGTAAAAACAGCATTAATTCCATTAGTAATCATAAATTCTCTGTGAGTTCGTGGGAGTATTTTTATGCTATTTTCTTCCGGTTATAATTAAAATATCAAAGAAAATAGTTAATTATTGCAATGTGTTTTTGAAATTATATTAAAAGAGAATGCAGTATATCCGAAAACTAATGTACGGCTGATTAGCAAAAACCGTAATCTTCGTAAAACTTCAGTGATTATTAACGGTTTTGTTTTTCTTTTCTACGCAACTATTTACATTCATCCTAGAGTTCTAGTTGTGTGTTTTTGGATTTGGTCCAGTGTGAGAAAAGTTACCGTAAAAAGCAACAAAATATTGAAATGACGGTAAATAGTAGCGTAAAAATAAACCAAATCGTGGGTAATCATTTATGATAATTCATCTACGGAAAATAAATTGTTTACAGCTCAGGGATTTTGAGAAGATGTAGTGTTTAAAATACCATTCGACTAACCGATTTGCGAATGTAAACATTGAACTAATTAAAGTTTTAAATTTCGATAAGTTTTCAACCGGGTTTATATCGTCTATATCAATAAAATCAATGATACAAATATCATTACAATGCATTTATATCGTAAACTTATAGCGTTTTGATTATATTACATAGCGTATTTTCTATGATGAGCTTTTTGTGGTACGCTGCAAAACTTCCTCCGAATTCTGATTGAACTATCATATATATATATATATATATATATATATATATATATATATATGATTTACACTCCTCTATTCAAGGTTGAGCACTCTTCAAATGAGGTAACTCGTTCATTTGTAAGCGTATGCCATACTCTTCCATAGGAATAGAGCATTCTGGTGGATGGGGAATTTAAGAAGCTAAATAAATATATCGCTTAAATTCAGCCTTACTGACCGTCCAGTTCCGTGGCCGAGCTGTAGGATACCGGCGTCCAGATCTAAAGCGAAAGTTTCAATCCTTCAATCCTGTATGGGATAATGGATTGTCTATAGCCACACTGAAGAGTTGTAATACAATGAAACAGCTGTCAGTGGATGACACAATAATATAGATAGATAGATTACTCAAGTCTTGCTGTTTGGCACAAGCATTAGACACTCAGTTCGGATTGAACTCACTCCCGTAGTAATGTCCTGTGAAGTAATCATTTTGATCTCTTGTCAATCCGGCAAATGGCCACAAAAAGAGGCATCCAGTGAGTATTGAACTCACTTCAATTGTATATGGTCTTGCTAAATAACCATCAACCTATACCAGGTGCCCAATTTCAGCAAATGAGTGAAAGAATTCATGTAGGAATGATAGCTAAAGGGTAAGCTAGCATGTTACCCACTTCGCTCGGCTCCCTATGCGCTATTTTATTTCACTTTTTGCTTATCTGATGGATCCTGGTGGAAAATTTTGCTAAGTTGTATGAATTTAAGATATTATAAGATATTGTTGGTGGATTCGTGCAGAGACTTTTCCTCACCAAATAAGCAAATAATGTATGCTTATGAGTGTTTTAGAATAAATATCACGTTTTTTGTCCGGAATGGATCCAGACATTTAATATCAACGATACCTTGTGGAATGGCACCTTGGTTCTCTTCAAAATATCCCCCTTGGCACCTGACACAATTACCCCGGCGTACCTTCCATTTTTCAAGTCCGTCTGCAACTTTTTCGGGACTGCTATCAAATACCAAGTATAGGGTCTGAAAATTCTATCCTTTCTCAAAGTGAAAAGCCAAAGTCAGAGGGAGGATTCACCTCGGGGATACAATTATTTGCCAGAAAAAAAAATTAACAAAATGTGAAGAACGATACGCGCTGTCATTGTCAATGCTACGGTACCACAGTCCACAAGTTCATTAAGTGAACTACTTAGTAACTCCACCGTAGAATATAAGTTCAATCATCACCATCATCATCATCATCAGTAGTCTTTTAACGTCCGTCGTTGGACATAGACCTTCCCCGGGATTTGCCATACTTCTTTATCATGGGCGTCGCGGAGCCAGTACTTCCTGAACTTGTCTAGCCCGTCCCTCCTTCTAATATTCTGCCGGCCTCTGTTGCGCATGTGATCTCGGGGGATCCATGTCGTGAGTCGTGATGTCCATCGGTTGTCTCAAATGATTGGTTGCCAAGTATACATCAAAGTTGCGCAACCAGTTCTGACGATATTTATAATAGCTGGATACCTTCCGGACAAAGTTTGTCGATCGCAATTCTACAGATTTTCAAATTTCCGGTAGAATAAACCTCCAGCAGCAGGTCCAAAGATCAGCAAGCCATGCAGAAAACTTGCGATAAATAAATTTCTAGCTTCTAAATGTTCTTGATTCTTTATTTTTTTCCCTTTCTTTAGAGCATCATAAAGCTGAAAGTAATGAGTTGAAAAAAATCCCAATTTTTACGATTCATGGAGCACACGAGGAAGTGTTGTCAAGCAGATAATTTGAGATTTAAGTTGAAAACAAGCAAAGAGAAACCAGAAAAATACACCATTTCGTTGATACGACGCTTTATAAAATGAAATACCGTTTTTATTTCTATATATATATATGTGTTTGTATTTGTGTGTGTGTGTGTGCATATATTCGATAGTGAATCAGAAAATCCGCAGCCTGACACGTACTTATTGGCTGCGTTTTGATCTGAAATGTCATTGTATAATGTTCGAAATATGCAATGGATCAAGTGCATTGAAAAGGTAGTGGATTAAGTGGGTAAATATTTTTGCTGCTAAATAAATGTTTACTTTTCCATTATTAGGCTGCAAACTCTTTGATTCACTATATATGCATACATATATATATATATATATATATATATATATATATATATATATATATATATATATATATATATATATAGTCAGTAAGTAAGTTCATAACCTGACAAGTAGTTACAAATTTTGGTTTTGCATTTTCGCTTTATCATGTTCGGTCTACGTGATTTACAGTCTCAACTGGATTAAGTGCGTTGACAAGGAAAGATGTCATGTTGGTAAATAGATATTTTTTGTAAAATATATGTTTTGTGCTATTAGGCTGTCATTTTATTGATATACAATATGTAAGCTAGATATACATACGCATATACAATATATATATATATATATATATATATATATATATATATATATATATATATATGTATGTATGTATATGTGTGTGTGTCCGACTTAGAATCTTGCGATGCGTATAGTTGCTACAAGTAAATTACTTATCCGTATGACCTTACGATGTTAATTTGCATTCTTTTAACTTACTCAGTCGATTTCATGTTTCCAACGCTCGTCTCCTAAAGCTAATTGTAGTCTATTTGCAGTATTAAATCAAAACCGTAGAATGGCTGGGACGAGGCAATTAAAATCTCTTAGCAAGCAGGCGATAAATGACGAGAAATGTCGCTTCTTTTTTTTTCTTTCTTTGGCTAGTCACTACTAAAAGCTAACGTCGGTAATTTTAAAGTGGGGAAGCCTAAAAAGTAGAGGAAAGGAGCTGCTTTTTCATTCTTGCATCTGCAAACGATCAACGAACAATGTCTCGAGCACTTTCTGGTGAACTTGTGACTCAAGCAGCAACCTTATCACATCATCTTATTTGAATTAGAAACGTTAAAAAGTTTATAAACAAAGGATACTACATGGACTGAATGGAAAGCTCCATGGCAGTTCCTAACCCGACATTTTTCAGCTTTGTTCGATCTCAGGGGTTTTGGAAATGAAATCTTGCAGCATCTCCAATTTCCAACAGAAATTCCCCTTCACATTATCATTTTACAAGCATCTTGATTTTCATCTCAGTAATCGAAGTGCAATTATAGGGAATCAATAATTCGTGCTTTCACTGAGACCTCGAAACCCACAGGATTTTGTAAAGATAACGTATTGTTTTTGGAAAATAGAGGAAAAGTCTTATTGCTTCAAATGGATGATATTCTGATTAAGTATCTATAGCTTTTGTTGTTTATATTGCTCCTCTCTTACTATCAAAAAAAGATATTCCCCATTCAACAACTTACTATTACTTAGAATAGTTGCAGAGCAGAGAAAGGTTTTCTCAAAGTCCTCTGATCAAATGATTTATGTACTGTAGAGAATTTCACTCATGTCTCCACTTGGTCATTAAGAATATTGTACCATCAGTTTGGTTATATCTAATAAACAGCCTGTACATGTAATTTATCGATAGAAGCAAGGTTATACACCTTTTAACTTCTGATCAATAGACTAAACACAACCAGCTAACTATAGCTTTTGGTGAGGATTAACTAAAAAGGCCCATGAAAGAATTTCCAACTAATTCGATTCCGAAAATTCACATTTGCAACGATTGAAGCAGTATCAGTAATTATTTGATTGTTCCTGTTGATTCATTCAGTTTTCTAGCTGTTATTTTTTTTTTAATTTGCTTGTTTTATTGTTTGATTTGCTTGCTGCATTTTTTAAATTGCTTACCTTAGTTTTTAATTTTCTCGTCATAGTTTGTTTTTGTTTTTTTCAATTTCAATGCCGTAGGTTCTGATTTGATTTGCTTGCTCTATTTTTAAATTTACTTTCTCTAATTGTTAACTTACTTGGGAAATGCTGGAGATGCATTTAACCAATGCTTTTATCCATTATACTTTCAACCTAAGGTTTATTCTCAACTATAATAACATGCGAAGGCGAATGGAACTATTTTGGCTCGAGAACTATTTCCAAATTGAAAATCGTACAAATAGGAGAAAAAATATCAAATAAAGTTTCAACTTGCTTCAAGAAAAATATATATCATTACAATGTCATTTTCGCTAATTCAAGTTCAAGTTCTGAAACCTTGCACGCAATGAAAACGTAGAAGAAAGATCATTGCAAAAAATCAATGCAAAGAGATTTTGAATTAGTGAAAATGACATTTTAATGATGTACATATTTTCCTGGTAGCGACTTGAAATGTTTTTTTGATATTTTTTTCTTATTTGTAATTTTTCTCTCACATAAATTTTGTTTTTTAGCAAAAATAGTTTCGTTTTACTTTGAGTGTCATTATAGGTAATATTGATGTATTTCATTGGCAATAAATTATTCTAAGAAAATTATATACTTTGATGATGCTGTTAGAAACACCAAATCTCGAACGATCACCGAAGTTGAGCAACGTTGAGCTTGGTCAGTTCATCGATCGGTAATCTCGGAATACCAGATGCTAAGGGTCATGGAGTATCCTGTAATATACCGTTATGCTCCTTGGGAAGAGACCTTAGGCAAAGGCTCCCTACTCTACCTCAATTGACTGACCTGGTTGTACAGAAAATAAATAAATGAACGAACGGATATACTTCAACTGCAGGAATATGTATGAGAGAGTTATTATGATATCTTGGTTGTCAAAACTTGGAAAATTTCCACGGGTTCATTCCCCAAACTCTGCATGTTACAAGTCTGGTCGAGACCAGGACTTTATTCTGGCAAGTTTTTTGACATCCCCCGATGGAGGGATCCAAATCCACTGACTGAGGGTCACGTGCTGCAACTACGTCGGAAATAAGAAATAACTATCAGAACTGAAGACGCAAAACTGGAGAGAGTAGATCACTACATCTACCAAGGACAATGAATCTCCATGAAACCCACTAAAAAAGAAGAAATCAAACGAAGAATCACTCCATGATGGCTAGCTTTCAGCAGAACAAGCTCAACCTTTAAAAACAAGCAGATCCAATTAATCCTAAAAAAAAGACCATACAACTGATGCATCCTTCCGGTAGTCACCTAGGTAGTTGAAAAATCGAAACTAACCAAGAGACAGACCTGCAAACTGAGAAACATGCAAAGCACACGTGAGAGAATCATGCTCCATCTCACACGGAGTGATCAAAAGACAGTAAAGTATATCAGGAGAAAAACAGGGATTCGAGACATCATGAAATCTTAAATGGCAATGGACTGGTCATGTTGCAAGAAAGGCAAACAATTGATGGATATCATGTCTCACAAAATGGATCCTTAGAGATCACATGGGCAACTGAAGGCGGCAAGATGGGGAGAGGAACTCGACAAATTCAGAAAGTGCTGGCTCCACGACGTTCATGATGGAGAGGTGTGGCGAATCTTGGGGAAGGTCTATGTCGAACGAAGGACGACGAAAGATTGATGATGATGATGATGATGATGATGATGATTGCGGTGCTGACACAGCTAGAGCGTACTCGATTTCAGAAATCTGTTCTCATGATGATTTTTTGATATTTAGCTCATACCAGGAATTGAACCCAGGGCTTTCTTCATGTGACATAGGTGAGCTAACCATTGCAATATCTGAGCGGGTTCAGTTAGTTATCCCTAAATTGACACTTAAAATTATACAATGTCAATTCAATGAGTGCCTAGTGCTCCAAGTTAACGTCATTTTTTATACTTCGTATTCATTCAAATAAATCATTCATTGCTGTGATTATATATTGAAGACTTGAGTAAATATTTCATTTTCCCACTTCAGCAATTCGATAGTTTTGACTTCCTAATAAAATATTTTTGTTTTTTGGTTGATCTCCAATATTTCGGAAATTTGAAAGCTGAAATCATACTCAGTCATGTGAAACGACCTCGATCTCATACATAGATCGATGGATATCTAATCAGCTTACCTTGTTTCCACTAAAGGGACACACACACATACATACACATACACACACACACATATATATATGTATGTATTAAAGTGTGGGTATATGTGTGTGTTGGTGCAAAAATAATTGCTGTTTTTGTTATTTTAAACTTTAGGGTTTATTTTAGGATGGACTTTTATTTAACTATGTTAATGGAATAACCATTTTAGGAAGTGTATTCCGCTCTAATTATTTCAAACTGAATCTTTTCTTTTAACTGCTTATTCTGATTTTATCTGAGGCTGTCCAATCCAAGATGGAAAAAGAGCAAATTGGAGCAATTTCGTTGTATGAGTTTAAAATAGGACGTAAATATGCGGAAACCACTCGCAATAACAACCAACTATTTTGCCAGGGGACCGTCAACGAACATACAGCTCAATATTGATTACAGAAATTTCGAAACAGAGACGAAAGCATTGAAGATGAGGATGCCCTTTTGTGATTGGCGACATCCAATTGAGGGGAATTATTGAAGCGGGCCCGCGCAAAAGAATAGGAAAGCTTGCAGAGAAACTAAATGCCGATCATTCAACAATTGTTTGACATTTGCACCAAATTGGAAAAGCTAAAAAACACGACATATCACGCGAATGACATCGAATGAAAAGCAAAAAAAGTTCGCACGAATTACCTTGTAGAAATTGAACGAAGTAAGCTTCAAATTTCTACTTTCCAAGCGCTCAGACAACTCCGTGCAAGGGAAAGTATCCAGACAACGGATCAAAACGCCTTTGAAGAATTCATTGGTTCCAGGGCTATAGTGTGTTTGTGTATGTATGAAGCCGAAATTCATTAAGATGATATCATTTCTGCTTTAATATATCACACCTGAATTTCGAATAGGGTAGGTCAATATGTTTTTACCTGTTTACCCTAATTATCATTCCTTAGTTATCACGATCAAAGAAATCTCCCCACAGTTTGCAGATGTAAACACAGCTATGGATAGCAAAATAATTAGGCTGAAATGCATTAACGATATATTGTTACCATCTTTTGGATATTGTCAATTTTAAAAACCATAATACTGATTTTTTTTTCATGAAGTCTTAGTTCTTGATTCACGAGAAAATTTTTGATTTCCTCCTGTCTTTATACAGGATTTGCTTGGACATGCATATATTGATGATTCCTCTCAGCTACAGTGAACTCTTCTTCAGAAAGAAATACCAGTAACGTAAAATGTTAGTTTAAACATTTAAAATTAGATAAGGGAAAGAAATAATTGGCACAAAATATTTTTAATTCATAATAGCTACGCGGCTTTATTTATGTTTTGTTGGTAAGACTTGTGTTTTGATGCGTGGAAACATCGGAACGATTAATGCAATTCATTGTTTATGATTTTTATTCATTGAGAGACTATTTGGGCTTCTGAGCTGGTATTTCCTTTTTTTTATTGCAGTATAAATATCAGTCCCACAAAAGTAGTATTCATGTAATAGTCGACCACATAAATTTATGCTAGAGTCTAAAAAATTCTTCTATTACATGAATGTATATATATATATATATATATATATATATACATATATATATATATATGTGTGTGTGTGTGTGTGTGTGTTAACGTAGTAATTTACAGAAGTGTAGTATCTATGTGATACATACACAATGCCTAAATAGAAAGATATTTGAAAGTAAAAACCTGGCTGCAGCCCAGTAATCAAACTGAAAACATAGTAACACTATTAAAAATCATATTTATCGTATTACTTAGCAAATTAAAGCAATTCGTTGCAAATAAAAAAGTATTTTAATACTTATGTGCATTTTCTCAATTTAGGACTCTTTTATAACATATGCTATACTTACCTTGATCAGGTATCGAACCACTTTGACTCTATTGATTGCGTGGCGTTGATGAAACTCTGTAACAAATCAGAATTTACCTTACTGAGCATTGATGAATATATATTCTCCGTTGGGGTTACTCAGTCGGCAGTTAGACAATATATTGAATAAAATAGCGAACCAGGGCACTGTTTGTCCATTGTATTCACAATGACTGAGCCAATCCATTTTCTCGTCTCAAAATGACGCAATACTTTCCGAGCAGATTCTCATATGTTGGAAACGAACCAAAATAGTATTTAAATTTTGTCACCAAGGGCTCGTACCTACCTCATTCTTTTGTATTTGAAATTTTTTTTTAACGTTTGCCATGGAACTGACTAATAAGCATGATCCTTTTTTTTTTTCATGTAACTTTGCGCACGTGTCAGGATGTGCGTATACGGCATTCGGACGTGATTTATTCTTATCTACTGGCGTCTCTGTACCTATTCTTACAGAATATATGTCTAGGGAGAGAGAGGGGGAGAGACAGACAGACAGACAGAGCAAAAGTTCTAATTGTATATGTCTACGTGTATGTGTGTGTGCATAAGCGGAAACCACAGTTATTTTCTTACATCAATTACGCACACCCATTTGCACTGTCTATCGCACATCAATTAATCATCAACAATTCAGAAAAATTAATCATCTCCATTGGTTGCGTTGGTCGTTTCTCATGCATGACAGACAAACAAACAAAAGAAGTGTTCAACATTTTTCGTCCGGGATTTTATCTCCTCTTGTGAACACTATGGCTGTTGTCTATATTGCGTAATTAATTTTATCTATTTTAAAGACATCTAATCAATTTATCTCATTTTTTCCAGTTTTAAAATTAATTTCCAGAAATATCTGGAACTGGTAACTTACTATAATTAATGGAAAAAAGGCAAAAGATGAGAGGATATTTTCGGAGAATTCTCTGAAAGTTCTTGCAAATTATACCAAAGAGAAATGATTCGAGTCTTATATCTATTTTTTCTCTAATTGAAATTCCGAAAAATCAATCAGTCTATGCGTGTTCTTATACGCTTCAGCCTTTTCATATATGTCTCTGCTCTTATCTATCTGATCAGTCAGTCCTTCTTCATCTATCTCTCTATATCTATCTCTATCTTTCTCTCGTCATGATTAATCCGACAATATGAGACATGAATGACAAATCGTGGGTAGATTTACATTCCTATCAACATCAAACACACAACCGTTTCAAAATCTGCCCACAATTTAAATAGCACTTTGAAACAAGTGTTCCCAAATTTCTTCTCGAAACCCTGGAATAAAAAAATCAATAATTTCAAAACAAAACTTCCAATATTGTCATTGTCATTCTCTCTCTTTCTCTGTCTGTCTGTCTGTCTGTCTGTCTCTCTCTCTCTCTCTCTCTCTCTCTCTATATATATATATATATATATATATATATATATATATATATATCAATGACTTCGCTTCTATTGTTTTAGCTTCAATCTGGCCGATGTCAGAGGCTGTAGAGTATTAGTGACGAGTGTCAGTCGTCAGTGCTGGATTGATTACGTAGCATAAGTAGCATGTGCTACAGCCTCCGCATTTTGGAAGGCCCCGCACTAAATGTTTGCGATCTATCTATTCCGATTATGTGATTCTACACATGTTCTTTTATTCTTCATCTGTTCTGCCTCTAACGTTTATGAACGACTAGATGTTTAAGGGTGGCCATTTCATTCAATTATCACCTTTGATAAATGAAAGATGATAATCTTAAACACCCAGTCGTCCATGAAAGTGGAAGACAAGTTTTCAAAAAATCTGTGTGTTTCACGGACAGACCTCGTAAAAACATGTGGAGCGTGATAAACGACTTAGTCTCGTAGATCAAAATTACTGTGATGATTTTGATACACTTTGAGTACTCAACGGTTGCAGCCTTGTACCAGACTACCATTGGCTGAAAAAAAAAAGAGTTCTCTGTGTCTCACTGCAAAGCAACAGTTTGTTAGTTACTCTTGGATAGGGTTTAAAAGAAGAACAAATACAGCATAGAATCACCCTAGGTTGCAAGCTTTCGAAATCACATTCATGCTAAAAAGAAGGTTCGCAACCAATGTATCTTCACGATAGTCCCTCATGGAACTTATACATGGAACATAACCAAATGACTGGCTCTCAAACAGAAATAGGCTGGTCATGTCGCAAGAATGTCCAACAAACGCAGGGGCATTATGATTCAGAACGTAGATCCCATTAGAGAATTTGTAACCGGTAGGAAAACAGTTCAAGAGGCCATGCGGATTTTGGAGAAGGTCTTAATGGACATTGAAAGGCTAATTATGACAATGATGATGATTTTAACCTTTCGCTTTACTCCTACACAGCCTTGTGCCAGAAAATGAATAAACTTTGGACACTCAAAGCTAGTCTCGTTGACCATTAATACCATGATGGGTTTAAAAGTAATCGAGTACTCCCCACTTGTGGACTTGTGTAGCACTGAGCGCATAATAAATATCAACGTCGAGTCAATGAAATAAAAAGGACTGTAATAATTGAATAAAAACCTGGCTGATGTGTTTAGTCATACACTCAATCAGGGCGACCGAAACGCTTGATACATTCATACGGCTAGGATCAGCTAAACTTATGTTGACAGTTTTGGTTGACGGCTTCTAATAATGAGTGAATCAAAAACTGATTAACTATTCAGATGACGAATCAATAAAGCAATTAATCAATGCATCAATGGGTTCCAGAGATCGATTAATAAATCGTTTGCAATCACTGAAATCGCCAAACAGAAATCAATTATCTGGTCCGACCAGATGACAATATCATTGATCAACTCCTACTTTTTCACAGTTATTGACCCGTATGTGATGGTGTTTGTTTAGATTATTTCGCACCGATCAAGCAACGGGCAGAGGTTCTGGAATGGATTGATAGCGGATCGACCCTGTCCACGGATCGGTCAGCATCCAAGGTAAAAGCAGCCCGGATCAAGTTTGTTCAGTTAATTAACACCCTTTCAAAGTTTGTCAAATTCTGTCGGTTGCTCATCTCTGAGGAACAAACGCTTTTCTTTGTGAATCTTTGAAGGAAGAGCATTAGTTTTATTGAGCATAAAGACTTTCTATCAATATGTGTGCGTTGTCAGAGGTAGATTCACCATTAGATTGTATAGGATTGAGCTAGGAGTCACGAGAGAGAGAGTGGTGCCGGAAGAAAATTCATTTTTATATAGAGTTCTGCAAAGTCACGAGGGTTTAAAATATTCATATGCTTTTTTAGTTTTAATGATGAAAAAAATAGTTCTCAACTAATGGAATATATAAACAAGAGGGAGTAACCTATGTTCGGAAAATTGTTTCTTTCAAATACCCGCCATTTTCAACTTGACAAATTCTTTCTCTTTCAATAACATTTGGTATTTCAAAGGATATCTGCTCTTCTATAAACGTATACAATTGTCAGCATTTCAGTCTGAATGTCGTCTCCTCGTTTGTGGGTGATCACTAACGAACCCTAATAATTGTCGAAAATGCATTAGCCAACGATAAATCGTGGACCATGAGGTGGTGTCTCCAGCTTCAAAAAAAAATGTGCTCCTTGGGTAAACGTTTGATTTATTTCAAGTAGAATTCTATTGGTTTAGTTGTGTACT
This sequence comes from Thysanoteuthis rhombus, assembly GCA_963457665.1. Taxonomy (NCBI): domain Eukaryota; kingdom Metazoa; phylum Mollusca; class Cephalopoda; order Oegopsida; family Thysanoteuthidae; genus Thysanoteuthis; species Thysanoteuthis major. The sequence continues at coordinate 49,125,158 of OY735218.1, forward strand.
ATTCCTTGATCAATTTCTGAAGGTTCCTTTATATTTCTGAGAAGAGGAAGAACAAAAAATATTGAAATAGAAAGAGTTATCAAAGTTTTTATTGCCTCCAAAACTTTTGCGCCACCCTGTATTTTCTTACATATTTGGAATTTTACTTATTTGTGTTTCTTGACAGAGGAAAGCATCAGGCCAAAAATCACTCCTTGTTGTCAAGCTTTCGGTAGAGCAAGTTTGACCATCAAGAACAAGAAAATCCACTTACTCCTTAGAAGAAGGGTATTCGCCCGATGCATCCTCACGATAGTCACTTATGGAGCTGAAACATGCCTTAACAAACTCTCAAACTGAGAACCATGCAACATACCCGAGGGAGGATTATGATCGAATGCAGATGGTGAGATCCTAAGACAGCACAGCATATCAGAGAAAAAGCCGGGGCACAAAATATCATAAAAAAAATGACAATCGCTGAACATCACGATTCACAACGTGGATCCCTAGTGATCATAAGAAAAACTGCGGGCGGCAAAAATTGGCATGATATACTAAGCAAGTTCAGAAAGTACTGGCTCTGCAATGCCCATGATAAAGACGAATGGTGAATCTTGGGGAAATTCAATGTCCAGTGATAATGATTCATTCTTATAACTTACTGAAACGCGATTTAAAAGTAAAAATAAACAAATAGTGTAAGTAGCACATATACATAATAGATAGTACATCGATATAAGACATTTAAGGCGACAGCGTCACTTTATTCTATTTGAAGAAGGCTGGGTCAAGGGGGCCAAGGTCAGTGGGATCCTTTCTAAAGTTCAGCCTAGGGTTCACGACTTCTATCATAGTGCGTGCATGGCCCGTTTCAACTGATTTGTTTCAATGTCAAAATATCGGCCTACATACTCCTCAAAAACAACGATTTCTTTTTTGATGATCGCAAATCAAATTACTGGTTTCCACTAACAGAGGATTCACTAGCCAAGCATGACTTTAAAAAGAAAAAAACGAATCTAAAGCATCCTTTCATTATTATTGTTGATCTTGTCGATATTTTTTACTAAATTTAGCTAAATCCGACAAAACGTCGGAATCACTTCAGCAGTAATGGTTTCTTAGATACAAGTGTGATAACCATTGCTCCAAGGTGACATATTGGTTTTTATGTAGCTTGTCTAAGTCTGGTACAGAATCACTAGCGTTGGGTATACAGTGAGAATTGAAATCACTATAATACTAATGGTCCAAACCAGATTAGGCTAATGTAATATCTGTGGCATATGAAACAAAAGGGTCCTAAATTTTAAAAGAACAGTTCATAAATATTAGAAATCACACATTCTTTACTTGCATTTTTTCATTTGCTATATAGCCAGATAATACAATAAGTATGTTTGAGATTTCAGTAATGATGCTGTAATGTTATCGTCTTGATTCTTGTGTGGCAGCTATGACTTCAGTTTCAAATAGCTTCATATTCATGTCCCGTATGTGTATCATATAGATGCTGAACTCCCATTGATTATTGTATTAGAATAATAACCCCAATTAAAGCTAATAGTTGGCTAAAATGGCTACTTTTAAAAACACAGTCTTTCATATAAGCTGGGAGCAATATCATATAGAAGTAATAGAGCAAATGCAGAACCACTGAAGTAGAATCGTTAGCTCGCAAGTATTTAGCGCCGGACCCTTGAAATTGCGGGGCATACAGCATATGCTACTTCTGCTACATAGTTGAACCGACACTACCAATGGTCAGTGATGATCCCCGTTCTGTCTAGAAACGTCCCCTCCATGGTACATGCCTGTGGGAAGTGTAGGGAGATCAAGTCATCAGAATGCATTCCAGTGGGGGGGGGCAGGGATCGATACGTCTGCATCAGCTTGGCTCGATGAGCAGCCGGAAGGGCATCAAATCGGGCGTTAAACCACCTTAAAGGGGCCAAAGTCCCTGGTTTCGTATTAGAATTGTCCTTCTCCAAGACTGGTTGCCTTCCAAAGGCTAGGGAGCCTAATCTGCCCAGCTAATTAACCCATAGCAGAGCTTGAAAAGAGATGGATCCATGCTTTTCCTAAGGGTATTATGAGAAGTGAGAGTAAACATCCCCGTCCAGTGTGTGGAAAAAGCTTGCTATCTATTGCTTAAAAAAAAACTGGATCTGCCCCTATGAAATTCTGAGAAACCCCGAAAACAATTATCTGGGAAATATAAGAAATAATGAAACCCAAACTGAAAATGGATATTTCTTCGGCACTAAAGATTTCAAGTAACTATTTCATTGAAATAAAAATGACGGCGTAAGTGGAATTTTATGTCACCAGATTAATGCAAAATCTCAATCGGTTAATGAAGCTCAAAATACGAGAAGAAGCCGGTCATTTTATCGTAGTGTCCGACGTTAGAATTCGTTCTTGTTGTTTGTAGATGAAATAAACGGCCAGCGTCTTAGCAATAAAAACGCTGAACGGGTTTTCCCTCTATCTCTATGTATTATTTGTTCTGGTACACAGCGATTTCTTTGTTTTCTGTTGTTTTTTTTATATTGTCTAAGAATAAGCTGTATTTATGCACTTTTGTCAAACTCCAGTGCAAAGTCTGGAGTTGACTTGGTTTTACTAGCGTACCAAGAACCATCCTCCCCAAAATTATGGATGTGAACTGATATGTTGAATCTACATTGCCCTAAAGTGATCACAATTCACGAGCGACTGACTGACTGAGCTGAATCGACAAGCTTTAGAAATTAACGAAGGTTTATCTTATAGATACGCACGGGCACATCTCATTCGAATAAAAGTACATTTTTACCATATATATATATATATATATATATATATATATATATATATATATATAGTACAAAAGTTGCCGTAATCATCTTCATTCGGAAAAAAAAGTTGGACTGAAGTTTGCTTCTGCAGCAGCCGGACTTGTATTATTATCTTATGACAGTTATAATCTTAGTTTAAAAATTTAGAAGACACGTACAAGATAGATAAATAAAGTAAATCGGAAAGCGTAGGCGCAAAAATCGATTGAAAGAAATCAGTCTTAGTAATAAAAAATGCCCCATTTAATAAAAAGACTCAACATGTTTAAGAATCTGCAATAAATCTACAACAGGAAAATTGAAAGATATTTCATACCCAAAATGAAACTGTATACATGAGTTCTGATTCGACATAAATCAATATTAAACGGTGTAAAACTTGCCAACATTCAATCCATCAATATATGTATACAGAGAGAGAGACAGACAGACAGACAGAGAGAGTGAGAGAGAGAGAGAAAGGGTGGAAGAAAGAAGAGGGAAGACAAGGAGAGAGACAATAAAGAGATGGATACATGATCCAATAGAAATGAATATAAATTACATTACATATATTGGAAGTCCATTTGAAATGGTGAATGTTTCGTTTGGCCAATACAACTTATACATGAATGCATGTCTGTCCGTGTGTCTGTGTGTGCTAAAAGTTGCAGACAGCAGTAATGTCCTGATTCTCCCTCAAAGGAACGGTAGAACTCTGAAGCCAACTCAGGCATTCATTAACGAAATATTTACGTCCTGTAGTTGAGCTCAATTATACTGTCGGAATATTCCAGAAAAAAGTGACAGACCTCCAGTAGCTAGCCCAGGCATCTGCCATGAGAAGGACACTCCTGTCAAAGTTGTAACCTATGGGACCTTGCTACTATTTGCGCCAACTCGGTGAACCATAGGATGTAAGCTTTTGGTTAGAGTCGGTCTTAGAGTCACTCTTGCACATGTCCCGTCATCTATAGTCTTACGTCTGTGGAAAACTCTATCAAGAATCTATGTTCTCGCAGCCAGACTATAGATATGCACTTCCCCCCACACACATTCCTGAAATTCTATCTAGATATTCATATTACTGAAGTAGGTAATTTATACAATTCAAGTTCAATATACATATCATTGTGTGCGGCCTTTGCGTAGTATTTAGCTAAAATGTACCGTTTAGGCTGATGCGAAGATACACATAGATAAACAGTACGTGAATTTTAATACCATACCGATAGTGATGGGACTCCGTTTCCACCCCCGAAAAGTTAGGGAGCCTCGTTCCCACAACACTAGTCTGAATACACTTGCATGCGCATATGTGAAATTTAATCAATAATGACCGGTAAATTTTCTTTTCGTTGAGCTTTTAGAGTTCAGATTCGACAAAAGATATGCAAACACGGACCCGGGAAAATCTATTTAGATATTCATATCACCGACGTATGCATTATATACAATATACCGTTGATATACATGTACATATCGTGGTGTGTGGTCTTAAGCTCGTATTAAACGTGCTTCTTCGATAAGCTGCTGACGAAAGGAACTTAACCTGAGGTCAAGACGGCCGTAATGGAAAGAAAAACAAAGCTACAAAGCCAAGTGCATTCAATTCAGCTTTGTTTAGCTTCCAGTGAATAAGGTTCTCCAACTGACAGCACACATCAAGTTCATTACAAACACACGGAACACAATAAGAAGGAAAAGAAAAAGATGGCGAGTTTCTTGTCTTCATTTTCTATTTATTTTTCAATTAGAAATTATTTTTCTTTTTATTACTAGTTTTCTATTACCGATTCTTTTTCTGTTTCTATTACCAATTTTTCTTTCAGCTACCAGTACTTCTTCTTCTTCTTCTTCTTCTTCTTCTTCTTCTTCTTCTTCTTCTTCTTCTTCTTCTTCTTCTTCTTCTTCTTCTTCTTCTTCTTCTTCTTCTTCTTCTCCTCCTCCTCCTCCCTTGATCTTGATATTTTAAGAACAATTCTCCCTTTTCTTCCTCTACTTCCTTCTTGCTTCTTCTTCCTCTCTCTTCTCCTTCTTCTTCATTTTCCTTCTTCTTTATTTTCCTTCTTCTTCTCGCTTGATCTTGATCTTTTAAAAACAATTCTTCCTTTTCTTCCTCTACTTCCTTCTTGCTTCTTCTTCCTCTCTCTTCTCTTTCTCCTTCATTTTCCTTCTTCTTCATTTTCCTTTTTCTTCTCGCTTGATCTTGATCTTCTTA
>OY735218.1:49135179-49140980 GCA_963457665.1 Thysanoteuthis rhombus
AATTATACATAAGCATATGAATAAGAAGATATGTATGTTGGCGGAGAGTAGATTCAACTTTGACATTATAGTTACATTGGAAATACACCTCTTCTAAAACCTTTCAAAAAATAGTTTTCTTAAAACTTTTTTTTTAATTTCGAAACCTTGACCCAGGTCTATTGACTAGGCATGCCGAATTCGGTTGGGCTGCACCCATGATTAGGTACTTTTTATTGCGTAATAGACAGGCACACAGACACAAACATATATACTCCTCACTAGTATATTCAAAGATATATACATGTATTGTATTAGTTTGTGAAAGGGGTTCGGCAAACTGAGATGGAATTTTGGATGAGACTGCTGATGTTCATTCAACAATAATGCTCTTGGGAAAGACATGTATACACGTTTCCTCGCAATCCACAGCCAGGTATCTTGACAAAATTCCCCCATGGTTGATGAAGAAGAAAGCGAGCGAGTGAACACTTGATCCAACCACTCTCTCATGACACCGTTATCTGTCCATGCTGTAGCAGGAAAAAGTTGTTACATCCTTAGTCAACCTTGACTGGGGCTAGTGAGAATACTTATAGAATTACCCGGGCTCTTTCTTTAATGGTAGATGTACTTCGGAAATGAACTGATTTATAGCAGTTACAGTACTTACTACCCTTTACGCCATAGATCTTTATATGCAGAATTTGAAATTCATTCCCTGGTATACAGGATAATATTCAAGCAGCTGAAATTGGACTGAATGTTAGAGAATGCCTTTTTTTTCATTCTCCTTTATTTTAAAATTCGAATTGGAAGTTATGTCATATACGGTGTTGTTCACACACAACAATCTCAATATGCAGACACGACATATGCACACACTTAACGCGTCCAGTGCCAAAGAAGTAAAGTTTGCTATATTACCAGTCAAACGCCTAATGACGTTAATTACACAACGTCTCCCTTTCTGAAATTCGTGCATTGTCTTTATTTTGTTCTCGACGCCCTTCTGTGATTATTACCTGAGTTCCTGTGAAACTATTTACTATAAAGAATTATCAGTATTGTCTTCTTGGCCAATACAAGTTATTAAAAAAAGTCTTTTGAGCTAGAGGTGCTAAAATTATTACCTACCTTACTACTTAATAAATATTGGGGACTTTGAAAATATTTGATGTTTAGATTGAATGAGACGGGTAGAATTCTACTACTGTTATTTTGTATGCTTTCTTAGTCTGGCACATGACTACATTGGTGGGACTCCCACTGAGAATCAAAATAATCATACTTGGTAATTGGTCTACAAGATGAGCTTCGTGTTGTTCTTCAGTAGAGACCTATATTTACAAACAGGCCCAGACAGAGTAAAGGCAAGATGGGCCATTCGACATAAATATGTACAGTTAACCATGGCTACGTTTATCAAAATGGCAATATTTTCATATTTCTATCTATGGCAATTGGGACTGAAAGAATTGGTGATAGATGCGTCAGTGCATCAGTAAGTCCAAGGATGAAACTGATGAGCCACAATAGTGAGTCACCATGGAGGAATTGAACAATCAGCCGAATGGCACTGTGCGATGAAACAGCTGACCATCGCCGAATAGTTATCATCGATCTCGTGTCTATAAGTAGATATGTATGTAAATCTATTTACCAAGTAAATAGATATACGCACACATTTACTAAGTAAATATACATAAACTCGTGGCCTCCAAGGGGGAGCACCAAAATAATTTGTCTTGACCGAAATACTCATGCAGAGGAGATTGAGTCATGCCGAAAAGAAAAGAAACATAAAGTGTAATGAACTATGATAACTTTGATCGCATTGTTTTTATCTTTTCTCCGGTTTTCATCTTCCCTGTTCCTCCGCGTGTGAACAAACTTTGCAAAGATACAGGGTTACAGGGGGGGGGGATACATTAACATAGTTGCCTTTGAAATCCGTACGTCAAAAAATCAATTGTGGTGCTTATATCCGCTCAGTTCCCTTTATATATATTTACATATCGTCAGGGAGCTTAAACAGCCTATGAGAACCGAATGTTTTATGGAGCTTTATGAGATTGTGCGTAAACACTGCTTTGATGGAGACTGTGAAAACTAGATGTCAAAGAAATTACATGGCCAAATCCTGTGAATTTTTAGGTAACATCTAATATATATATATATATATATATATATATATATATATATGTATATTTATATGTATATATATATATATATATATATATATATATATATATGTATATATACATATATATATATGTGTGTGTGTATGTGTGTGTGTACGTGTATATATAGTCAACAAAATTTTCAAAAATATTTTTTGTATCGCTTCAATCATTTATTTCCTAATATCTGTTAATGTAATTCATACAATTTTCATCTGTGTTTTTTTTTTAATGTTTTACATATATTTTATTATGGTACTATGTGTAAATTTTCTTTTGTTGCAATCATCAGTTGTTTACCACGTCAACTTATCATACATTTATTTTGCTATCTTATACAGGGTATTATCATATATATATATATATATATATATATATATATATATATATATATATATATACATATATATATATATAAATATATATACATATATATATAGCACACACGGATATATATATATATATATATGTGTGTGTGTGTGTGTATATATATATATATATATGTGTGTATATATATATATATATGTGTGTGTGTGTGTGTATATATATGTGTGTGTGTGTGTATATATATATATGTGTGTGTGTGTGTATATATATATGTATATATATATATATATATATATATATATATATATATATATATATATATATATGGTACCGGGAGTTTTTGTATTTTCTATGGATAGATCAATATTTTAGAATATCTCTAAATTTAAACATCGCTCTCAGTCAAATGAGTTTCACTCTCTCCCTCTCTTTAATCAGATTTTTCCCACCAAATGTTCATAGAGGCTCAGAAATTTGTGTCTGTGTATCAGCCACAGCAATCAGTCACACTTTGGATGCTGAGCACGTTACGTAAATCTTCCTCTCTGCAATCAACTTTAAAGAGAAGAAGTGAGTAAAACTCCACCATGATGTGAACAAGCATACAAAAAACAAACTCGGTGACTATAGTGTCTATAAGTGTAGATGTGTGTGTGTGTGTGTGTGTGTGTGTACAATCTCCCCACACTTGGAAGATTGCCTGCGCAACACAATCTTCTTTTCATTCAGCTTCATGTCAAATCAAGTTAAACTTAATATGTATACAGTGGAACGTGGATTATCCGAACAAAATGGATGGGTAGGATTCTGTTCGGATAACTCATCCGACCATTAAAGGAGGCATACGACAAGTAAGTTAAGAAGCACGTTTGTTGAAGAAAACAATTGGAATGTAAATGAAGTTTAACAACCGTAGCCACCAAATGTGGCAAATCCAATAGCCATAGCCACCAAAAGTGGCGAAGGGTTCTTCTCTTTTTAGATGTGCGTCTGTTTTGTTTTTGTTTGTTTGTGTGAGTGTGTTTGTCTGTATGTTCTAGCTCTCCTGGCCATACTGTTTCATCTACAGACTTGGAAATTTGTAACAGTACTCCATTTGAAACCCTTGGAAACGTATCTTGATTTTTAGAAGAAAAACCTCTTTTGACCTTTTAGTGGCCTTATTTTGATGCTTATCATTTATTAATAACATCTTGATTTTCCAGATTCTAGATGTTTCTAGATGTTTTAGGTTTTCTACTTTATTCATGACGTTTCCAATGGAAAACATCTCTGATGTCATGAATAGGGTTTATTCTGTCCATATTTGTTCTTTGTGCAGTTTTTTTTTTTTTACTTGTCTCAAAATTTTCATGCTACGGTTGTTTAGATATTGACTGTGATGGCGTTCATCTCAGTTTAAATCCTTCATTACCTCTGTCAACGAAGTTGGACAGGTTTAAGTATTCGGCTGCGTCTTTTCGTCGTTCTGCCTTTTTGTTTTTCAATCTGACAACACGATATCTCCAAAAGGTCTCAATCAGTTTCAATGTCTTGTGGAAGATGAGGCAATGGAATGAGTACAAAGTGGTTAAATCTTCAGGCATATCCAGGGATATTTTTCTCTTATAGTTTTTCTCTTGATTGATCCATGCCATATCTCCAAAGGTTCTCAATTCATTTCAATTGAATGAAATGGAAGCATCAACACTAAGTTACAGAAGAAGTGAATAACTTTAGCGGTGAATATGTGCACAATTACCTCCCCTAACGATGATATTGGTAGAGGTTTATGCTCTCTGAGTGCTGTCAATATTTTTTTTTTTTTCATAAAAAAAAGTTCAATACTGCAGAAAGACTTAGATAAGGTGGACAGACCCCTTTCTTTTCTCAGTCATTCGAAGAGTAATGAACTCAGTCACTCATAAGAGATACTACTTGGGACGAAGTCGTGAAATCAAATATTCGCGGGACCTTGAAATCATGTTCGGATGATTCGGATAATTGATGTATGGATAACTGATGTCCAACTTGTACATATGAAGTGAAATTCATTTCTAAATAACAAGCTCACCTGAAGAATCGTAAATCTGTCATAAACATACATCAGTATACGAATTATACCATTTCCATTTTCTAAAAATATCGAGCACTTTTTCAATAAAAACAGAACATTTTTTACAGTACGTACACACACACACACACACATACATACATATATATATATATATATATATATATATATATATATATATATATATATATATATTATATATATATTGTGTGTATGTGTGTAATTCTTCTCTCTCTCACACTATCTCTCTCTCTCTCTCTCTCTCTCTCTCTGCATATGCTCTTTGCTGTTGGGTATTATCAACTTTAAATCATAAGAAAACTAATACAAAACACATTTGAATTTTGAATTCATTCAAGTGAAGTGTTTGATCACAATAATTGTTTGATAACATAATCAAGTGAAAGATCTCGACCAGAATGAACAGGCCCTGCGTTGTGTCGAAACTCATGATTTCTTCCCAGCCTTCCAGTAAATATGTGATAACGGGTGCCACCAACATCGTATCAAATTGAACCACGCCTGCGCTAGCGACTGGTACGTTCGTGTGTTCATCTGCGTGTGTGCACCTGCCTGCAGGATCGGATTGAGCAGGCGTGTCACTTACAGCGTATCTTATAAAGGTGCACTAAATTCAAAAAATATACACGATGTCGAAAAATCATTTTTCTTTGCTTCTATAGTAAACTGATTAATTTTTCATGTTATACAGCCAGATATTAAGATTAATGTTTGTCATCTCAGTAAAGGTATTATTACTCCGTTTTCATTTTCATCTTTGAGCAGTGGCTCAGTAATCAGTTTCAAATAATATTGTATTCATGCATTCCATATACATCATATAGATACCACCTTTCCAGTATTAACCAAGTTAAAATATTAACTCTAATTAACATGTTAACGTTTACTGATTATCAACTAAAATCACCTTGCATGCTCAGTCGCACTAAGAAATTACGATGCTTTGGTGAAAGAACGTGAGTACAATCACTGAACTGGAATTAATAGCTTGCAAGCATTAGCGCGGGTTCTCCGAAACTCCGGGGCCCGTGACAAATGCTACTTTTGCTACATAGTTAATCGGGCGGTGCGTGCGTGTGTGCAACTGCGTGAGTGTTGTCTTTAACATGAACCACTATTGTATCATATCATTTCTCTTCTCTATAAACAGGAACGCCTTTAGAAGGCAGACAGACACACGCTCACTGGGACAGGGACGGGCTCGCACTTGAGTCACTGCTGATAAAGTTGTACGTCTT
>OY735218.1:49141180-49146180 GCA_963457665.1 Thysanoteuthis rhombus
ACAAATATGATAGAGAATCATACAGAAGGGGTAAGTGAAGAGTTGTTCAGTTTTTTCAAATCATCTGTATTATATTGGATTGTAACATCCAAGATAACAATTTTGAATCGTGAGACAAAGGGGAACAAGAGCAACAAAAACCGGTGAATATGTTATGGAAATATGACCCAGTTGAAGCAATGACAATTTTCCAACGATCTTTCTATAAATTTCTTATGGTTTAGTGGTCATAAATTCAGTAAAAACACAAATCATTGTGCATTTTATTATGGATATGTTGTTTAGAATGATTGATCATCTGAAGGATAAATGTCCGTTGAATTCAAGATAACGTATCTCAATATACAAAGAATAAACGCAGTCAGCTAAGTGGTGTTCGGTGCACCACTGTCATGGAGCAGTTCATTAGATACACGTGGGGTTCAATTATTCCAAATTTTTATCATGCACACAGGCACATCAGAACATTTTGGAGACTGACAGACCTGGTTGAAGCAATGTTATGCCCAAAACTCTGCACGTGTGTGTGTGTGTGTGTGTATGTGTATGTGTGTGTGTGTGTGTGTGTGTGTGTGTGTGTGTGTGTGTGTGTGTGTGTGTGTGTGTGTGTGTGTGTGCATGTTATTAAGAAAGTTGAAAGATATAGATAGAGCCGGTATAGACCGTGAACAAGCAAAGTGAGAATTTTGGTTTGAAACTGTTATTTGGGTGGTCTACATTACCGGTAGTTGTTAAGTTCAATGGTAAGAGCAGCGCTTCGTTGAAACGGCTACCTTATTGGTCGCGAATTCAATTCTAATAGCAGCCCTAATCTCTTCAATTTGTTTATTCTATTTACGTTGTCTAGTTCAAATGATACATTCACGGTGTAATAACGGGGGATCGTTTCTAATAGGTTCCATAAAAGCGATCGGTAAATCACTGATTTGTATTACATAACATCGAAGGATGATTTGGGGCTGAAAGAAAAATTATTTTTCCGATTCAACGTGCAGAAGTTCAAAGACTAAAAAGAAAATATTATCTATTTTAGGTATAACTAGTGTCAGATTTTGTATTCATCTACAACAGACTGCACCCAAGCCAATAACTTTACTGGCAGAGATTCCTTTTAGACGAGTAATCCAACCTACAGTCCCGCTGGAGCTGTACAGAAATGATCCGAGAAGAAGACTTCACAGCGTTATTCTTGCAATCAAACTCCTAAGATCCAAATCTGATGAAAAGTGTTTGACCAACGTTCATTCTGAGGTGCCTCCCGCACGTCACTTGCAGCAGTTAAAGGACTACCTGTTTATATTCTAGCATCAGATCTCAGATAAAGCCTTTAGAGATCTTGCCACCTTATTAAGCAGGTGTCCATTATGTTTTCGTTCATGTCTCTCTTTCTACATATATATATATATATATATATATATATATATAAAGGGAAAATTGTTGTTTTTTCCCCAAGTTTAACCAGTGCCAGACAGATCACTCGTTTTTATCTCTAACTGACTGTACCCAAAGACGATGTCATTGCACAGAGATATTCTCAGTTGTGACTCTCCTTCTTGGTGGTTAGTGGACAATGAAGAAATACACCGTTTTGCATACATCGTTCAAATAAGAAATTTACTCCGCACAAATATTTTGTTTGTTTGTTGGTTTCTGTCATGCTAAAGCAAACTGAAAGAGAGGTAGAGCAAGGCTCTACTGTCCGTATTTCCATACCATTTCAACTACAAGTGACGCCTTAATAGTAACTCGAAAACGAGTTCCACTAAATGAAGGTATCTCTGATTTTTCATGGATAAGAATGATGTTTTTCCCACATGAAAAATGAATTTGGTTATTACCCATTTCTGTTGCCTTATTGTCTTCAATTACTAATATCAGAAAAATGGAAATTTTTTTTTTTTATTTATAATGTATTTGTGGATGTATTTATATAAAAATATCTATCTATCTGTATGTCACTCTATTGTAGTAACCCCACGGTCTTTTCAGTGGTACCACTTTTTCTCTTGTAAACTGGTATGTTATCAATTGATAAAATATGACCTCTTAATAGTGTCTCCGAAAACGTGTGTAGACAGGCAGAATGTACAAGAAGTCTTTCATTGGAATGGAAGAACTTATATACCTGACATTAACAATAAGATCATGAAATGATGGTTAGATGGAAGTTGCTTCTGGTAGAATATTAAAAAAAAAGTTTTATTGTTGACATCCGCTGATATATGCGTTAGTTTTTGTATATGTACTGCAGGGTTGTTTGTTTAAAGAGGCAGGGGGTCAAAATTGAAATGTTAAATTCCACAATATCCGACATAAAAAAGGGTTGTTTACACTCACGTCTCAAAGTGAAAAAAAAAAAGAATTACAAAATCTGACGCTAAATGAGTTGCATACAAATGTGTCTCAAAGTGAAGAAAAAGAAAATATTCCCAATATCCAAACGCAAAATAGAAACGTGAAAAAGAAGAAAGCAATTCTTTTAAATCGTCGAACATAAGAGTTGAATTCTCATTGATGTTAATGCGACTGTTCTCATACAATACTAGTTTGTTTTTTTCTCGGCGATGCAAAATACAACTTATTTGTTTGCAGAAAATCTGTGTTCCTTTTTATTTGGTTAATGAGAGAGTTTTCCTCATCCTGAGTACGTTTGAAGCTGATATATATTGTATGACATAATTTCCACCCTCTTTTGATCCATCGAACCTCCACCCGCTTTTATAAAAAAGCGTATTCGCTAGTTGTCAGCATTAGGTCGATTTTTATCAACGCCCACATACACGTTGAACGCCCACTGACACCCTGAGTGCTACTTTCATTTTTGATAACGGTTCACTTCACTATCTTCGCATGATTCAAGGACGGCTATAACAACAGCAATAATCACTAAACGTTTTGTTTATGAATACAACCCAGAGCACATTTGCTGCATATAAATTTGTAAAAATTAGCAAGAGGTGTGATTTACGATATGATCATAATACTAAAATTGACCCTTACTTTGTCTACACTAAGTTAACCGAACTGAATCTTTGATGTTTAACTGCATAAAAGAGCAATCTATCCGAAAATTACAACAATAGGGATGAGTTTTCACTAGTTTGTAAAATTTATCTGTGAATAATTCAGGCATCTTTTGTAGGCACTATGCCATAATATATATATATATATATATATATATATATATATATATATATATGTATATATATATATATATATATGTATGTATATATATATATATATATATATATATATATATATATATGTATATATATATATATATATATATATATATATATGTATATATATATATATATATATATGTATGTATATATATATATATATATATATATATGTATATATATATGTATATATATATGTAAATATATATATGTATATATATGTATGTGTATGTGTGTGTGTGTGTGTGTGTGTGTGTGTGTGTAAGATGAAATTGATCATTCATTCCAGTCTAACCAGTGCCAAACAGGTTTTACATGTTTATCTCTGGCTGCGTGTATCTGAAGTCAAGATTCTCCCCAGTGGATTGTAGACAATGAGGAAATACACTTGTCAGACTCGAGTACATCTTTCTAATAAGAAATTTATTCCTTACATAAACAAAATTTAAAACAACAAGTTTAGAAGCAGCTTAAGTGGAAATAGGAGCCAGAGATTTTACTCAAAGGAATTGTATTTCAACCTGCGTCTGCAATTCAGTCTGAAGGTTTGCACTCGGAACTCATGCAGAAAGAATTGAAATTTGTCCAAATCTCAATATCAATCTATTGAGTAAAAAGATTTCCAGTAAAAAAAATAAGTTTTCAATTGCATATACCGGATAAATACTAGTTAGCCGGGCATATGAATACTTGATCAATCTTTAAAAATCCCTATATGCTTGGGTTTCATTTTGTATTAATGTATATATATAAGTGAACAATACGGGAATGAGACAGACTATGGAATAAAAGTATAAGGAGACTTCATTTGTTAATCATGTAATTCATAAATGGATTAAATTGTACATTAAACATGTTTCTGGAGGGGTTCCCTGTGGAACATTTCAGTGGTTAAAAGGTTTCCATAGAAAACAAATTTAGCAACCGATGTTTTGTTTTGGAAGCAGAAATAGAAATAAAAAAGAAAGATTCCTCATGGGTCATAATGGTGAATCTTGACTCTAATCTGTATGTAGAAGAATATGTGGTGGTATTGTTGAATGTTCTGCTGAATATAGTAGAAGCAGTTATGGGTATTTTATTGGTTGTGCAGGTCTAAGAAGGTTGGGTATTCTTAAGCATCAGTTGTCATGGATACTGAGGAGCTAGATAGAAGTTAAGTGCAAGACTGTTAAGGAATGAGGTTGTCTCTAGTGTTAATCCAGATATTCAGAATATCCTTTAGAAAACGTATATTCTGTATCCTCAATGTATGTTGAGAAAATGATAGTTTTTTTCAGGTATTTAGAGTGAACGTAGTTGTGAGTGTCTATAGGTTTAGTAGAGAGGGTGGTCAGGAGGGTCTTTTATTATCTATGTATATGCAGGTGTCTAGGAAGACTATTGAGTCAGTGGATTTCTCGCAATCAAATTTAATAGAGTCGTGTGTAGAGTTTATGCATGAAGAATTTCTCTAGTTTGGCTTCAGTTCCTGCACTTATCAAAAGAATATTATCTATATTTTTGACATTTTACGAAGAACCCTAAAATGATCCCTTTACTTGATGCAGTATTGTCTATCTTTTTGTGTATGTGAGTTTCTGAATTCTCCCATGAGAATGTTTGCATTATTGAAGTTGAAACTATGGAATGTTAGTATATTTTGCAAGGGTGGTTATCATTTTTGTTTGGGGTTATTTAGCTGTTCTATTATAAAGGAATTCTTTGAAGGCTAAAATGCATTCTTTGTGTTTAATATTAGAATATAGGGATTTGACGTCCATAGTGACTAGAAGTGCTTTTCTCTGGCATTGTTTTGATGTATTTGATTTCGTTTGA
>OY735218.1:49148680-49153680 GCA_963457665.1 Thysanoteuthis rhombus
ACTGAATGGGTGAATTTCGGTAATCTGCGTTCAGGGAGAACGAGAAAAAAAGATGGAAAGAAATCTTCGATCTATCTTTGAAGAGAATACTTTTTGGAGGAAATTGAATAAGGACTAATATGAAAGAGATCTGAAGAATTCTTATATCAACTGGAAAGCACTCAGAAAGCATTTCCCTCTGCCAAAATCATACACGAACTTGAAACTGAATTAAAATCAGTCTCATGTATATCTACAAGACATTATCTGGACATATCGAAAATTACATTCAGCCGGAAAATTCCTGGACCTGCACTGGAATGTGATCAATTATTCCTTCATCCATGGCCAATAATCCAAGAAAATTCCACAGAAATTCAATGAAAACTTTTAGAGATATTGTGTGGACAAAAAAGAGAGACAGAGAGACACAAGTGAATACATATATCTGTTCGAATGTTGTTGGCAAAGGTCTATAACATGCATTGATATCAATAGAAAAAACATGCTTCTTTTGGAAGACTATGTAACAGCAATTAAGTTTCCTATGATAACTTCTATTTGGCATTTGTTGTTTGCTTTGTTTATTCTCGTAGACACTATGTTGGGAATAGAGGCACTTATAGGTTTCAGCCGCAAGTAGATTTTTACAGGTTGGAGTTACAAGCCCAGTGCCCAAGATGGTTTGCTGTACAGGACAAAAGGACTCCAACTTGCCAGCTATTTTACCATAGCTGATAGCATGAGTAACTACCTCCACTTTTCCTTTCATATGGGTACAGTACATAAAACAATTGTATTACATTATTCAACATTATCCTTCATGGATCATAAGGTCCAAACTTTAAAACCGGATCTGTGAAATGCAGATGCTCATGGCTGGTAGCACTTGGTGCTTAAATGCTGAAAATTATGAAGGCATAAGATGCATGTTTCTAGCACATCCAATATATCTATAGAACTGTTGCAAATTTTAGAAGAGGAGAATGTACATAGTAATGAGAACATTAGACAATATCTATCTTTTGAAGTTTTTGCAGCCTAATCTGAAAAATTAGGATGGGATTCTTTCATCTTTTCTTCTCATCCACAATCATAACCCCAAATAGCTTTGCTACCATTTCATCGATCAAACAAACCCGATCAGCAAAAATGATGTTTTTAAAAGCATTGCACAAGACTCTTGAATTACCACATGAACTTTTATGAAGGTGCAAATATATATTCCTTTAATCATCATGTTTTAGTGGTATTTTCTTTCATCTCTTCTCCCGACTGAGCTACTAAAGTACTTGCAGCTGGAAGAAGATGATCAAATCTACCTCTTGAACCCATCCTTTACCCTTCCTCAATCATCCAGCACCATATTTTCTATCGTTTTTGCATAAACTACTTTTAGTAATAGCAACATTATCCTGATTTATTTCTTTTCAGATGAAACGTAGTTAATTTCTTTTACTAGTATCGATTCACTGGAGCCCATAAATGGCCCAACCAACCATTCAAGCTAACCATGGACTCTTCTTCCTGAGTGTCCAACCAGGAGAATTTGCATGAGTATCCCACAAGGCACCAACTAACCATTTTCTTTGGCTTAAAAAAGTGTTTTTTGGGGTCTCTAAGGTCACTTTGTACCAAAAATGCCCAATTCTTGTGCTAGCATAGTTTTAGATCATTAGTTCTTGTACACATGGAGGTTACGGAGATTCATTTTTGTGAGGCACGGATATGTATATTGTATTTGAAATAAAAGAAATGTCTTATCTAATTATTTTTACATTTTAAACGTAAAACAAAAACAGAAGGAAGTAATATGAGGAATTTATGATGCAACTGCAAAAGGGTCTCTTGTCTAGACTTCTTTCTTGAAAAGTAATCAATTACTTTACCATGATTCATTTTGAAATAATTGTTTGTTTTTCAATTTTGAAAAAAAAAAAAGGCTCATCTCTTTAAGAATGTACTCGGGGGGGGGGGACTCTGGCACTGACTAACATATTAGTTCTAAATCATCTTAATGCTCTGCTTCTTGCTAGAAATAGTTGTGCATTTCCTTTCAATATCTGAAGTAAGGGTTCAAGCCTATATGAAGAAAAAACAGGATCTTGAGCACTGATTTTCAAGGCAAACAGAGCCGTGCATTGAAGACAGCCACAATGCAGTCTTCCTTCACATTTTCTGTCATATTGGTTCTGATCTTTAACAGTATGTCAAGTTTGGTAAATATACATAATGTTGAAAAGAACCGTTCAGTTACCAAATCTGCCTTCTGCATGTTGCATGGTTCTTTGTTTGAGGGTCAATCTTACAGTTTTGGTTCCATGTTCCAGATCCATTGTTACGTATGGAACTTAGAGAGCAATCACGAGGTAGTACTAGAAAAAAAGAGTACTGGCTCTTGGACAACCATGATGATGATGATGATGATGATGATGATGATAAAATACAATAAAAATGATTCTTCGATGAACTGCATGCATTTACAGGTAGCCCTGCTTTAAGAAAGTTTGCATTACTCCACTTCAAAACACCATGGCTTTGAACTGTGTTTGTGAGCATCTGACCTTTATCACGACTCATTTTGTGCTTCTGTTAGCGAGATGTGTCCTAAGGCATTAACAAGGCCAAGAGAACTCATAAAGGTGTTACCTTTAGGGTAAAACTTACTAACATAGAAGAAAGTTATTTTCTGATCTGGGAACATCAAATATCCATGTTAATTACAAGGTAATAATTAATCATTTACTTTATGCTATTTCAGTTTACAAAAGGTTTCATAGGAGCACACTAATTATGGATGGCACCATTGGGAAGGGAGCTGTAATATCAAATAATTTCCACGAGTTCTTACAAGGTTTCAACAAAGTGTCTCATAACTGTGAGGCAGATCATTGGAGAAAATATGGGTCATCTGATTGGAAAGGCCGGCCAATGAAGTTATCATTGCTTCCAGATTCATTCTTATTTCAACGATAGTTTCATTATTTACAGCCGTGGGAAAAGGATGACATCAGTTATCACCCAGACATTGACCAAAATGAATAAAATTGCTAAAAGCAAAGTCAGCCACGTGATTATATATATATATATATATATATATATATATATATATATATATATATATTATATTGTGTCCTCCACATACAGCTGTTTCGTTGTATTACAACTGTTCAGTGTAGCCATAGACTATCCATTATCCCATCCAGTACCACGAGGTAGGATCAAAACCTTTGTGTCAGACCCAGAGGCTGGTATCCTACATCTGCTCCATAGAACTGGACGGTCAGTAAGGTTGAATTTAAGCAATATATTCATTTACGCATATATTCCCCATCCACCAGAATGCTCTATTCCTATGTTGGAAAAGCATTGCATAAGCTTACAATGAACTTGTTACCTCACTTAAAGAATGCTCAACACTGAATAGGGGAGCGTTATATATATATATATAGTCTCTCGTCAGAAACCATGACGTGACCAACATCTTTTGGCAGCATACTGTGTTGGAGATGATCAATCATGATATTGGAAAAAGGGACAATCAGGAAATTAGTTATTTCTTTGGCCTTTCCAGGCAGTAATCATTAAAAAATTCATAATTTTCAAAAAACAGGCTGGCACAAACAACGTACCAAGTTAGTATGAATGTACGTTGCAAACTGAACCCCCACTAAAAGTTGTTGCATGCTAACTTTCACTTCCTTCTGGCGTTTCCTGCCTGATTTGTAGCTGGGATTTTTTTAGGGCCTGCGAGAGCGCATTTGCTACTGGATAATTTCAGTAGAAATGCAGTAGGAGAGCTACAACTCAGAAAGCTCTAAAAGGGATGCCTCCAATGAATCATGAACAAATAATGGGCATTATAAGTATTTAGCGGGCATCTTGGACTCCATCTTGAAAATTATAAATGCCAGGAAATGGAAAAAACTGGCAACGTATATTTTTTTCAAGTACATATTGATGATTCATAAAAACCTTACTTCATGCTTCTAATAAAAAGTTCCCACGGACCCAAGTAGAACTACATTTCAGCCCACTCTATTATTTCTAAAAATACTTGTTCAAAAACTATTGTTTCAAGATGTTCAAAAGCATGAACAAAATAATCACTTAAACACTATGGAGAATAAGATGAAAATAATCAAATATATGAGGAAATTTGGTCACGGAATGAAAGAGATTCTACAATAAAGAAGGTGAATGACACTGAAATAATTTGAGAAAAATGGTGTTGCCTCAAATGGACGACGATGTAGAAATAAACGTATATTTTTCGCTGTATTAAATGTTTTAATCAGTTGAATTCTAAATCCATAAATTTAATTTACTTTCATGAATGAAAAAGAGCGAATCATCATTTCTTTCAACATTTTTCTAAGTAACAAATGCCAAGATGTTTCTAACTTCACTAATGGTAGTCTTGCAGGCCCCAAGCCTGGGTAAAGGTTGAAGGTTTGGTGTATGGCTATTGACTACTTACAAATGAAACCCCATGCCCCAGCGATCACCCCGGCCAGGAAGAGCTCACGATGCATTCTGTTGAAAGTCTGGAACATCAGAACCATGTTTTAGAGCAGGAAATCAGCTTAAGTGGCACACTGGAATCCACATGGGAGGAGTTGAGTTGGGAGGCTAATGTGAACCTGGCGAAGATCAGTCAAGAGTAAAGAGAAGGCAGCCAGACTGACATGGGTCGAGCTAAAGGGAATTGCCCAAAACCAAGTAGCTGATGTGGTGTAGTTTTGACCCTGAGATCGACAAAGAGTTCACATGAATATAAACAACAGGTCTTGTTAGTCACTCACTAGAAACTGTCATGTATCCAATGTTTTTTTTGACATCATACTGTGTTGGGGATGATCAATTGAAAAATTGGAAAAAATGGTGATCAATGATTAAGTTGACTGCTATCACCTTGTTTTGAAAGAAACAAAAACAAATGAAAATACTGCTGGACACAAACTGCAGGACCAGTTTAGCATAAATTTATTTCAGGGAAGATTTTTTGAAAAAGAAAAAGT
>OY735218.1:49158680-49196180 GCA_963457665.1 Thysanoteuthis rhombus
TTCAAATAGAAGGGGAGTAATCCATTCGGCATCTGCTAGTCTGCAGTAGCTGCAAGAGGGGAGTCAAAGTTGGTATCCAGGTGGCTCAACTGCTTGGTTAGGAATCAGATTTGTCCATGTCATAGACTGGTTGCCAACGATGGCTAAAGAACTTGCTCTGCCTTGCTATGTACGAATAGCTTGTCGAGAGAAAGAAATTGATTCATACGATCCCTGGATTATCCATTGAGCAAAAAAAGCTTGTGCTTATGACATCAAAAGAGGTGGAACATCACAGGTTTATTGCAGTTTCCAACATTAAATTCAAAGTTGTTTAGATTGTTCAACATCATAGTTTAAGCTTAAAATTCAATTAGTTGATTCAAACATTCAAAAGATTCAATCGTCCACACAAATACTTTTGTAGAAAAACTGGTCATTATACAAAACAAAAGTTTTGTCGGTTAAGTTTTGCTTATTGAGGTAGTATTTTTTGGTGGGAAAATGTATTTTTTCTAAAGTAGTTTGATGCGTTTTAAATGAGTATAACCTTCATTTCTTCAGGAATGTTTCTCTTTTGGAAATTCTGTCAGTTAAGCAATGGGAGGACTGAGGTGAGAATACCATTTTTCGGGCTGTGCTAAGGGCATCAAGCAACTTCAATCCATTACCTTTCTCAAGGCATTAGTGTGGAGTGAATGCTAAGTGTCTGAGCAGGGGTAATCCTATTCCATTCTTGATGCAATTAACTGTTAGCCTTCCTGCACTTAGTGCTTAAATATATTAAGATCCAGGAATGTGTACATCATAGCAACAAAAGCATATCAGATATGAAGAAACATCTTTTTTTCTTCACTTGAAATTAGAATTCCATTCCTCTTATACAACTTGTGGCTGATAACATACATTTTTGTTAACAGAAAATATCAGACAACAAACATCAAGAATCCCATTAGATTCAGCGCTGCAGTAATTCATGACCTTTTGGAATCAAAAATTATTTGTTTAATGATAGCTTCAAATTACCATCACATTAGATAAGCTCGGACACTTGAAATTAGGTAATATATTTCTTCCTAAGCCTGCAGCCAACGGAAATAATTTATTATGTTTTGGCTGGGGTCTGCTCCTTGACAGGGATAATAGCATATATCCTACCAGCATTCATGGCTGGTGTACAAGTCCTGTTAAGTTCCAGGATTTTGAATGCTGGTTCATTTGATAATATACTCATATATCTTTTTGTTTGGCTACCTCCATTATACTAAGATAATATTATGTATGTATAAGAGCAGCAACAACATATTAGATGATAAGAAATAGTATTTTTCCATTTTCTTGAAATTAGAATTTCCTATCTCTTGTGCAACTTGTTAGAAACCGTCAACCAAAACTGTCATCGAAAACTGAGAAAGGTTTTTCCAGTTTCGTAGTGAGTCTAATTTGCTGATTTGTTGGCCATGTATGTATTGTACGTAAAGGCCGCTCTGAAAATTTAAAAAATTCACTCATTGCATAACAAGTATGAAAAATGTGTTTTCCTTTTCTCAACCCCCATCCACAAAAAAGGGGCATTCAATTTGCAAAATTTGTGTCCAGCAATGTCAATGCTCTCTTCTTTGAATATTATGTTCCAAACAAAAGGTGTGAGAAGTAATTTATTCATTGATTACCTCTTTTTCCATTCTTTTAAATGATCACCCCTAATATAGCAAGCTGTCAAAAAACGTTGGCCTCATGACAGTTCCTACTGAATGACTAACTAGACCTGTTTTCTTTTTTTTTCCTGGAAATTAGAATTTACCTTCTTTTGTGTAAGTTATAACTAATAAGAGTCATTTTTCTTATCAGAAAATGTTTCTCAGTAAGCATTCTGAATCCCATTAAATTCATAGCTACATTAATCTATGATCTTTTAGAACCTAAAATTATTTGTATGATAATTTTGAATTACTGTATCAGCTCAGAAGCTCTTGAATTTAGAATGAGTAATTGAATCACCGTAGCTCCACAAATGGTCTGTTTGACCAGCCAGCCAAGTGGACAACAGATTCTTCTCCCTTTAAGTATCTGTGCTGCGAATGTGTAGGTGCTTGTTCCCGGGCTATCCTGGTCACATTTTTGGGGCTACAATTTTGAAAACATCTGTGAATACACCACTACGCACCATTTAGAAACTCATTTTTGTCTTTTTTTTTTTTTAAGTGGGTGTCTTTGATCATTTTGGATCAAAAATGCCCAAATCTTGAGCTGGATAGTTTTAGATGAAAATACCATTTTTCAGATAATATTAGATAATTTTTTTGATAATTAGTTCTGGTATAGATGTGGGCTATGGTGATTCATTTTTGCAAAGTATGGATATCATATTTCTTTCTAAGCCAGCAGCTACAGGAATGTATTATGCTTTGGGTGTGGTCTGCTCTATGCCAGAATTATATTTTTCATGATAAGTACAGAGATAGAACTAAGGAGGAATATGTTGGAACTATTTGAAAATGCCCCCGGGCCCCCAATGGAGTTGGCCAAAAAGTGTTTTGTAAATAGCAGTTCATTTACAGCATTTATAACAACAATATACAATAGCAAGTTTATATTTGTTCATGTGTGAATCGTATGAATAATTATTCAGCATTTGGGGTTTATTTTACCACCAATGAATTGATTGTATTTGTTTATTTATTAAAAATTTTCCTTCATCATTATCAAGAGTAGTAGCAGCAGCAGCTTTTTAGTGTCTGTTGTTTGACATTGTCTCCGGCATAACCAACTTTGCTCACATATCTGATGCATATATTTTATGTTGACATAAAACCTAATGAAATGAAAAGAATGTTGGAAAAACACTCATAACTTTCACGTGACATTCCTGTTGGCAGCAAATTCAAAACCGATATTGTTAAAAGTAGAGGGAAATGTGTGGAAGGTTAATGGTGACAGCTTAACTTTTGACGCTTCATCATTAGTCTTTTAGTGTCCATCATTGATTCGCAAGACCTCTCCATCATGGGCTTCGGAGCCAATACTTTCTGAACTTATGTAGTCCATCATGCAGTCATTCATTTCTGCAAGTCACAGTTTTGAGTATGATCTCTTAGGATCCATATAGTGAGTCATGAAGTTTGGCAGTTATCTGCCATTCTTGCTACATGACCAGCCCATTTGGGTTTCCTAATGAATTCTATGATATTTCTGACTCCCGGTTTCCCTGTAATACGCTGTGTTATCTTTTGATCTCTCTGTGTGAGGTTGAGCAGGATCCTCTCCTGTTCATGTTGCATGGTTCTCAGTTCGAGGATAAACCTTTTCAGTTTGGTAGTCCGGGAGGATGCAGATTTTATTTATTCAGAGCTTCAGGATCTTGCTCAACTTGCCAACTTCCCTCTAAAGGAGAGAGTCCCTCAAGGAGCTGAGATCCCTGGGGCACATGATATTGAGCTACTCCTCTTCTCAGGCAGTTAGGGGATTGGTTATATCAAGATTCTATTATGTATGTATTAGAGCAACAAAGTAGTCTTTTCTTTTCATGAAACTAGAATTTCCCTTTTCTTTGTGCAAGTTATACCTGATAAATTTCACTTATGTTATCAGAAAACATTCGGCTGCAAACATTAGGAATCCCATTAAATTCATTGCTATAGTAATCTATAATCTTTTTAAACCTAATATTTATTCTTTAATGAGTTCAAATTACAATAGCACCACATTTTTTCTATGAGCAGACAGTTCTTTTGTCTGATACAATTGCATACTGACATATGCAATTTCATAAGTCCAAATTACAATAAAAGTTCAAGATCAAAATTCACCAGATAAATATATATCAGACTTATTGATCCAATCTTGTATATTAGTATATATATATATATATATATATATATATATATATATGTGTGTGTGTGTGTGTGTGTGTGTGTGTATGTGTGTGTACAGAGAGAGAGAGAGAGAGAGAGAGAGAGAGAGAGAGAGAAGAACTGAGACAGAGACTGAGATTGATCATTGAATAGCCTGATAATGAAAAAAAAAAGCATTCATTCCACAATTTCTTTTCTTATCAATGATTTAAAATTTATACAAGTCTAGTTAGTTACTGAATAGGAAAAGTCACATGACCAACACCTTTTGGCATTATGCCATGTTAGATCAATTAAAGAATTTACAAAAGAGTTGATCAACGAATGAATTACTTTCCTGGCCTTTTATTAGGCTGTGATCTCTAAAAAGTTTGAATTGACAAGATGCAAGTATAAACACTGTTGGACATAAACTAGTGTAGCAATTTAGCATAAAGTTACACAGCAAATCGAACCTGTTTGTGGGGAGGATTTTGAAACAAAATTTAGGTGGGGGCTTCCAAAATATTTTATATATACATAAAAAAAATCATTGAATATAAATGAAGATAAATATACTAAGTTGCATATTGATTTCTGTTTTGTGTGAAACACTTATTCAGATACTAAGAACAGATTTTAATTTATAACTGGGTACATTCATGTTCATTTACATTTGATAATTAA
The DNA here is from genome assembly GCA_963457665.1 of Thysanoteuthis rhombus. Classification (NCBI taxonomy): domain Eukaryota; kingdom Metazoa; phylum Mollusca; class Cephalopoda; order Oegopsida; family Thysanoteuthidae; genus Thysanoteuthis; species Thysanoteuthis major. The sequence continues at coordinate 49,163,180 of OY735218.1, forward strand.
TATTGTTTCTGTTTCTACATTAAGACTTCTTCAAATAACTACAAGTATACACCAACGAATTTGCATAGAATTTTATTATGTATAAATGAAGGGTCCATGCCAAAACACCTCTAGTTAAATCTTCAAAATGCAATCCATCGATATTTGCCTCACTTTTCCAGCAAAACACATTGTAAGCCTTTGAATGGATCAGAAGTAAATTATGCTTTGCTGAAGAATGCATTATACAGGTCTTTTTCCTTATTTCAAGAAATTTGGATACCATGCATTTTGTCATGGAGCCTTTCATATATATATATTTATGAATACATATATATATATATATATATATATATTGATAACTTATGTTCTCTCAATGATGGAGGGGAATTTTGAATATTGTATCGTAATATATACCGTGAGGATCTTGAATTGAAATGTGGACATAGAGGGATGCAAGCAACATTCTAAGATTTCAATATTAAATTCACGGATGGAATGTTTATCGACAAATCGTTTTAGAAACAAGATCACTTCCCGTTCCGTTTAGTGAAAAGGCTTTATCTGAACAAGTAGTATACAATTATCATCAGAATATTTGATAATCGCTTGAACAGCTCTAAGATTTATCGATTTTATACCAAAAGTTGATTCGTTAGTTGTAAGAATGGTCAATCAAGGCAGTGAAAATTAATAAGATCTTTAGACTATTCAAAAAACCTATGATTAGACATTCTGATCTTTTAAAAATTTATCAACTTGACTAGAGTGAAATAATAAAGAAAATTAAAGAATATGTTAACGAAAGTATAAAAAAGTGTATATTAGAATAAAACAATTTGTATTAATGTTAGGGGAATTAGGTAAACCAAAGAGATGGATCCAGTCTTTGTCAGTGTGAAAGATCCTTGGATTGACTGGACCCTGGGAAAGAGGTGAGCATTTGGCTCCAGTCCATTTGTCTAACTGATTAGCGGTTGGGCAGGCTAGGAGATCAAACATGGAATGCCATGTAACAAATTATCAAAGTATATTAATGGAATATCCTATTGAGGTATTACCACCCACTAGAAAGTGGTTTTGTTTCATCGCAACCAAATTTATAAGGTTACTTTATTCAATAATTAAAAGTGTCAAGAACACCTTTGATGGAAGCTAGATGGTATATGACATTGAAAAATTGATTTTAAGTTTAGTGGGAAAAATTGTCAAATTCTTCGGCTGAATATGTTGGTAGAGATTTGACCCATATAAGTTTTTCTGTGTAATTAGAATTCTTGGAGATGATATCATAAGTTGGTTAGCATGCAATCCAAGATTAAAACCTACACAACGGATTTGATATTCACATATTTGAACATTCAATAGAAATGACATGAATAGCAAGTCACATCTGTTGTTATACTTAATGATCCCTCATTGTTTTTGGGGTTACCTACATGAGTAAGCCCTAATCCTTAACCCTAACCCCTAAACCTAACCCTAACCCTAATATGAGTAAGCCCTGTTTTAAAAAAATAAATGATATATAGTATGAAATAATATCAAAATACAATATAAATGAAACCTTATATAAAATGACAGACTACATGTATGACATAAACTATATAATAAGAAAGGGAAGTGCTGGGGTGCCACGTTGATATAAATGTTTAATTTTTAAAATCCTAGAAACAGTCTACATGGTAAACGATTGATAATCCCAACAAAAGACAATGTATGCATTGTACAATTAAAACAAAGTATATTTGGAACAGGGAAAAAAAACACTGTGGCAAATTGCATTTATTGCATTGACAGATAAAAGGTGACTGAAGTGACGCAAAAAATGTTTGAAAAGTTTTTTTAAGGTTAGGTATTCTAAGCTGTAAAGATTTCAAGACTATATATATATATATATATATATAGTTTAGACTTACTGACCGTCCAGTTCTATAAAGGGCAGAGATAGAATGTCAGCCTCTGGGTTTGAAGCGAAGGTTCTGATCCTACCTCATGGTACTGGATGGGATGATGGATAGTCTATAGCCACACTGAAGAGTTGTAATACAACAAAATAGCTGTCTGTGAATGACTCATTAATTAATTATTATTATAATTGACACTCCTTTATTCAGTAAGTAAGGCAGCTCATTTATTATAAGCCATACAGCAATGCTCTTTCAACTTTGGAATGGAGCACTTTGGTGGATGGGGATTTGTGCGTAAGTAAATATATCACTTGAAATTCAGTCTATTGCCACACTGAAGAGTTGTAATACAACAAAACAGCCCTCTATGGATGACTCAATTATTAATTATATGTATACAAAAATATGAATCTGTTATTCAATGTTCAATGTGTGTTCAGTTTATTCCATAAAACTGCTTGATACAAAAGCATCTAGTAGTGCTTTAAATATTTTGAAATAATAGATTAACTACACAAGCACACTTGGGTATTACCTCTTGAGCTTTTCTTTATATTCATATATATATATATATATATATATATATATATATATATATATATAACTTATCTTTCTATAGCCTAATAATGAAAAAAGAATTTATTTTGTGATTTTTTATCTATTAATGATTTTATATTTACATACCGTCAATTTCTTTTTTAATGAGCAGACGATTCTTAGACAAGACGCAAATACATACTCATGTAAGCAATTATATATATTTAAAGAACATTGATGCTGTCTACTAAGTGTGTCCCACTGTCATTTTGGAAGAGTTCAAATTGAAATGCTAGAAGCTTTTGGGATTCTAAAGTATTAGTTAATAAACATCAAATTTTAAGCTGTCACCAGTGACCTTTTACATATCTTTAGAAACTGTCAACCAAAACTGTTAACATACGTTTTTTTCAGTTTTTATGTTGGTCTGGCTGGCCAGTTGCCCATGCATATATCGTATGCAAAGGTTGCGCCGATGGACCTAGATGGTGGAAAAATTTGACATTTATTCCGTATGTTGAGAAAAAAAAAGTATTTTTTGTTTTTTACCCTCCTCTAATAGGATTTTGAGCGGGGGCTCAATTTACAATGTTAGTTTATGCTCAGTTAATCCCTTTGTTTGTGCTCAGCAGCATTCATGCTATTATTTTTTTTTCAAATTTAGATATTTTTAGTGATCACTGAACAGCAAAAGGCGTGAGAAAAAACTTAATCATTGAATACCCCATTTTCTAAATCATAAATGATCACCCCTAACATAAAATGCAGTTAAAGGATGTTGATCACATCAAAGTTTCTATTGAGTGACTACTTTTTTTTTTAAAAAATAATGTTTCGAAATTGCTCCCAAAAGAAACATAATACAAAAGTTATGAGTAATTCCATTTCCAAACATTTTTATGGCATTAGATTTTATTTCAATCTTAAACACACATTCTGTTATAACTGCTGCAATGATTGGTCGGACTGCATCAACTTCTGCTAATTTTTAGATTAATTTCTAGATTTTTCAAAGATTATTTTACGTTATTTTTTATACTTGTCAGTTTTCCTCGTATACACTTTTCACCGACCATGAAAGAAAAACATTAAAATCTAATGAGACTTTGAAAGGTGCAGTTTGGAACAGTATGGAAAATTTACTGCTCTAATCAAGGTATACCTGAACATCAAAGATGTAAGCAGTAGAACTGTGACCTTTGTTATGTAAAATTCTGAAAAATTCTAGTATTCACATCTGCTTCTAAATAGTTGTATCACTGATATATATATATATATATATATATATATATATATATATATATATATATGTGTGTGTTGTGTGTGTGTGTGTGCGTATATATATATAAGTTCATCAAAATGTTTGCAAAAAGCAAGGAGTGACCACTTGGACTAATGGTATCAGACAGAAGAAACAAAGGCTTATAGAGACTGAAAATTGTTGTCTCCATCTGTACAATCATCATCATCATCATCACTTTGATCATTTCTTTATGCTGAGTGTCCAGCCCATTTTTGTTTTCCAATTATATTATATATTCACATGTGTATGTGTGTATGTGTTTGTGTTTGTGAGTCTGTTTGTGCGTGTGTATGTGTTTTTATAGTCACTCATGGAGCTGAAACAACGAACCTAACCAAAATACGGATCTGCAAATTGAGAACCATGCAATGTGCACATGAAAAAATTATGCTTGGCCTCACATGGAGAGACCACAAGACAGCACAGTACTTCTGGAAAAAGACAAGAGTCAGGGACATCATAGAATCCATTAAAAATCTCAAATGGCAGTGAGCTGGCCATGTCACAAGAATGGCAGACAACTGATGGACATCAAGACTCACAACATGGATCCCCTGAGATCACATGTGGTCAGCAGAATATTAGATTGAGAGACGGGCTAGACAAGTTCAGGAAGTACTGGCTCCGTGACGCCCATGATAGAGAAGTGTGGCAAATCCTGGGGAAGGTCTATGTCCAATGACGGATGTTAAAAGACATGATGATGATGATGATGTGTTTGTATGTGTGCGTATGTGTGTGTGCATGTATGCGTATGTGTGTGTGAGTGCATGTGCATGTGCGTGCGTGTGTAAGTCAAAGGGAAGATTTCAGCTTTCATCATATGGAGCAGCGGTTCCCTATTTTTTATTACCAAGGACTCCTTTTATCTTTTAAATTTGAATTGAAATTTATTTTCGCACAGGCTTTTGGAAAGTTTGCTGACTCAACAAATTCAAAGACCCTAGACTTTAGCGAAGGTCTGACAACTCAAAGAGCTCCTCAGCAAGAGGTAGCATATATGACCTACAAACATCACAACTGCAGATCTGCGGGCACTTTATATCCGAGGAGCTTTGAAAATCTGAAAAATAATCTGAAAAAACAGAAAACAACCCCAAGAAATCTTGAAAATGATATAAAATAAATTTGCATGGTTGCACACTCTGTATAGACTTAGAACCACCACTACCACAAATAATACATCGTATGTCCACAGACCCCAGTTTGGGAACCGTTGATGTAGTGTTATAGTCATGCATAAAAAATTATTGAACATCACCCCCAAAAAGTGAGCACTGTGTAAAGACTGTTATACCATAGAAATGCATCCTCATAAAGCTAATTACTTTAATATTGACGTTGTTGAAGTGAAATAATTTCAAGGAAGGACACACAATGCCTTCCGCTTAGAAAAAAGAAAGCAGAAATAGAAATACGACAAGCACAAAGGCACCAAAACGATTCAAAACTTCAAAGAATAATTCTTTCTTTTATTCCCTTCAAGAATTTTCTGCTTGAAAGAAACACTATTCTTTGCTTATTGATCTGGGCAATCACCTATGGAACACTGGGAGGTGTAATTAGTGAACAACGAGGACAGTTATCACTTGCCCAGAAACTTTGATAATGAACAAAACAAAGAATTCTAAGAAGTGTATCATCAAAGGAGGCAGGGCCACGCTTAATTATAGAGTTTATGGCAGAGTTCTCTTAACGTTCCCTGTTAGTATGGTCCTCAGTTTGCAGGGGACCTCGTCTCGAGGGCAAGAGGCCGTTTCTGGTTCATCTTGAGTATCGTAATGGGGTTATTGGATACTATCAACCAAAAGCATCATCAAAACTGTCAGCTTAGTTTCTTCAGTTTCTAAGGTGGTTTAGCTATATATGTGTATATCACAGACACAAGTTGTATCAATGGAGCTAAAGGGCTGGAAATATAAGAATTTACCACTTGTGTTTTGAAAGAAAGTTTTTTGAAAATTCCCATCCTAAATAGGTCTTCACTGGAAGCCTTATTTGCAATGTTGGTTTATGCTAAATTGCTCCTTTAGTTTTTTGTTTGGCCACATTCAGGCTTTTTTTTAATTCAGACTTTTATTACCCTAATGGAGAAGTAACTAATTCATCGATCATAACTTTTCCCAATGTTTTAATTGATCACCTGTGACACAGCATACTGTCAAACCACATAGGTTCCCGGACGGTCTCTATTGAGTGACTAACCAGACATTGCTCTTTTGTTTGGATATGGTTGGCCATATCTCAAGGCCAAAAGTTATGTCAGTGTCGTGTTTGTATAGTGGACAACCTGATCACAGTTTAATAGAATGACAAAATTTTCCTAATAGACTTGAGGAATAAATGTTTTGTGATCATATTTTGTAGAGTATTAGTTCTTTTTATCAGTTAAAACTGCCATATTATCACATTCTTTTTCCATGGACAAACTGTTCTTATGTGTAAACATGTACGTACTGACACGAGCGATTGAATTGGTCTAAATTACTAAAATAGCCAAGCTGTAAACTAGCATGTCTCAATGGTATTTTCAAGTAGTTTGAATTGTAATACCAAAATCTGTTTCAACCAGAATGACCTGAAGTTAAAAGTAAGACACAACAATCAGAATAAAAAATGCAGAGAAGGAGGAAGTACACTCCTACATCTGCTTAGGACAATGAACGTCCATGAAATCCTCAGAAAAAGAAGGAATCATGTGAAGAATCACTCTAAGCTGGTAAGCTCTTTGTAGAGTAAGCTCAACCTTTAAAAATGAAAAAATCCCATTGGTCCTAAAAGGAAGGGTATATAATCAATATATCCTCCCGATAGTCACCAATGGGGCTGAAACATGGGAACTAACCAAAAGATTGACCCTCAAACTGAGAACCATGCAACATGCACATGAGAGGATCATGTCCAACCTCACAAGACAGCACGATGTATTTAAGAAAACAAAAATCCGAGATATCATAGAATCTATTAGAAAACTCAAATAGCAATGGGCTGGTCATGTTGTGAGAATGGCCAGAGATTACACTTGAAACCATGACTGGCAGAATATAAGACGGCATGACAAACTCGACAAGTTCAGAAAGGGTTGGTTCCACGACTCCCATGATAGAGAGGTCTAGCGATTCACAAGGAAGGTCTATATCCAATGATGGACACTAAAAGGCTAATGATGAAACGTCAAAAGTTTAGCTGTCACCATTAACCTTCCACACATTTCCCTCTATTTTTAACAATATCGGTTTTGAAAATTGCTGCCAACAGGAATGTCACGTGAAAGTTACGAGTGATTTTCCAACATTCTTTTCATTTCAATAAGCTTTATGATATATGCATCAGATACATGAGAAGAATTGGCTGGGGACCATCCTTTTTTTAAAAATACAACCCTCTTTTCATTTTATGAATTTTCATTTTGAAAGAAACAGTTTTCTTTGCTTATTGATCTGAGCAATCATCTATAGAACACAGGCAGGTGTAATTAGTGAACATTGAGGACAGTCATCGTTTTCTCTAAAACTTTGACAATGAACAAAACAAAGGAAAGGTGAATCATCAAAGGAGGCTTGGCCTCGCCTAGTTATAGTGACATACTGATGCAAGCAATACAATTGGAACAAACTATTAAAATAGTTATATGGATTTATTTCATAGAGTGCACGATACATTCAACTCTAAACTATAATTGCTGAGTTGGTTTGCAGAGGAGCTGGAAATATAGAAAAGAGTAGATTCACTGCACAAACATGTTCCTGCTCTATTTGGACCTCTTCAGGCTCGAACAGGGCAGAAACATAAACATATTTGTGTTGCATATCTACTTTCTACTATACATTCACACACACACACACACACACACACACATATATATATATATATATGTGTGTTTATATATACTTTTATCTATAGTAATAGTGCTCAATATTTGAAAATAAAGCGTAAATAATACACCCCCCTCCCACACATATATATATATATATATATATATATATATATATATATATATATATATATGTATATATATATATATGTATATATATATATGTATATATATATATATATATATATATATATATATATATATATATATATATATATATATATATATATATATACATATAAATATAAATAACTACTAGTGTATCCCCAAGATGTTTTGAAAGAGTGCTGAGAGCTTTTTGGGTGAAAATAACCAAAAAGTATTCGTTGATGGGTTCCAAATCTTAAAATTGGTCCCCCCCAGAAACATCATGGAATATAAATTTTCAAAGATTTTTTATATCTTTTGGTTATTTCGACCTATAACAGGTTTCGTTAGTCCCACTAGAGCAACCATCACATGAACAGCATACTTTTGCTGCATGCCAAGTTGGGGGTGATCAATTAAAAATTGGAAAAAAAGGTGATCAGTGAATGAGTTATTTTTCTTGCTTCTTGTTGGGCAGTGATAATGAAAGAATTTTTTTTTTCAAAGAAGAGAAAAAAGCCTTTTCCAGATATAACAAGGAGTAAATATTTGAATTTTCAACCCTCTAGCTCCATTGGTGCAACCAGTGTGTTTCATCCAGTCAGCAAGCTCACCAGACCAACTTAGATACTAAAGAAACCTGTGTCAAAGGTTTTGGTGACATTATTGATTGATGGTTTCTAATGCTGATGCTGTCTATTAAGTGAGTCTCAGTGGCATTTTGAAAGAGTTCAAATTGTTATGCTGAAAGCTTTTTGGGTGAAAATGACTAAAACATTAAAAAACTTTAAAAGATTTAAGATCATTCACAATCTAAGCACCATGTAATATCAATGAGTGATATTCAAACATTTTTTATTTCATTTGATTTATTTCAAACTAAAATATACACATCAGATTTGCGTTTGTCTGCTAGACATTTTGATCACTGTCTGATGAATCATAGACAACATTTTCATGATAGGTTTGAAGAATGAATGATTCATGATCGTACTAGTGTTTACCAAAAGTATATTCATTTTTACATACCTGTATGCTTTTTGAAGTCAATTCAATGCAGATGCATAAGTGTCTTAGATCTCAATGTCATGGAGAGTGGATGCTGCGAGCCAAGTTCAATCTCTGGCTAGGATATTTTGCATTTACTTACATACTGATGCAACCGTTTATCAATTTGTGCCTAAGCACAGAGAATTTCTTGCAAAACTTTGTCTGTGAAGAGGAAATATTAAGTCTAATATCTAGACATATTTAGTACTGTAAAAGAATTTTTAGAATTGAATCCATAATGTGAGACTGACATATTCAGAGAATTAATCACTGAGAATTTAATGAAACTGGATAAAGAACATGATGGAAACCTTTCAGTGGTAATAAATGGAATTCTCATGAAAATCAATGAAATTTTAGCAATTTTTGATTCTTATTTCTTAGTTGAACTTGTTTGTCAGAATATCCAAGGTTTTAGAGGAACAAAAAAGGTTGGGAACCACTGGTATGAAGTTAGTGATCCTGATAATATAATTTCTTTTCTTAAATATACAAAATACAGGTCTGTTGAGTCACTTAATAAAACCTTTCACATGATCAACAACTTTTAGCTGCATACCATGTTGGGGTTAATCAATTAAAAAATTGGAAAAAGGGGTGATCAATGCAGTAAGTTAATTCTCTCACATTTTTGGAGACAGTGATTTTTCTTTTAGACATAATAAGGAATATATGTTTAAATGTCCAGCCTTATTGGTGTAGGCAGTATGCATGATAAATTCATAGCCAGCCAGCCAGCCTAACCAGCTTATAAAACAGCAACCCATATTGACAGTCTTAGTTGACGGTTTCTAATAAGCTGAAATGAAATATGGGACAGATCTGAGTTCAATTAATTTAATTAATTCAATAGTTTGATAAAAATAATATCCTTTGAGAAAATCACAATTCTATTTAATTGAATAGTAATTTTTTTTCTTTCCTCCTTGAATCTAATAGACGTTAAAACTCTTCAAATATAATTTGGATAAATTTATACTTCGTTAGGCAAAATTACCTGATATAACCTTTTCTTTTTTTAGATTTTACTATCTAATTTAATTACATTTTCTAATATAAGACTGATAATTTAGATCACAGAATTTTATGCATGAAGTTAAAGTTTTTGTAAATACTTTTTTTCTTAAATCATTATTTTATAAAGTGAATATTTTATTTAGAAAAATAATTTCAAAATTTTTGACTTGAAATCTTGAAATTTGATAATGAATCAAATTTTTTTTTAATTTTAAAGGTATGTAGTAAGTCATATACAGTTCAGAGACCTTGAAGACTAAAATGCTCTGCAGCAAATTAACCCATTTCTGCCTAAAGTCAGATTTATCAATGTATTGTGGTATAATTAGAAGTATGATGTAAATGACGATGTATCAGCATGTATATAGAAATGTAAATTTATATGTAAAAAGACTGAAGCATGTTTCTTATCATCTTGTGACTGTTTATCTGTGATTTGACTTCTTTCTATCATAAGTATATTTTCTAGGGCAATTTTTTCAGATGGACTAAACATAGGCTGCAATAAAGGTGGAGAACAACCAGCTGCCGAAAGAATCAATCTCACAAAGACCAGAGAGCAGCATTGTTGATTAGAGAGCAAACTGTCATCTGCAAAGTCTTCAAAGACATTGACAAATTAAAAAAAAACTGGGAATGTCATATGGTGAGAATCATAGACAACATGTGGACCTTGGGGTAACCAACTGGACCCCCAGAAACTACAAGCCATGTTGTCGCCACTGAAACATCAAATGTCATGACAATCTTAACCAATCTGGATCAAAACATCAGTAGAAGGCACGAGACCAGATATTTGGGTTGCAGCTGGGAAAAGCCTACATCCATTGGACAAGGGAAGATGACTCGGCCCAAGGCTGATTGAAAAGAATATGGTGAAATTTTTATGGAAATTTAGTCAAAACAATTTATAACATAGATATACATTATAAGACTTTGAGACTTGCCTGTTGGTTAAGATGGCTGCATATTTTATAGTGGCACAAGAGCTTGATGTTTGAGTAAGTAAAAGGTCAGAATATAATTTCAGTTCTCACATGCATTAGTTTGAATTGCATGTAGAATTATATGTATGAAAATGAGCCTTTAGTTGGAATTGACATACTGAAAATGTTGAATCATGTTTGTTAAAGCCATTTCTAATTTGTTCATTTGCTTGTTTTTTGAAGCCATTTCTTGGTAATTTTTGTTTATTTGTTGGGTCAGAAAAATGTGAATATTTAAATGAATAAATACTACTAATCTCTCAAAGTCATTATCTTGATGTGCATCAGAATTTGAGGAAAATTTTCTCCAATTATTTAGTTGTTTTTTCTTACCTCTGAGTGATTTCCAGTTCTTTCTTTCTCTCTCCTCCTCCTTTTTTAAGTCTTAATTTTGATCAACTTCTTCGAGAGCAGGATACCAACAACCAACCCACCACCACCACCACCATCAGCATCTGCATATCATCACTGTCAGCATCTTTATTGACTTGGTTACTACGTCTTTCATTAATTCTGCTCGATAATGATAAGCGTCACTTAGATGTTCATTTAGATGTTAATATTCAGTATTTTTTTTTCTTTAAATCTTATTTCATTTCTCATTCTTGCACAATAAATGGGATTCAAAAAAAAACGTTTGAGTCATTCATGGAGCTTCTGTTTTATCTTAAAAGCTAATAAATCCACTTCTAAATATGTTGACCTCTTAACTGCAGATGACGGAAATTTCCATCATAGCAGTTCTGTGGCTAATGCAATAAAATTTCTGTTTTATTGTGATTGATAGGAACTCATTTCTCCCCAGGCATCAGAGCTTTTATCTTGTAATTAGTAACTTGAAATGGACAAAGGTGGTCTTCTTACAATTGATAACTATTACTCTTTGCCACTAGATGCAGTTTATGACTCATTTAGGGGAAAAGTATGTGTTTCAAAACATGTAATAAGTATAGATACAAATTGCTTCTCTGTTTGTTTGTGCATTGATATTATTGGTTTATTTACCTCCCTATTATGACATAGCAATGATGGTTACATCATAGAAACACTTGAGACTTTATGTCTGATCAAAATTTGATCTCACTTTGATCACAATTTGTTTCTCACTATTTAAACAGCTTAAGTTGAGGAAAACTCAAGATTAGGATACTTCAATTATTGAAATAAAAAAAAGATATCCAATAATAAAGCTTTGAGCTTCTTAGTGCCAATCAATATATAATCATTTTATATATATATTTATATATATTGTCAAAAAAAGAAAATTAAAAATGATTACACCTCAAGATCATGACTATAAAGTTCAGCTTTCCTTTTTTTATTTGTATTCATCCCTTACTGCAGGATTCATATACCTATTTCCATGTATATATATATATATGTATATATATATATATATATATATATATATATATATATATATATATATATATATATATATATATATATATATATATATAAGAGTTGTGACACAAAAAACCCCTTTAAATTAGGGTACTCAAATTAGTAAAAATATATCATCTAATAAACTGGCTTTAGGCTCTCAAATACCCCCATAATTGTTTATGAGCAAATGCTGATATATATATACATACATATATACATATATATGTATATATGTACATCTGACCTGACCCTGTCAATATTGACAATGGATGTAACAGCCTTTTCTGGTTACTACTTTCTTGGTAGGTATGGCAATTATGGAAGAGTGATTCACTCGTAAATATGATTAATATGACTTGTTTATTTTTTTGCTGGAAGAAAGTTTGAATTTAGATGTTCATTTATATTCTTTCTTGAAATTTTACTTCTGGTTTTTTTTTAGATAAATAGGAATTTAAAAAAACTAAATCATGCATAGAGCTTCAGTTTCATTCTTAGCCAATGATTCTATCTCTTTGTTTTTGTATTCTATATTTTCAAGTGAAAATCAAGTCGGATAGTGTAATAGTTAGCATGTCTGCCAAACATGCATAATGTCCGCGATTCAATTCCTGGAATGATCAAAGAGTGTGGGAAACTGTTCAATAGAAGATTTTACCCTGTGCAATCAGCAGCCAATTGAGTACACTCTAAGCCATGTAATTAGGATTGAGGTATCCCTTTGGTGGACTTGCATCGTGCCAAGGCAGTGATTATAAAATCTTGTAGAAAGAAAGTTCTGGCCTAAAAAGGACTTGAGATTTACAAGGATCACTGAGCTGATGCATGCATTAGAAACCTTGTCTTGTCATCAAACTGGAATAATGTGTTTATGAGCAGGAGTCCTCTCTTCAGAATCAGATGCACTACCTTTACTTACCTTCATAGTTTAAAGATCATCACAAGCCATGCCACATTCCTGTCTTTGCAATCCTAGGTTCCCTCCATCCCTAAGCCATTTCCAATCATCAACTGGTAATTGTTTTCACCAATATTCTTTCCAGTATTTATTACTCCCCTGACTGAAATTCTTCCCCTTAGAAAATGGCTCCCCCTGGAGCCAAGTGCCTAGCTAATTGAGAAAAAATGTCCTTCTTTCCAACGGTGCATAATTTTTTTGCCAGTTCTGCCTTCTGATCATCAAAGCAGATACCTCCTTGCAGTGTTCAAATATTTTTTTAGACCAGCACTATGCTTTCAGCACCAGTGCCAATTCCAGAACCATTACCACTATCTTGGTCATCATCATTATCATCGTTCCCTTATCCCTTTCTTTTTCTCATCATTAAACAACCGTAGCCATCAAAGATGCTGAAGTGTTCTATTCTTTTTTTATATGTTTCATTTGTTTGTTTACTTGTTTGATGGTTCCAGCGCTCCTGGCCATACCATTTTGTCTTGAGAATTGAATTCTTCCAGCACTCTTGGCCATACCATTTTGTCTCGAGAATTGAATTCCTCCAACACTCCCGGCCATACCATTGTCTTGAGATCTGAATACCATCATCGGTACTCCAGTAAACCCCCTCTAGAGATGTTTTGCGTTTTTTGGAGATAAAGCTATCTAAACCTTTTTGGGGCCTCATTCTGATGGGTTGATTCATGGGATCTAGATTTTCTGGGATCTAAATGTTTCTAAACGTTTTATACAGTAGAAATCACCAATGAATGGAGTCTATCCTGTTTATATTTATTCTCTGACGGCTCCACATTTTAATGCTGTATCTGTTCAATTATTGACTGTGATGATGAGTCATCATAATTACCATCATTCTCATTATGATCCCGTATAATTATTTCACTTGATCACTCAATGTGAGCTCAGAATTTTCCTGATCTGATCAAAAATCATCAATTGTCACCAAAACTGTCAACATATGTTTCTCCAGTTATTAATTTGGTCTTGCTGGCTCTATGTATCTGTAAGTAAAGATGATACCACTGGAGCAATATTTTCTCCTTATTATGTCTAGAAAAAAAACGTCTTTTGAAAATTCCCTCCGATAAAAAAAATTTAGATCAATTAGAAATCTAAAATCATGCTGAATCAATTCTTGAGTTTGTGCCTGGTAACCCTCATGTTTGTCTTGATAATTCAGAGATCAAAAATGATCACTGGCCCTCGAAAGATAGTAATAACTTTTTGATTGATCTCACCTTTTTTTTAATTTTTCAGTTGATCACTATAATGCATGCTGCCAAAAGAAGTTAGTTATGTTAGGGTTTCTATTGAATGACTATCCAGACATCGTCTTTCTCGTTTTCATTTTCTCCTATGTATCTCATCATCATCATGACGTCTCTATTCTCCTCCTCTCATCATCATCATCGTCCATCTACTTTCCGCCCTATCATCATCATCATCATCATCATCATCATCATCATCATCATCATCATCATCATCATGTCTATCTATTCTCTCCCTATCATCATCATCATCATCATCATCATCATCATCATCATCATCATCATGTCATCTATTCTCTCCCATTCATCATCATCATCATCATCATCATCATCATCATCATCATCCATCTATTCTCTTCCTTTCATCATCATCGTCCATCTATTTTCCTCCTCTCATCATCATGATGTTCATCTATGCCCTTCCTATCATCATCATCATCATCATATTCTCCTTCTTTCTTCCTTTCATCATCATCATCATCATCCAGTCCATGTATTTTCTCCTCATTATCATTCCCATTATAACCTCATGCCTTTATCATAATTATTATCATACTTGGTTATTCAATATTGGATTGTATTTATTTCATCCCGGGCCAATCCCAATGCACACATTTGGCGATTCTTAACAACCGATTCAGTTCCGAATGGGCCAAGCTAAACTGACCCCTTTTGTTTAAATCTCTGATACTTCCAGCGAGTACATCGACCTAGCGATTGATTCCCTTATCGATTCTGCGATTGATTTTATAAGGGACAAATTTGACACGGTGCAGCTTACTCAGTCTGGATTCAATGGAAATTCATCCTCATTTAATGTTAGGGCAATTATAAGTTGCAATCATCATAGCAACACCCTCAAAGCCTTTGCCCTTCCCCATTTGTCTTTACCCTCTCCCCACTTGTTCAAGGGCCAGACTTTCCGATTGTCCCTGTTGTTACTGCAGTCAATAGCAATGTGAACATGAACTTTCTCACTGAATAGTAAACTTTCTTTGTTATTTGCAAGCTCTACTTCATTATGAATTGCCTGGTAGTTGTAAACAGTGATATCATGGGTAGGATCAATTGAACAAATACATCAAAACTTCCATTCATTCTAATTATTACATTCAGTTCTTAAATTTGCACAAACAAAAACTCTGTGTTGCTATCTTATGATTACATTTTCTCCATAGATGTGTTGGTGTAATTTGGGGCAGTACAAGTTTAGCAATTCTTCCAAATAGCATTGTTAAATTTCCAATGCTCTTCCTGATTGATTCTGTGCAAAATTTTGTAGGACAGAAAAAATACTTTGTTTAATTCATTTAAGAATCTAAATAAGATTTTTTGTTTTTCCCAAAATTTAGCATTGAGAACCACAAAGCATGCCAAAACACATATCTTGTTGGTTTGATGATAATAAAAGTTGATTCTTCTTGTCAGGCTTGGCCCGAGTCTTTATGGGGCCTGGGCAGAATTTGATTTTGGGGTTCCCCACTACATTTGGCAAAGCATATTCAAGCTCTTTTGTGGGATGTTTCAAGCACTCTTGGGGCTTTCTAGAAGCAACAGGGCCTTAAGTAACTACTTAGCTCACTTATGCATTAAGCTGACTCTGCTTCTTGGGTAAAGTTCTTGTTTTTGACTCTTAAAAAAAAGCCATCATGCAAGATTTTTGTTTGTTGAAATATTTGTCAATAATATTTCACAGAGTGATACAACAAAGACTAAAATCACATATGTAGTTATGCAGATACTAAAATTTGAATTGTAACTTTAGCCTCTGAACAAATACATCTTGAATATATTATAAACACACCACCACAGTCATTTATTGAACAACAATAGAATCTAAAAAGGAAGCGATGTGAAAAAATTCCATTGAAAAAAAAATATGTTCAAAATGAATTCTGTTTATGACATCATAGGTGCTTTCCATTGGAAAACATCCAAAACAGAGTAAAAATGAAACATCTGGAAATACCCAGATTCTGGAGAATGAAGATGTTATTGATAAACCCACCAGAATAGGATCCCCAAAAGGTCAAAAAAGCTTTTTTTCCAAACATAAAGAAATATTTTCCGAAAGGGTCTAATTGAGTAATAAAGCCAGTTTTCAAGTCTGTACATGAAACGGTATGGCCAGGAGTACTGGAACAATCAAATTAATAGACAAATATAAAAACGCATGCACATATTAAAAAAGACAGAACTTTTTGCCAGCTTTGGTGGCTACAGTTCTTCAATACAAAAAGTATCTGTTCTGTTTGAAAATTAGGTGGAAAAAATAACTTCTGCAATGTGCCTCTCTCTCTCTATATGTATATACATATATAAATTGAAAAACAATGAATCTACTTTATTTTAAAATAATTTTGATAAGATGCAGTACAGTTGAAATTTATTTGATTGGTAAGTGGATTAACCATAAAACACACGTTGAGTGTTTTCTCTCCCTAATCTCAGGTAAGTATATAGATATATAAATATGAATATATATATATATATATATATATACATACGCACATACACACACATACACATATATATATATGTGTGTGTGTATGTATGCTACTTTATTTAAAAATGATTTTGATAAAACATTTTGATGAAAAAAGTTGTGTCGATGGAGTTAAAAATGATCAAAATGATTTTGTCATTCTCGTGACAATATCATTTAGTCATTCTTTTTCTGTGCTCAATCCAAGTAATAAAATCTATTCCAGTTAAATTCAACTATTGCGTCTCAATGGAAATTTAAAAGTAATTAGATAAAAATTAAAAATAATCCATCACTCTTGATAAATGGTTGAACCAAGAAACCTGCAGAGTGTGTTATTGTTCTCAAATCTCAAGGATGTATATATACATGTACATACATGTATATATATATATATATATATATATATATATATATATATATATATATATAGATATATAGATATATATAGATATATATATATATATATATATATATATATATATATATATATATAAATGCTCCCTATATATCTTTCACACTCATTTCTATCCATCAGTTTCCTTGCTACTTTCTTTTAAAACCTCTTTCTTGTTGCCATCGTTTTCTTTGTCTTCATTTTCTCTCATGTCCAGGCTCTCCTTCTCTTTCACTATCTTTTTTTCTTCTTTTTACCTATCACTCATCCTTCCCTCTCTTCTTTGTTACCTTCTTTTTTCCATCATTCCCCCCTTCTCTCTCTCCCTCTCTCTCTCTCTCTCTCTCTCTCTCTCTGTTCTTTTCTTTTACCTATCTCAAATTTTGTTTTCTGTTTCTCTCATTCCCTGTTTCCTATTTTTCATTTACTTTGCACTGATGACCTTAGGAAAGACATGAATCTCTTTCTTCTCCTAGCTATGGATAAATAGCAGGGCAGTCTAAGCCCTTCAACCCTGTTAGGCATTCATCTTAGGCATCAGGATATCACCCCAGCCCTATAAAAACCAACAATTGCTACAAAAACAATAATTGGGTCTCTGTGGATCATTCAAGAAAGGGGAAAAAAAATCATTGCCTCATGTGGCAGGCGACATGGGAGGAAGTGAGCTCAGCTGAGCTGTGAGATTCCTTCCATATTTTTTCAGTTATTTTCTTCTCTTTGCATTTCTCATTTTTCATTCAACGTTTCACCCTGAACCAACAAATAAACAGACAAACAAGCTCAGCTGTGCTCAGTCCAAACTCCCTTGCTTTATCAGAATCTAAAGGAAAACAAAACAGAATTCATTTTTCCTCACAATATTATCCCCAAACTAAATGTCAAATTTCAACTCCTATATTAGAAGTTCCTGTAAATGAGATTTGCATACTTTACGAAAACAAGTTGACCTTGGTTTTTGCGTATATAATGTCACTGGTTTTTGGTCAGGTCATGGCATTGGTTGTGACATACGAATATAAGGTCAAATTTTGAATTGTAAGTTTTCAACGATAAATAATTTTCCTTTCTTTTTCTCTAATTTATATTCCTTTTTTTCCCCTGAACACTTTTCTTCTCTTTCAAGTTATTAGTTTTAAAAATCTCTCAAAGTCTTGTAATGAATTAGTATTTCCTCAGAAAAGGATATACAAGAAAAGTCATCAATTGATTATACAAAAATGATTGTTTTCTTTGAAGATTTATGTACAAATCAGAAACTGACAAACAAAGCTGACAACATAAGTTTCTTCTGCTTTTAAGTGGATCTAGCTGGCTGACTATGTTTGTATGTGACATGTGTACAGGCCACACCAATGGAACTAGAGCACTGGGAATTTGAACATTTACTCCTTATTACGTCAAGGAAAAATGTTATTTATTCTATCTTTTGAAAATTCCCCCCCACCCCCCCGATTAGGTTTTTAGTAGGTGGTTGAATTTAAAATGTAAATTTATGCTAAATTGGTCATTTGTTTGTGTCTTACTGCATTCACGCTTGTTTTTTGGAAATTCAAGTTGTTTTTTAGTGATCACTGCCTAACAAACAGCAAGGGTAAGAACTTATTCATTGATCACCCCGATCAAGGCATTCTGCCAAAACATTTTTATCACGTGACTGTTTCTATTGGGTGGCTAACCAGACTTGAAGTGATTCTTGTATTTTTTGTAAGTGTATGTTCATATTGTTAATGATTGTTTTCTCTAACGGTTATTAGACTGGTCGCCTTTGTCGAATACAACAGAGAACACATGAAAGAGAAATAAAAGAACAGGCAGATATAATTGAGTAAAAATGAATATTCAACAATTGGTCTGGATGGTCTCTCATTAGAAACCATCTGGTAACCAACGTTTTTTGGCTGCAAACCGTGTTGGGGATGATCAATTGAAAAAACTATAAAAAAAAGGGTGATCAGTGAATGTTACTTCCCTCCCCTTTTTGTTGGGCAGTGATCACTAAAAAGCCTGAATTTTCGAATGAACATGCGGGTGCAAAGTGGGGACCAATGTAGCATAAATTTACAATACAAATTGAACCATCACTCATTTGGGTGAAAGTTGAAAACAAACACGTTTTTATCGACCTAATGAGTGAATATCTAAATTTTCAGCTCTCAAGCTACATTGGTGCTGCTTGTACACATTATGTAGTCAGACAAACCAACTTGAAAACTGAAAAAAATCTATGCTTTCAGTTTTGATGACAGTTTCGTTTGACGGTGTCTAATAAAAGATTAGTGAATGCATCATTATCCAAGCATGTTAAACACAGAGAAAAGTTTATACTTTTCGTCACGCAGCATATTTGATGCAAATATCGAAAAGCAACTAAACAAATGAAAATATGCTGAAAGAAGATACGTAAAAATTACAATATGCTCATTGAGAGCTAGAAAGCACCCAGAGAGCGCATACCCCTGCCAAAGCCAATATTAGGGAAAGTAATTGTACATTGATCCGCACCAAAAAATTAATCACTTCTTTTGTAGCCCATTGTCCCCCTCTTCCCCGATATTTTATTAAAATTGATTAAGACCGTTAGGAGATATCGTACAGACATAACTATGGGGAATGGGAGCCTATAGTTGATAGATTCACACTAAAACTTATTCACTTCTTCCAAAGCCTATTATCCATCCTTCCACCAAACTTTTAAAGATATCGTAAAATTTGATCACTTCTTTCGTAAATTATTGTCCGTCCTTCACCAAGTCTCTGTTAGTACCTTCAAAGATATCGTATGGATAGAAAAGCATACAGACTGAAATAACCGAATGCACAAACCTTTTCAACTTCGATGGCAGATATAAATAATTTCAAATTAGGTTCGCATAAAATTTAGAAGTGATTCAATATTATTTACCAAAGAAACAATTGATGAACATAGACCAGAATAATTTGTGAGGTGGATAAATATTACAACCAGTAATTAAATCACAAGAAACCCTTCAAACATCAGGCTCGAGAGTTTGTGAAGTATTTGGAAAAATGACTGAGAGAGAACCTTTTAGCTTTACTATAAAATATGTGATACAAACGTAAAAGGAAAAATGGCGTGATGTTCTAGTTCAGAAAATATTGGCAACGCGACGTCCATGATTGAGAGGTCTGGAGAATCTTGGGCAGTCGTAGGTTTATAATGATGAATATCATTGATTCAGGAAAAATACGAGATATTGGAGTATCCTTTTAACCCTGGTCTGCGGGTAAGCTACACTCTGCCGTGACCGAAGATTGATATGGAAAGGGGCACGCAGGAGCACGGTATATACCTATTTCTCAAGTTCCAGTTTTTTTTTTTTTTTTGTTTTTTAATATGTTCAATGTATACCGTGTAGTTAGATGCATATTTACCGTATCCTTAGTTCGGAGAACACATTGCAATCACTGGCCATAGCTTGGCATAAGGTGAGTAAAGTGTCGTCTGTTTCACATCAATATATAACCAACACACGGATGTAGTTGTAAGCAATTTCCTGTTTCACAAAATTCCTGCCAACGGGTTCTCAATTTTCTTCGCTCACTCATCTCAGTTTATTGAAATAACAAACTAGTTATTGGTAAGAAAACATCTCTGCATTTGGTCAAAAAACTGTGTAAGTTTCATAGGCCAATACTTCATGAAAAATGTGTAAAATAATATGTAAGTTATTATATTGCACGGTAAGAGTTCCGTAGTGGCCATGCTGTTAGAGTCACAAAGAAAGAACTCGACGAGCTGAGTTCAAATACCAGCTGAGATAGTTTGTGTTCACTTAGGAAAGGCATGAACCTATATCTTCCTCCAACTATGGGCAAAATACAGCAGGGTGAAGTCATCATCATCGTCGGCCTTTTGGCGTACACTTTTAGAAATAGATCTCCCCCAGGATTCGCCACACCACTCTATGACGGGCGTCACAGGGCTAATACTTTCTGAACTTGACTAGTTCGTCACACCATCTTATATTTTGCCGTCCATATTTCGGAAGGATCACGAAACAGAGTAATGTACTAAAAAAAAAATAACAGAAGTTTGGGATATCGAATCCATTCGAAAACTCAAATGGCAAAGGGCTGGTCATGTTGTAAGAATGTTAGACAACCAATGGACACCATGAATCACAAAATGGATCCCTAGAGATCATAATATTTTTTTCTTCATCCTCTTCTCTTCATATCCTTCCTTCTCTTTCTTTTTGTCTGTCTCATTCTCCTTTCTTTATTCTACTTTCCTTTTTACTTATAGACAAGGTAAAAAGCCAAACCATCTAAGCAACTGACAAACCTAACTTATTCTCCTTCTATCAATATATACATAAGAATGCAACATGCAGCAGAAATGGTATTTAAAATGCGATAATAGTAAATGTACTAGAGCAAACTTTATGTAGCAAGACTGATGATAAAATCATTAAAAAATTATTACGTCATGATCTACATAGATGTTCTGCTGTATCTCGACAAACTATACATCATTTAATAGGTCTCACTTCGATCTATTTACACATATGATACTGACATGTATATTCATAGATAACATTTTTATTTTCGATTACATCAACAATTAAATGACTTCCGGTAATTTCTCAAAATATTTTCATTTGATTGGGGTATGATTTCACTCTATCTATACATGCAAATTTATTATTATTATTATTATTATTATTATTATTATTATTATTATTATTATCATTATTTGCAATCTCTATTATTATTACTATTCAATTTTTCCTATATGTCTGAAGATGTCAACATTTTGAAGAAAATTTAAGTACTTTTGATGACGTCATCAAACATGTGATTTCCAGTATTCTTCAAAACATTGCTGTTTGATAGAATTATCTCGTCGTATCTATATATACTATTTATATCTAACTGTGACCAGTAGGAAGCATTTGAAAACTAAAATGGCAACGGGCTGGTCATGTTGTAAAAATGTCATCACAACTCACAACGTGAATCCCCAGAGATCATTTGCAAGACTATGGCCGGTAAAATATAAGATGGTGTGACCAACTAGACAAGTTTAGAAAGTACTGACTTAACAACGCCCTTGATGTTGAGGTCTGGCAAATCTTGGGGAAGGTCTATGTCCAACGACGGACGCTGAAGGGCTGACGATGATGTCCGAAGATTTCAACATTTTTGAGAAACTCTAGGCGTTGAAATTCTATCTGGTCTCCAATTGATTCTTGTGTCCTGAAGTATCACTTCCAGCTGTAAAACTTTAGATTAGGCAGTTGCTTAGATAGTTGGGATTTTTACACTTTCTTATTTTCCGCCTTTCTTTTCACTCCTCCTTTTCTTTCCCTCTACCTTTCCTCCGAACTCCCGTCAACCTCTTAATTCTTTCCCTGTTACTCATTCTTATTGTTTTCTACCACCTTTCTCTTTTTGACTTTCTCTTTCTTTTCTCTCCACCTCCCAATATCTCTCATTTTTCCTCCCTCCTCACCCCCTTCTCCCTTTTTTTCTTTTTCTTTCTCCCTCTCTTCTTTATCCTCTCCTCTCTGTTCCTGATTTTCAAAACAAATATATATTACTTGCGTTGAGGATTTTGCCAAACAGAAGATTTATTTGACTGTGTACCATCATTGGCAGAAACTCTGTTATTAGTCAATACTAATTCTTTCTTTTTGTTGTTGTCCCTTGTGCATCATTCCTTATTTGTCTTCGATTCAAGTCTCTACTCAATTCTGGTGATTTAAACTTTGAAATTCCCTTGTTTAATTTTGCGCCCAGCATGGGTGACGGAATCAATTTTGGACAGGGTCTCTGCTTTTCAGAAAATATATTCTACAGCGTATATTTTTACTATGACAACAGACCAGGGTCTGCAACGATATTCCGACCATAATAAGTTCAAAATTTAAATTAGAAATCATTGTTCTGTTCTGTAGATGTGATAAGAAGTACTACACTTTGATCATGGAATCGTAGCAAAAAAAGACTGGACCACGAAACTAGGATGGTCCAAAAATATGGTGCTTGGTTGATGCTCAGATATGGAGATGGGTTAATTGTGAAAGGATAAATGCCTTACCATTTCTAGTTGCCTTTAATTAGAAGAACCTTTTCTATCAGCTAAAAGGGTAGCTTCTAAAAAATATGCAATCGAACAGCAGCCTTTTAGAAATAACCTAAAGTCTAGAAAGTTCCAAGTTTCTGGCGAGATAAATTTTTCTCCGAAGCTTCCTAATAAATAGCGAGCTGACTTAATTGTTAAATATTTCATATATTCATTTATAGACCACTTATCCAATAAAATAAGTGAGACCCCATAACAGATAATTCACTAGATCAAACATTTACTTAAATTAAAGTTTAAAATTAGCCAGGTTTTTGGCTATCATAGATTTTTATCGGATATAATGGAAAACGTTAAGCCAGATCTAAATGGAAAAAGGTTATTTTGAAAAACCCTGGGTCGTCTACGACGCAACAGGTGACTTTTCGTTCGGGTTCATCCGAAACCATTCTATCGTATTCTATGGCTCCAGTTGAAGATCAAAAGACAATCACAGCTTGTTTGTTTCATGATAAAATGAATTTGGTGAAATGCACAAGTTTGCTACCCCTCAGATTTTATGAATGAGGTTTGTTCTTTGCAATTTTTCTACCGATGAAGTATGTAGGACCTAACAAATTTGGAGATTTTTATTCTATTGTGAAAATGTTTTTTCGGTTAAAAAAATAAAATCTATTCAGTTAGTGATTAGAAATAGATATTTATTTCAATATGTCTTACATTCAATTTTCTTCATCAAGTGCGCCTCAGTGCTAGGGAAAAAGGGGGAAGC
Organism: Thysanoteuthis rhombus; assembly: GCA_963457665.1. NCBI lineage: Eukaryota > Metazoa > Mollusca > Cephalopoda > Oegopsida > Thysanoteuthidae > Thysanoteuthis > Thysanoteuthis major. The sequence goes on from OY735218.1 coordinate 49,187,241, forward strand.
TGCCATTCGGCAAAATATCATTGACTAAAATTTGTAAAATCTTAATCTTAAGGTCCGACGCCCGTTCGATCGTATGTTACAGTCTGCCGCGTAAACCATACAACATGATCAAATTAATTTTTCTGTGTTTAAATCTGATACCGAGTGAGGTTTTCAGCAAATTAGCATTTTAACATCACCCCCATACGTTTTATGGAGGGGGTCAATGTACAATGTGAATGCATCTGGTGAATGTTTGCCTGTACTGGCGAGCTTGCAAAAGTTTCATATGCATTTCAACACCTGACTTGATATGTATTTCAATGCTGGCATGTATCATAGTATGTTGTTTACTGAGATGTCCGTGGCTGTGTATCTTATTAAATAAAATGATGAATTTTTTTTAAAAATCAATCGGAAAATTTCTCATGTGCCCTTATTTGCGGAGGCCGGAAAATAACAAAAAATCTCAATCACTTTTTAAAAATGAAATAAATTAAACACTATCTGATTTCTACTTATATATTCATCAATTTTTCTTTGGTGGACTGAGAGTAAAAGGAAGAATCACGTATTCCAAGCAGTGTTTATGTACATTTAAATTTACCTGAGATCATAACAAAAGCTCTATAAGTCACAAATATCACTTAGGTCAAGATTTGGTGTTTAAAATTACTTAAAATCATGACTGTAGTTCGATCCTTTCCGGGATACTATTCTTTATTTGAATCGTTATTTATTCTCTAACTGCCGAAGGGTGACCGGCATTAGTTCAGTTGAGATATAAAAAAAAGCAACAACAATTTATACGAAGGTGAAAAGAAGCAAAAAAAAAAAAATGGGTAATAAGGATTTACAATACTTTATCTTACAAATAAATTGGTAAATAAATTAGATTACCTATCCTGAACTACTAGTTGATGAAAGAAAAAAACATTGTGCAGAATAGATCACGATGGGGGATGAGTTTAAAGGTTTCGACAAGCATCTGCCAATGGTTCCCATTTCTCAGTGTTAAGAGCGGTTTGGCGTTAACCGAACCACCCTCCGACAGAAAGAATTTCGAGTTCAATTCTCACTTAAAACTTATTCTTTATTCTGATCCGAACTGTGAGTCTATTTACACACAACCTGCGATAAATCGGTTTGAGTTTATTGCGATGAAAAAGCAACAAAAATTAAGATTAGAGTAAATAATATTAAAAGATTAAAAATAATAACCATCAGTTTTGCTCCTGCCGAGTTAATCTGTCCCCAATTACTGTTAACTTGAATCAATTGAAATTAATCCGAACATGCCGTGTATGATATTAACATTCGAGAAACTGTTCTGCAGTCGAATGTATGCTATTTAGATGCTGTGTTGAAAATTTATGTGTGATCAAACGAGAATTAAACTATATAACATTAGAGACTACTGTTGGAATGGTTGAATCGTAGACCCTTGGGGCCCAAACTCTGTGTTGATTAAAGTTTGTCTGAATGTGATGCCAGGTTGAGCTGTAAGGATCTGACAACTGTGTATTTCACTGTCCCCTGGAATTCTTCAGGCGTTGTGATATTTGGTGACCTTCCAAGAATTTCAAACCGAATTCTTTATTCAATCCACAGGGGTAGAGTGCTTTCATCTGCTCTCCGTACCAGGGGATATCGCGAATCAATCTATTCTTCCTCGTTAATTCGTACTTGGGTTGTCAGACTGAATAAGGATATGTGACTTTTTGCACTACCTGATCCAAGAATTGAACTCACAACACATCACCTAACTTTCAAGAAAAAGAGACAAAAACAATTTGGTTCAAAAGCAAACGAAATATACCGAGCAAACAAGTTTGTCCTTTTATCAGTGCATGAAGACCGTAAATATGTGTCTGGAATTAATCCCATTGAAAAAGATCGATAGATATATATTAATACTAGCTTAGTCTGGCACAAGGCCAGGTTTTGGAGACACTGAGTGTGAATCTCCTGGCTTGCTAACTAATCACTGAAGAGCAATAGATTTTCAAAGCGATATGGGCATTTGGACAAAGTAAATATTGGCAGACAAACAAATGAAGACATTTCAAAAGAGACTTTGATAAATATATTGCAAGCAGTGACCCTACTTTGGCACCGATCCACGTATGTAGAGGACCCATTGAGAATTGAACCCACAATCGATTGATTTATGACACCAACTTACTAACCACTGCACCATCATAAATACTGATAGATCTGTACTTGAATGTACTTGAAATAGTATTTTTTGACAGCAGTTAATTGCGTCATTAAGTCGGTTTCTGTTGAGTTGAGGAGGGATTAAAGTATTATGTACGGTGTGTCACAAAAGTAGCGCCTACTTTGTCCAAAAGATTATGCCAGTTCTAAAGGAAGCAACTATTTTTTGTTTATAATGGTCATGGAAATAAATAACTGTAAATGTTGATTCCATAAGGTAATTAATTTTGTTACGAATCAAGCATTACTTTTGTGCTGCCCTGTAGATACGTTAACACATACACGCACACACACACACGCACACACACACACACACACACACACACATATATATATATATATATATATATATATATAGAGAGAGAGAGAGAGAGAGAGATTGAAAGACAGAGATAGATTGGTAGAGATAGAGAGAGATATTATATTGCATCCCTGATTCGTACTGTGATATATATATATATATATATATATATATATATATATATGTATATATATACGCACACACATAAAAATATATATAGAGAGAGAGACAGACAGACAGACAGACAGGAAATGGGTGATATTTATCCGACAAAATGGTGAATTTAATAGACAATATGAAAACACGAAGGTTTGGAAAATGGATCGTATTTATACCCGGCAAATATTAATCTCGTTGTCAAACGTCAACTGGGACTAATTATACAATTTGTGAATAACGAGATTCGTACTGAATGGTGAAGATGGTGCGTAGTTATTACTGTTATTGTTCTAAAATACTATTTTATACAAATGAAGAAGGAGAAAAGTCCATATCATCTATGTATGAGAATTCTTGGATTCAGCCCCTTTCCAATGCACCCTACCAAAAGGAGCCACATTTCAAGTACATCGATGATGCCCTCTCAATCCATCCCTAACAATATCCTACTTTGTAGATAGGTTCAAGAAACTAAAACCTACAATACACTGCACATACAAAACAGATCCAAACAATACCTCCCTTCTGCGATACCCTAATAATAGTTATAATAATAATAGTAAAACTAATAAACAACTAAGGGGGTACTGGAATCCGACCAACAACAACCATCTCAACTTTTGCTAACACCTTAACCCCTTAACGTCAGGTATAATCTTAGGTTTCTACCCAAGATCCCTTGGAATACGCAGCCCACAATTCCTAGAGAAGGAAGGAAAATAGAAAAAGATTTAAAAAAAAAACGCCAGAAAAAGGGCTCACAGAATCCACCACACTAAAAACACAGAAAAACCGACGACGCAGTAACCTGATAACAACAAAATAGATGGAAGCGATATCTTCTTCGCAACAAGCTCAGCAACAACACACCTAGGGAAACATGCTACAAAGCTAAACCTACACATCGTAATAAAAAACATCAAAAATCATCGGTGACATCATCATCATCATCATCATCATCATTGTTTCAACGTCCGTCGTTGGACATAGACCTTATGGGTGACATAGCCGAAAACAAATAGATAATTCAACACCTGAGACGGACAAATACGAAATACAGTTTAGAAAATGCCCCCAAAATATATATCGGGGAAACCTCAAGAAACATCGAGAAATGAAAATATGAACACCGGCGTACTTCTATAAAAAAAAAAAAAGAAAAAAAAAACGAACATGGAAACGCCTTAGTACAACACTGCTGCAAAACGGATTAGATTTATGATCTTAAAAAAACAGGATTTTAAAACACACCCAACAAAAAGCGACACGCCACATCATAGAAGCAGCACTTTTTACCCCAAACAATACTATAAAACAACGGCCCGGTTTCTACAATATATCTAAACACATAATAAGAACGATATCGATACAAAACAATTCCACCACTCACAACACCAAATACACACGCCATCCAACAGACGCAAGTTAGTTCAAAATGAAAGAAAATTTATAAAAAGCAAAATGATATATTTATATTGTCAACACACTTTTAGAGCAAAATATCCTACGTACACATTTCTAGAATTTTGGATTACTCGCACGACAAAATACCAATCTCTAACCGGCTAGTATGAAAATCAAAATATAAAACTGAAAAACTGACACATCTTAAAAATGTGAATAAGATATTTTTTTTTTAAATGCACTCTTCTGAAATCTTTAATTACCCACACACATCATTTACACAACAAATTCCAATGCTGACACATTTCCCCCCTCAGCAACACAACCACAACAGAACACACTTACCCATTCTCATTTTCACTTCCCATACACAAATGATTTGAAATTTGGCACAAGCAAATTCCTCTTTTTTCGCCAGTAGGTCATAAGGATTTAGAACAATAATCACGCATACCCCACCCACTTCAAACTTTGCTATTTGCAACTTTCAAATTTTTCCCATTTGAAGTTTGACAATGAGAGAAACCAGTCTCTCGACACTTATAATAGAAATGAATACAATCCACTCTCCCAAACTTTCGTGTTTCCATATTGTCTGTTAAATTCACCATATTTGAATGAATAATCATCATCATCAACTTGGCTTGGCTCCGCGAACGAAGATTTAGGAGAGTTTCCCACGTCTGTTTCTTGAGTTTTCCTTGCCTGGAAGGGCTGCGCAAGCCCTCCAACAGTGGTTGCAGGCGAAGGTTTGATAGCCGAGGGAAGCTCGTGCCTTGTTAAGCTGCTTTTCTTCTTCTTTTGCTCTGTTTGATTTGACAAGGGAGAATGTCTGGTACTCCTTGTGCTACCATGTGTTCCCGTTGGCTGCCTCTGATGTCCCCTGAAGACGGCTGATTCCATATGAGATGAAGGTGCCTTTAGGAGTCCTCGTATCTCTTCCGGAGGACCTGGTAGAAGCAAACGACTAGGTATGAGGGACGCAGATGCACGACCCATGATTTGGTAAAGACGGATTGGCGACGCTATTGCTTTGATTACTATCGTTTTTGTGTCTTTCCTGAGATTTTTTTTACCTCAGGTTTTTTGTAGTCTACCAAATACTTGATTTGAATAGGACAGTCTGTTGACAATCTCTCCGTCCAGCTCGGTGTCAGATGATATGATCCAACAAAGGTAGGGAAAATCCTGAACCACATTAAGATTCGTCGAACCAATGGAGACGGCAGACAGGAAATACTTTTGTTCCGTGCAGAATGATTGTCTTTTTAAGGCTGACGAAGAAATTTGAGGCATTTCTAAAATGGGACCTTACAAAGTAAGTATCCAATGGTAAAGTGACTCTTGCAAAGTTCTGAATAAAAACTGACTTTATCATAGATTGATTTATTTGGATTCGTACACCTATCTTGGTTGTTATCGTCACAGAATACATGATCAAGTAGATAAAAGACTTCGGTTAAGCATATCTTGTAAGTTACCTGGCGGTGGCGAGTTCAATCCCTGAGTCAGATAGCGCAAACAGATTATGTGCTGGTTGAGTGTAAGAGGCAGACAAGTGATATCGCGAGGAAGAATTAACTGAGTTATCGTCTAGCATGGACAACAGAACGAAAACAATCAACCTCCGTGGATTGGATGAAAGATTCGGTTGTAATTCCCAGAAGGTAACCAACGACGACAGACACCTGAATCTGTCCAGAGGGCACAATGACAGAAACATTGTGACTATAATAATTAAGATAGATAAATCCAGGTGAATCTGTGCATAATAATCACAATTTCTCAATTCATGAATTCAGGCAAAAAGATCAAATGTCACTGTCACAGGGAGATGGTTTAAAGATTTCGGCAATTCATCATATCAACTAGCTTTTAAGATGCATGGTTTAAAAGGACATTTAGGGAACTAACTCTTACAGCAAGCCCCCCATAATAGATCTAATCTTGATTTTTAGATGGTCTTTTCGTAATGATACAAATATATTGGACGTGTAGACTTTTTAAATGCCTCATATGCTGGCAAATACGGTATAGAAATTTGTAAGTCACAAAAAATGGCTGGATGAAAAGTGTATAATCATGTCTTTCCCTACCCACGGCAGAATTTGAAAACATGGTTCAAAGTGGGTCCTTAACGCAGATCCTATCTGTGGATCCAGTAATTGTCCAACTCCGACGTCATCTCTTTTTTCAGTACCCATCAATTGTTGAAATCAGGGAAATCCTAGGCCAGGTGTATTGATAGAGTGTGTCCGATGGGTATTGCAGATTTTGTAAACTGGCGGATGTAGTTGCAGAAGAGCCAAACCAGCTTCTCTATTTACCGACGGCTGAGAAGAGATGGAATCAAGGGTACGAGTGCGAAGTGGACGCAGAGTGCCCCACTCTGAATTTGAACTCGGCTCGATTGCATTTTCTGTGCCACTCTGCCACCAGGACAATTTGAGTGGCTGGCTGGCTGGTTATGTAGACATGTATCCCCAGGTATGAACCATGCGTACGATGCTTCAATCTAGTCTCCTTATGTCTTGAGAAATTTTTTTTTTTTTTTGATTGGTGTTTTATCTGGAAGAGTCAATTTACAATGAAAGTTTTTGCTAAGTTGATCTCTTAGTGTATATCCGGTAGCATTCACACTTCTTTTTTTTTTTGAAGAAGAAGAAGAAATCTTCGTCGGAGATCACCGCCCGGCAAAAGGTGAGAGAAGTAACACATTCATTGATTATCCCTTTCTCCATATTTTAATCGATCAACCCAAACACGGCACGCTGCCAAAAGACATTGGTCACGTGACAGTTTTTGTTGAGTGACAAACTAGACCTGTTGTCTAAGAGGATTGACCCGAGTAATTGTTCTGTGACAGCGCAGGGATCGAACCCGTAAGGGATAAAACGTGTGAATGTTAGTAAACAATGAAAGAGTTTGGATATCAGCGCGCAGCATCAAGGGGTAAAATATGTTCAAATGATTTTGGAAATGTTTGAATATTAATGAAAATGTTTTACATGATAGAAAAATAGTGTAGAGATACCTCTTAGGATGATACATGACAGTACCTAGAATACCCTTTGGTCATCCATTTAGGTACTGGATCGGCTCGATGTTGCTTAACTTCAGTGACTGAACTAAAACCGGTGAATTCAATTCCATTTGGTCGGATTATGAAATAGGTCACCAAATAGGATTGCCAAGGGAGAGGACAGGAGTTAAAACCGGAAGGAATAAAACTTTTTAGTTTTGGTAAAAATAGAAGAATTTTTATACCAGACATTAGTAACAAGGGTAAAAATGTTTTTATGATTTGGGAAATTTTTTGTTATTAACGAAAATCATTTACATTAGATGAGTGTAGTTCGATCTCTTACGAGGAGAATTCACAGGGGTCACCGAAGGATCTTTATCATCTTACAGCGTCTAGTTATAACCAGTTAGTCAACAACCTAGGCTCTGATCAAGCTCGATGTTGCTTAACTTCGGTGATCACAGGAAAACTGATGTATCCAATTCAATTTGGTCATGCTATGAATGAGATCGCTTATTGTCAAAGATTATTGACAAGAGCAATTGTCTTGGGACAGTGCACGATTTTAAACCGGGGGGAATAGAACTTTTGAGTTTTGATAAAAATAAAAGTCTCAATACAAGACAGCAAAAATGAGGGTGAAAATGTTTTGAAAGATTTTCGAGATTTTTGAACATTAACGAAAATCGTTTGTATAGGAGAAAAAAATAAGAGAGAGAAAGAATGAGAAATACGTGAGAAAAGCATTTCGAGGAAAAGGCAAGAAGTAGTCTCAGGCAAGCCTCCGAAGTTTCTCTCGTTCAAGTACGCTAGCTACTCTTAGCCTGTTTATTCCACTGCTACTGTGTGTGCCATGAGAGAGCGTGCGGTACCTAGAATAACACCAGCGTGGGATAGACAGTGAAATCTGGAAAGAAAGAGAGGAAAGAAAGAAAAAAAAAATGAATAGAAGAAATTACGGAAGAAGGGGGTAACGGTGTTACAAAAAGAGAGGGATATAAATTGAGATAGAGAGCTTTGGGGGGTAGAACCGAAAGAGAAGTGACAGATGAGAAAGAGCTGCAGTTGCAGTTTTGAATGGAAGGAAGGCGAAAGTATTAGAAAACTAAAAGAACTGAGGGAAGAAAGGAAGGAAAATAGAAGGAGAGAAAGAAGGAGAGAAAGAAGGAGAGAACGTAAAGAAGAAAGATAAAGATGGGAAGGAAGAAAGATTAAGAGGGGGAAAAAGAAGCAAAGAAAAGAACGAATAATCGAATGAAAGCAACACAAACGGAGAGGAAAATAAGAACGGTGTTTCTCGTTTGTTTCATGAGAAAAGAAAAAAGAAAAGAAAAAAAGAGAGAAAAAACAATAGAGGAAGATAGACAAAAAGAAATATAAAGATAGAAAAGGAGATAGAGAGGCAGATGAAAAAAAGGAAAGAAAGAACAAATAATAGAAAGAATCTGATAGAAAGAAAGAGAGAAGGAGAGAAAGAATAAATATTATTCTTTATTTATTTCACTGAAGTAAAAGGGGGTTTGGAAACACGTGAAAAGACCACGAACCAAAAATTTGAAGGATAGAGAGAACGGAGTAGCCGCATGAGGAAGAAAAGAGAAAGTGAAACAAGAAAAAACTCGTGTTGTCTGTCTGTGTATATATAATAATAATACTACTGCTGACATGTGCGTGCGTGTGTGAGCGAGCGCTCGAGACTACGACGACGGTGCGCATGTGGCGACGATAGGGCCGACGTTACAAAACGTTTGGAGAAGACTACACGTACTGGTTTTATACATCGTAACACTTTACCTCGCATCTATTCACAGTCGGGATTACCAGCATTTTACCGACCAACAAAGGTACCAAT
>OY735218.1:49201180-49208680 GCA_963457665.1 Thysanoteuthis rhombus
TTATCTGCATGTATGTAGTACATTATACATAGTAAGGCAATTTAAGGAATTGAACGGGACTTGTTGTCACTTCATTGTATTAAACAAAAGGTGGGGCAGGGTGTAATGGGCTCGGGGGCGGGGGTACTAGAGCTCAGCCCAGGGGCTCGGGTGGATGATGATCTGTCGCTGCTTCTCGGAGACACGCATCTAGTACTAATATACAATGCACACACAATATTCAGTACAAATATACTAAAAGACAGCATTTCGAATACTGATTATCAAGAGATGCACACCCTCTCCACTTGGTGCAACACAATCTTTATATCCTTTTTCTTCTAAGACAGGCGTTTTTTCAACTCTTTCTAAAAGGTGGGGGTAAAAGGCTTCATTTGCCCGAAATTTTCCACGATTTTTCCCGAATTACACTGGTTTGCCTGAATCTGGGGGTAGTGTACTTGCCCCCGCGGCTCATACGTCTATGTGATACATATATCTGTATGATACACACATTTAGTACTATTATATTACTTAGATACATGCATTTTGTACTAAATATGCTACTCGTACACACGAATTTTGTACTAATATATTATTGAAAAAGACGATTTTAAGTGCTACTAATCAGATACACATCCTCGAGTCGACAATCATAATATTGGCTGAGCTCACTCAGCTTTGTACATAACAAGAATGGTAAGAAGAAAATGAACATGAAGATTTTGTTGTACCAAGAATATGCATTTCTTAATAATTCGAGATGCTGTTCTTTACCAGTGCTCGAACACCGACCCCTAGTTTCTCCAGTGTCATTTACGCAACTCTCTATCGAACACACCCACCAAGCAAGCAAGCTAGTGAGCCACATGCGTTAATGTCACAGCGAAGTTACACAAGAGAGAGACAGAGAGACAGAGAGACAGAGAGGCAGAGAGAGAGAGAGACAGACAGACAGAAAGACAGAAAGAAAGAGTGTGAGAGAGAAAGAGAGATATGAAATGAGAGAGAGAAAGAGAAAGGGATGGAAAGAAAGAAAGAAAGAAAGAAAGAAAGAAAGAAAGAAAGACGGGGAGGGCCTACTTACTACTTGGGTATAAGAACATTATTTGTTCGCACTCCCTGGGATGGTGATGGTTTTATTGTTATTTTTTTTTTTTTACCGATGACGTGTATTCGTTCCCTACATGGTATGAATCTCTCTTCTCTTCTTCGAGCATGGATTCGTGGTTTCCATATCCCTTCGTTTCTCCTTCACCCTTTCCACTTTCACTTTCGATGTCTACCAGTATACTAAGACAGGCGTTTTGGAACTCTTTCTATAAGGTGGTGGGGGTTCAACGCTTGATTTGCACGAAATTCAACTCATTTTGCCCAATTCGGGGTAGGGTGGGGGGTTGGAAGTGGTTGCCCCCCCATCCCCGGGTTCATAAGCCTATGCACTATGATACGCATATTTAGACTACTTAGATACATGCGTTTCTCTTGAACTTTATTTGCATGTTTGTAAGTGTGTGTATGTGCGTGTGTATGTGTACATGTTGTGTGTATGCGTGTACCTGCATGTATGTATGTGGGGTGGGGGCGTGTGCTCACACACTTGTCTTCTTTTCATCATGGGCCGTAGGGGTTGAAGAAGGAAGTAACTCGCAAAAGTAAGTTGTTATTGTGTAAGTGTGTACGCCACGACGGGAGCGTAGCCATCAAAACGAGAAGAGAAAAACAAAAACAAAAAGAAAAGAAAAGTAAAAAAGAAAGAAAGAAAGAAGGGGAGAGACGGAAGAGAGAGAGAGAGAGAGGGGGGGAGATGATGTATGAGATACAGGGGGAAGTGACGCGGAAAAACTGATGGAACGAAAAAGGACGAACCATGGGTCGAAGCTCAATATCCAACATGTTTTCTCTCTCTCTTCCTCTCATCACTCATATACACACATACAGAAAGAGACTGAAAGAAAGAGAGAGAGAGAGAGAGAGAAATTTATATATATATATATATATATATATATATATATATATATATATATATATATATATATATATATAAAGGGATGCAATGAGAGAGAGAGAGTGTGAGGGAGAGCGTGTGAGAGAGAAAAACATACATATACATACATATGTTTACATATATCAAGAGAGATGCAGTGAGAGACTCAGTGAGATATATATTTATATAATGCGAGAGAAAATGTGGGAGAAATATGTACATGTGTGTGCGTACATATATGAAGAGAGATGCTGTGAGAGGGAAAGAGAGTGAGAGAGAATTTAGAGAGAATATGTGAAAGGGTGTGTAAGAGAGAGAGAGGAAGAGAGAGAAATATACATACATGTATACACATATAAAGAGAGAGGGAGAGAGAGAGAATGTGAGAGAGAGAATGTGAGAGAGAGTATGTAAGAAAGAGAGAGAGAAGAAAAGTGAGATAGATGAAGTGAAAGGAAACACAGAGAGAGGGGGGAAGTAAGAAAAAGCGAGAGAGTAAGGAGAAAGAGCAAAACGCCGGACTGTTGGTGCCAAACGTGGAACCCTTGATGAGCTCAATAGCAAACCTCTAAGTTGATTAACTCACTTCAAGCACAAGAGAACAGCACACAAAAAAAATGGTTGTTAGCCAAACCGATACATCGGAACGGAACGTGGTTGTTCTCTCTGGAAATAACGACTTTTATGTTACAAAGAAACAACACACTCACACAGCAATCGACTATTAAGCGTTAGTTTCTACTAACGATGGTGATTTATTTATTCTCCAACTATGGGCGTCTGTTGCCACTTTTCCAGGTGGGGGGAAGGCGCAAAAGGATATATTCGGAATATAACTTAGCGGCAACCCTGTCACCAGCGTATAATACCATCTTTTTTTTTTATGGCGGTACATTGTTGGCGTCGTATGAAACGATTGTACACCATCATTGTGATTTATTGAGTATCAGGTTCCAAAGGTGAGTGAGGCCTGATCTAGGGAGGGTGTGTAAATGGTCCCATTTGCCCCGACCCCTCACCCCAACGGATGACCATGTGTGCAACCTTATTGCAGTCGCTATAGCTTACCTCTGCCAAAGAAGTTGGAAGAGGTGTATGTATCCCTCCGAGTCATTCTGTCCTTCAGTCCGTCTGTTCTCAATAAATTTTAATGATGTTTTGTTGAACAGTGGGACGCGGGCTAAAGGAGAAATTATCAAATTTTGGGACTGATCATGAGATTTTCACAGTTATCTCCCCTGCATCCTGATTTCTTTTAGTTTTTGTGATTATAACGATGGCAGATGTTTGCACTCGCTGAGTGCTCTTTAATCGTTCATTTGTTTGTACAAACACTATAATATTCAAGAGCGAATCGCCATTTCATGAAACTTTTCAAAATTGAATTAATCTAAGGTATAACACTCGGGAAAAAATTGTAAACTACACGATTTCATTTTTAGACTCTTGGAAGAAGAAGCTATTAAAATCCTGGAAAAATTGGACCATATTTTTTTTTAAATTTAAGTTTCAGTTGTTGAGTCTATCTGTATGTCTATCTCTCTATCGATCGATAGATTCACAAACACACACACACACACACACACACACACACACACATATATATATATATATATATATATATATATATATATATATATATATATATATATATATATGTATGTATATAAAAGTATCATGAGCGTCAACTAAGTGCGCGAATGGAGCACTCGACCCACCCTCTTGGATCAAGCCTTCTCATCAAGTGCAAGAGGGTATGAAAGTTGGAACTTTACAATCAATAAAGAATAATGGTCCAATACAGTTGTTTTAAGTAACTCAAACTTATGTTAACGTATCTAAAAGTCTTTGAATAATTATTCGCTGGTAATTGGGTTATCACAAAGATATTCCGAATATATCCTTTTGTCCCTTCCCCTCTAAAAAAGCGGCAGCGGACACCCATGATGAGTATCTCTTTGTCTCTGTCTCCATCTGGGTGTGTGTATGTCTCTCTCTCTCTCTCTCTCTCTCTCTCTCTCTCTCTCTCTCTCTCTATATATATATATATATATATATATATATATATATATATATATATATATATGGTACAAATCAGGCTAGCAGTATAACATAATATAATAATATATCAATAATATAAAGCCACTTTTGAAATGTATAGGATTTATTTCATAGAGTGTTCGATACATACATCATTTTACTCATGAAGTTGAGTTGTTTTAGAGTAGAACTGGAAATAAATAGTGGAATGTGGATTTGCTACTCAAACTAACTCATGTTTCTGCCCTCTTCGGGACTCATCTGGTGAATGATGAGGCCCGAAGAGGGCAGAAACATGAGCTAGTTTGTACAGCGAATCCACATTCAACAATATATATATATATATATATATATATATATATATATATATATATCAGTACAAATCAGGGATGCAATATAACATATCTCTCACTCTGTCTTTGTCTATCTATCTATCTATATATATATATATATATATATATATATATATATATATATATATATATATTGGGTCATCCACAGACAGCTGTTTCGTTGTATTACAACTTTTCAGTGTGGCTATAGACTATCCATTATCCCATCCAGTACCACGAGGCAGGATCGAAGCTTCAAACCCGGAGGCTGGTATCCTCTCTCTACTCCATGGTACTGGACAGACAGTGAGATTGAATTTCAAGCGATATATTTATTTATCGTATGTATCCCTCATCCACCAGAGCGGTCCATTATATATATCACGGTACAAATCAGGGATGCAATATAATATGATATAATTTGATATGATGCAATATCTGATGTATGATGAGTTTATTTCATAGATTGCTCGATACATTCAGCTTAGAATATTGAGTTGGTTTAGACTAAAGCTAGAAATATAATTGAATGGGCTTTCGCTACACAAACACATTTATGTTTCTGCCAAGACAGGGCAGAATGAACGTGTTTGTCTTGTGAACCTCCATTCTGATATATATATATATATATATATATATATATATATATATATATATATATATATATATATATATATATATATATATATATATATAATGAAATATATTACTTTGAAACACTATTTGAAATGATATACCGTTATTACACGATGAACGTATAATTTCAAAAAGAGTTTCGAAGTAATATAACGTATTTTTAATCATTTCTGTTGGATTATATATCCATTTTTTAATGTTATAACTATCTGCATTGAGAAACAAATAGAGCGGATACAAACTGTGGATGAACAAAATGGGAAGCAATTATTTGGGCTTTTGCATTATTGGTGACTGTTTAGCCTAATGGTAAGAGCGATACTACCTTGAAGCAGATACCTTATCTGGGCCAAATGATACATTCACCGTGTAATAACAGGTGATCATTTCAAATAGAGTTTCACAGTTATATTTCACATTTATAATTATTTCCGTCGGATTATACGTCCGTTTCTTATATACATATACATATATATATATATATATATATATATATATATATATATATATATATATATACATATATATATATATATATATACAAAGAAATGGATATATGTGATCCGACAGAATGGATTATAAATTGTGTTATATTATTTAAAAACTTATTCATAATGATCTCCCGTCATAACACGGTTAATGTATCTCTCAACGTAGACGACGTAAATAGAATGAACAATCAAAGAAATAAATTTTCCTGCAGCAGACCCATTTTCTTTAATTGTTTGTTCTATTTACGTTGTCTAAGTTGAATGATATATTATCGTGTAATGACGGGAGATCATCTCAAATAAGTTTCAATATAGTAAAACGCAATTTATTAGACATACATATACGTGTGTGTGCGTGTGTAGTTATTCATCTATGTCTTCTCATATCTATCTATCAGCAACAATCAGTGTCTATTCGAGATCAAATCGATCAATCTACTTCCCATTTCTTCTTCTCTACAGTGAAAACTTATTTGCTTGGCTTTAGCCTTGTCTAGTCAGCTAAACAGGGGTTCGAATAAAAGTTGAAGGTCAATATCACCAGCGGTAAAGTGATTGATTGTTTCTGAAATCAGAATTCGGAATCCTTGCTTTTGCCTGCGGTCGATCACCGACCACAGCAGCCGACGAGAAACATGCAACTAACTCCACCACTGGGCCAGCCGATACAACACTGAATTTCATTTAAACAGGCGTATTGTGAGCAATAAATAAATCGAGACATATATCACCTAATCTTGCAATGATGTAGAGAAGAATCGATTTGGCACGTTGGATTATTGTATAACAAGCTTCAATGAATAACAGCGTTCTGTATTACGAGTATGTCATTTTTTTAAAAAATCTATTTTGTTTTGTTCTGGTTTATAATCCCCACCAATCAAATTAACACCGTGAATCGCTGCGTAAAAGTTGACCGGCGTATAAGTCAACCTCAGGATTTTTGCTCAAAATTCTCGTTGAGGTCTATACCTATATCGACGACTAAAAACTACCACCAAAATGGTGAAATGGTTGGTCCAATTTGCTGTTCGGCTGAGTATTTGTCTGGTTATGTACCGTACGTTCGGACCGCACCAGTGACGTTTGAGTGCAGAAAATTTGAACATTTCATCCTAATTATGTTTACAAAAAAAAACTTTCTTTTTTTGTTATTTGGAAAGTCTCCCCTAAAATATGTTTGTATTAGGGAAGGGTTCAATTTACGATGTAAGTTTCTGCTAAATTTGTGTTCACATTTGTTTTGTGAAAATTCAGACTTTTTTAGTTATCACCGACCAATAAAATAATTTATTCATTGATCACCTCTTTTTTATTCTTTTAATTGATCACTCTAAACATAGCATGCTACCAAAGACACATGAGAGCTTCAATAGGGTGACTAACAGACCCTTTTCGTTTTTTGTTTTTTTTTCTTTATTATTCCATAATAATCAAATTGATACCGTAAATAGCAGCGTACGAGTCGATGGCGTGTAAATTGACCACAAGATTTATTGCTGGTTTAGACCTATGCCTTTTTTAAAATCAGGTTTTACTCTTGCTGTATGTTGAGCCTTAGTTTTTTTCTTAGAGATTTTTAGGTCTAGAAATTTGACCAAAATGCCACAGTTTACGGTAATTCTGTGTTTATGTTCAGTTAACCAAAATTCTGAGGTTATGACATTCAAAATAATCGTTTATACCATGAATAGAGATCTTAAACATCCTAGTAGCTGATCATTATGGTTACCTGAAGCGACAATTCCCAGCACTCAACCAAATCTTCCACTCACACGCAATCAAAAGTGAGTTCAATTCCACCTCGTTTTCTTTTCTCGACAGCTGAAATCTCCTCTGGTGAACAGACTTTTTCGCAGTCACTGTATTGCTATTCTATTATTAGAAACTCTCCTTCAACCCTCCCCTTTCCAACATAAAATTTTCAAGTTGGAATGTTAAAAAGGCGAACGTGTTGCTTATAATAACATAGAGTAATAATGTTGCACTCATGTTATACTAATCAAAATACCAAGCCTTTGTGCACTGGTATTTT